>OZ038324.1:369316-496807 GCA_964035795.1 Pterobdella sp. o SKG-2022 | reverse complement strand
AAATGAGCAAGTGACACTGACAAAAACAATGGGCAAACTTATTAGCAAAAGACAATTATTTTAATTATAATTTTGAAATGTTTCCTTAATAAATTCGGTGATAAATAATTCCAGAAGAATAAAGCTTTGTGTTACCAAGGGGACAGCTGCATTGGAGGCGTGTGTTACGATGACGGTGTGAGAGACGGTTGGCATTTTGCTTTCATTTTTTATCAACTCCATTAGGTGGGCAGAGGCCTCTACATCAACTCCAAAGCAAGACTCTCTGGTGATCAACACCACGAGACCCTTTTTGGAGCATTAGAAATTACACTGCATTATTATCATTTTATTTCTGTTGCTTATGACTCAATATTTTCAATGCAACCAACAGACCACAAAGTATATCCAGATTGCAATGACACACGAAGCTACTTTTGTCACTGCGGCCAAAAGGTATTTGGAGGAGAAGTACGGGTACATTTCAGAAAAATTTCAACAAACTTTAAGTGACTTTTTAACAACTCCACGTTGGTTGGATGAAGTTTTCAAGACTCCCACGAAGCCACCACAGAAAGATAATTGTGTGTTATATTTAGTCAAACGGTATCTAATACCTCCATGTTCCAGAAACCTAAAGGCAGATTGAAGAGCTTGATGGAGAGCAGAGTTGTACTCAGTGGCCAACTCTTAAAGCATTGAAGATATTGCTTACTTTGCTCTGAAAATTTGCAGTTTTAAAATTCAATAAAACGTCATTTTCAGGATTCAAAAAAGCACAAATTAGTGTGTAAAATAATTTTCAACATATATAGAATCTTCTTCTAAAATAGAACCCACACAATGACGACCCTAGGGAGACACCAACTTGTGCATGGGAAGGGAGAGGTGTATTGAAAGCCATTGTCTGTCAGGTCTCAAGATTGGTCTTTTAGATTAACATCATTCAATATAATCAGTTTCGATCTTTAGTATTGATATTATCGCATCGCAGCAGAGACTTGTGAAGAAGGAGGCAGTGTTTGTCAGTGCGGAGTAAGAGGATTTTTGTGTGGTGACTTTAAGTTGCTCAGTTGTTTCATAATTTTCATTGTTTCATGACAGCGTGACTTGGAGTTGTGCAGTGATAAGCAGACGTGTATTTCAGGCACCTGTCTCGATATCAAGCCTCGTGAGATGCCTTGACCATGCATTTTATGAACTAACTAATTTCTTCTTTTATTTCAAATTAAAATTTATATAAAGTATTTGAAAATCATGTATTATCATGAACTAAATATTGGTACCAACTAGTTTCAGCTTGTGAAGAGGGACAAGGAGGTTGCTACTGTTCGGTATGATTCTATCCCTACTCGGAGCACTAATAACTCAAACTCAATTGCAGAATAAATATTGCCCCGAGGGTTTCGTGTGCGTCGCTGGCGTGTGTGATAAAAGTTTGTGTTCTTGCAAATAATTTCAATATTTGTTTAAAAACTTGCAAAATTATTTTCGACGGTCGTCTATTTTATCAGTTCTTCATCAGTTTTCTTCTAATTCACTGCTGTTTTTTAAAATTCTTTCAAACTGCCGCTCCACTGAGTATTACATATTTTCCGCTCACATCTCTACATTTCTGATCCCCCTTGATTCGAGAACTTCAATCCTTCAATGATACGAGAAACTCGATAACTTGGCGATAAAATTTAAAAGACATGTAATTTTTAAAGGTTCTCATGACTATGTATTTAAAAATATCTATTAAGATTGGTCATTGGATTTTTGATGCATTCTCAGCTATTCCAATCTGTACCCTAATGTTTTTCAGTGTATGCATTTTCTCAAAGATGACTCAAAGTGATGGAATTTTTTTATTTTTCAAATCCTTCTAAGGTGTTTGTGACCAATGCCGCTGCTTGCACAAAGTCCATTACATTCGTGTTCATGTTTTTATTTTAGTTTCGATTCTTTTATGAAATTTTGAGCATGTTCGTTTTTTATTGTCTTCCTTGATATAAACCTGCAACTTGGCTAAGGTGGCTTTTTTATGAAATCATTAAAACTAATTGGCAAATCGTGTCCCAAACAACATCAGAGTTTATTGAATTCTGTTCAAAAAATTCCAACAATAGCAAAAGTTGCAAAGATGGTATGAATACTTGAAAGATTTGATGAATGTTGATACAGAAATTGTACAAGTTGCAAATCATCAATATGATTATGGCGAAATCATGGCTTCTGTGTCAGAAACTGAAATCGAAAGTGCTCTGAAACATTAAAACAGATAATGCGTTTGGAATTGATGATATAGGCACAAATCTCCCATTACTGTCGTTGAAAGTGACTGTGAGCTGGATGAAGTTACGGGTAAACTAAATATAGAGGAAAGAAAATGTACCATAAGATGGAAGAAACAAATTACAATTTCAATATGCAAGAAAGGTCGGGATATGTCTGCAAAAACTATAAAGGAATTGCAATTGTGTGCACATCAATTAAAATTCTGAGTAGAATTATTCTGAGCAGATTCATTCCCTTCTTGGAACACCAATGAAACAAAGGTAAATGTGGCTTTCATTCAAACCGAGAGTGCAAGCATCAACTATTCAACATCAGAGTTTTTATGCAAAAATCCAAGCATTACAACACACCTCTTTTCTTATCCTTCGTGGATCCTTGGAAAGCATACGATTCTGTCAAAAAAAAACGCGTTCTGGGAAGTTTCACAAGGCCCATACAACCTTCCAAACAAGATAATCAACATATTAAGAGCTCTCCGCGATGCTAGACAAGGAGTAGTAAATATGAAGACCAAATATCAAAAAAGTTTGCAATACAACGATGGCATGCCGTCATTAAGGCTGAATTGAAAAGCTTAGATATAACTACAACTTGGAGGAAAAATCTCTGGCAAGAAACGAATGGCTAAAAGAAGTAAATTCAAAACTATTCGCATTGAACCAATTCAAAGAAAAGGAAAAGAAAGACAAAAAAGGTCGCATAAAAGAACAAAAAACAGATTTGAAATGCCCTAAATGCGATAAAATAGGTCTGAACAAAATTGGTTTATACAATCACATCAGGCTTTCTCACACGAGGAGGTCAGAGTTGGACACACAACAGAGTCACAAAAAACATCTTCCTGTCCACACTGTGAAAGAAACTTCAAAAAACAAGGAATGCCTAATCACAAGATAAAATGTTCGATGCCTTCAGCAACGCAAACTTTTTCTGCAACTGCCTAAAAGTGGATGAATGCAGTTGAATGAGTGAATTGTTTACCTTTTCGGTTCATCTCAACTTCTTCCAGTCAACACGATCAAATGGTTTTTCCTAATCCTCTATCTCTCCATATTTCCTTTTCCTCCATCTTTCCTCTTACTCCATTTTCCATCCTCCTCCATCTCTCCATCTTCCCTCCTTCTCAATCTTTCCTTCTCTTCCATCTCTTCTTTTCTCCCGTCTCTCCTTCTGCACTCAACTAGACTTCTAATTTCTTAAGTTGCTTTTTAGCCTAAGTGCTCAAGAGTTTTTTTTGCTCTTTTTTTGTAGCTGGCTTATTTATATTGCGAAAGTCATATTGCAAGCTTATAAATTTAAAACCATTTTGAAAAAAAGTAGATCCAATTAGCAAAAATGGAGCTTTTCTTGGAAATTATTATATTTTGAAAACGTGCTTCATAACTTCATTGTATTCATAATGTTTTTATTTAAATGCTAACCATATATACTTAGTACTATTTTCAATTAATATAATTTATTGAAGTACCTACTAAACTTATTTTATATTATTTTCTTTTAAGCTTTTGCTGTGCACGGGAATGGCAAGGTGTAGTGATGAAAGTTGCCAGTGGATATCCTTATGATGGACCAGATTCAAAAATAAATTTTTCAAAAATTTGTTGATAATTTTTGTATTACTTTTGCGAACTGAATAAGCCACCATTCCCTTCGAACCTTCTCACTCATCTCTCTGGTTGCTAAACAGTTGCCAAGCCCCTTTTGCAATAAGTGGTCGAATCTCAACTCTCAAGTTGAACACCAAAAAAAGCAGTTTTTGATATCATTGACTATGCCTCTATTTTTGATGCAGCTGCTTATATAAAAGAGGATTTTTATAAGCTACTTGAAAATACTATTAGAAAAGTCATTTCGTAAACGAGTTATCTTTCTTGGTGATATAAACTCGAGTTGGTATTGACCACGAAACTTGGCCAAAATATCTTGAAAAATTTTTTGCTGCAAAAATGAATGAAAATGACCAAAGGCTATGACAACTCTGCATCAGAAACAGTTTTTATTTTGACAAACCGCATCGTAAGGTTTCTGGTACAAAAGCTTCAAGTGCTGAAAAAGAGGTCCTATCAGAGTGCAGACTGTGTTACTGATCACATCCTTGTTGTGCTATCCTTTGCTTCGAAAACAAAGCCATTTCATCGACAGCATATAAAATCTCAAAAAGAAGCTGTGAGTGGGGCAAATATCCCAAACCTCCAATTTGCCAAAGATTGAAAGTCAAGCTGGAAAGCGTGGGTTTTGACTCTTTTTCTGACGTGATCCCACATTGGAATCATCTTGAAAAGAAAATTTTCGGTTAAGACTTGAAAACTTTGGGTCGAAAAGATTCTGATTGGTTCAGAGCATCACATAGCATACTTTCTCAAAAACAAAAGTGAAGCATTTTTAAAGTTGAAATAGAGACACAACACAAATTTTTAACAAAACTTAAAAAGTACGCATGTGCGACAAAATACCGGCTTGCACTCTGTTCTTGCATCGAATTTGCTAAGAATTCAGGCAAAGTAGGTGAAATATTCGCTTCCCTTAAAAAAGTCACAAGCCCAAGTGCACAATCATGCAGTGTTTTGAAGAAGAATGACATAATCATAGAAGGTGCTGGACAAAAACTTGATAAATGTATCGAACACTACAGTGAGCTGTATGAAGTAGTAGGAACATATGACTATGTCTACATTGATCACCTCCCTATTTCTTCTGTACTTCATCACCTAGACGAAAGCAATGATCAAGTGAAAATTTTTTTGGTCTTTTGAAGCTTCCGTTTTGGCAGTACTTTGTGTCAACCAAAAATTAAAACTTGGTCGTTTTTTATAGCTGACATCTTTCTTTTTTCTCTTTTAGAAATTTGACATGACGTTTGGTAACAAAACTTTGAAATTTTTGTTAGCTTTAAAAAGAAAAAAATTTTCGAATGCTTCAAATAACATGAATATCCTCGATGGTTTTTTGCCCTGTTACGAACAATTTAAAAAGATGTTTATTACCAGGCAAAGTTCGTGTACGACGTGAAGGCCATTAGAAGAGCCATCTCGATAAAATCACAAAAAAGTATTTTATTGAGAGTATAATCTAAGCAAATGATGAAAAGAAACGGGGCGAGTGGGTCCCCTTGTAAGACGCCAGTATCGACCTGGAAGATGTCAGTATTGCCTTCAGGGGGTTACCACAAAAGCGGATGTGTTTTCATACATCACTCGCATTGCATTAACGATTTCAGAAGAAATTCCATATGCAACAAGGATTTTAAGCATTTTGGACCAATCTATCGAGTCAAATGCTTTTTTGAAATCGATGAAAGTTATCACAGCTTCTTTCTTGTGCTTTCACAGTTCTTCTATGATTCTTTTGAGTGTGAATAGACGAGACGAGGTGGATCTTTTAGGACGGAAGCCGTTTTGGTTGGGGCGAAGCAGCTTGTCGATGACGGCGTATTCTGTTTAGTATAAGCCGGTTGTAAATTTTAGAGGCTATTTGGCTAAGACTTATACTTCGATAGTTGATAAAACGAGTTAAGTCTCCTTTCTTGGGCACGGGAACAATACCAGATATACTCCATTCATTGGGACGCACACCCTTAACTTTCAAGTATTTTTGGGTTTTCTCGAGCTTCCAGACTTCTGGTGTAAGACCATCCAGGCCAAAGGCTTTAGTAGGTTTCATTTCTTTGGGTGAATCTGTGATTTCCTTTTGGCTAAATTCGGCAGTACTAATTTTTGGGTTGATGTCAGACAACTTAACACAGTCAAACTGAACTTGATCATCATTTTTATTAACAGAAAGTAGATTTTGGAAGTGACACTATTGTTCCCAGCAACGTAAAATATCCTTAGCCTGTCTTGGAAAAGTAGCTTGAAATAAAAAGACAGCTAAAGTAATAAAATATGCCAACCTATCAGCGGATTATGAAGTTGTAGTATTAGAGGTTGAAACTTTTTGCTTTTGGTGTTTTAACAAGTAAAGTTGATGATAAAAATTGCAAACAGATGGCCACTAAACAGAAAACTGCGGTCAACTTTTTAGCTACCACAAGCAATGAGTATGGTCCTACAGAGGGGGAAGGCTTGTAGTGTTCTAAATGCACCTTCTAGTCCAGAAAAACTAGAAGTTTTATACTTATGGTTTCACTTCGTTTTCTTATTGTTTGTTTTATCTATGGTTTCAACTTTTTAAATTTTTTAGAGTTTTATCTTACTGGTTTTTTTAAAAAAAAAGTTGTTTTTAATTCAATTATTTTTTACGAACATCGTATGTTTTCAATAACTTGTGTTTCAAATAGAATCTTTCAGAGGCGCTCTGATGTGAACCGCTTAAAGAAGAAAGTTTCAAGTTTTTTAGTGAAAACTGGAAAAAAGGATAAGATGCATGATGAGAAGGTAGCGATTTCCAAAAAAAAGACTGAAAAAAAGCAAATTTAACATAGAAATAAGAGGGAGGGATAAAAGAGTTGAGAGCGGGTAGAGGATTGTAGACCAGCACGCCTAGAAGGTGGTATGAAGTTAGAAAGAAAAGGAAATTAGTGAAAAACTTTGTATATTAGAGTACAGATTTTATATGAAGAACGGTAGTGTGAAAAGTAGCTTTAGGAAGGTTATTACATAAAATCATGGAAAAATTTAAAAAAAAAGGTTTATTTGAAAAAAAAAACACCTTGAAACTTCTTTCTTTTTGGTGGGTAACTTTCTTTTCCAACCCGAAAAGAAATTTAAAGCAGCACAAAGCTGTTTTAAATTGGACCTATCATAGGCTTTGAAAAATTTTAGTTTTTTTTTCTTGAAAAAATTCATGTATCATAATGTTTAAATATTCACGGATTGTACAAAAAGCTTTGTTAAATGTTAGGATTTTTTTCATAAAACTTCTAAAAATGATTATTTCAGTATTTTCAAAATTTTTTTGAAGTTCTATGATTGGTGCCTAAAGCTATTCAATACCTTTTGCGTGATCGCGAAGTGCCTGTTTCCAACCCGTAGCATTCGAGACTATCGATTGCTGTGGTCTCTCAACCGGTATATTCGTTGAGGAGTTAGGCAGGAAACTTTTCGAGGCTATGGGAGACCCTATGGATTCAGTTTGGTTGCATCAGAAGATCTCCTTGGCTATTGTCCGCGGCAATGCCTTCCTTTCCTGCCTCTGCCCTCTTTTTTCTCTTTTTTAATTTTTTTTTATAAATTATAATTAGTATGAAATTTTAATTTTAAAAATAAATCTGTAGCGCATAACTGTATTTAGTAGTTTATTTTTTAAAATTTATAATATATTCAAAATAAATAGTTGTATTGAGAATTTTTTTATAGTATTATCAAACTTAATCATTCACTTTGCAAGTAATATTTCAAATTTTCAGACTTGATGCTTGCTTTTTCTAATACTTTACATATTCTGAACAAGTATACATTATCGAATTACTGAATATGTGAAATTTTTATCAACTTGATATATTACTTTATATCTTTTTCATTTCTTGTCACACTTTTGTTGAATACTTTAGTGATTGAATAAAATTTCGAAAAGTAAGAAAAATTTAATTTTAAAATTTTTTACAAAAACTTTTTTGAGTTTTATACTGCCCACAAAATTTTGAACTAATAAAGTTTTTTTTACAAAAACAAAAAATGTTGCATTATTTATTCTTTGCTCTAATATTTATAAATGCATTTTGAATTTCTTTAAATAATTATTAAAAGAATTAAGCTAAATTTAAAATGGAAAATATAAAAAAAAATCAAAAGTTCAAAAAATTAAAATTTGAAATTTCATTCAAAGAAGCATCAGCAAAATGTGACGAAAAATATTCAGGCATGAAGCTCATAACATCTCAACGCAGTTTTGCAGGGTTGCCCATTCATATGACTGCCCAGGGCAATTTGAACTTGAAAAAAGTTGTGGATACTGCTTTGAAACCTCTTCTTTTTTATTTTAATGAACATTTCAAAGGTGTTCCTGTCTCTTATGGCAATATAAAATGTTTAGAAACGTTTGCAAAAATCATACAAGATAGACCAAGAATGGTTATTAATTTGCAGTTTGATATGGTTGTTTTTGCTCCAGAACAAAGACACAAGTTAGATGCCGTAGTAACCAAGATTTCTCCATGTTCACAGCATTTGAGTTTGCTGGCTTGCAACATCTTTAATGTTTCCGTTTACAAATATCATAAAAAATCTTCAAAAAAGGATGATCAAAAAATTGGAGATCAAGTTGATATAGGAAACAAAGTACGAGTAAAAGTAGTTGGAGCTATGTGCTTTCGCTCAACATTACACATCAAGGCTGATCTTGTTAAAGTGCTTGAGACTTGAACATTTGATTTATTTTTTCAAAAACATTAAGCAATTATTAAATGTAAAAAGTTAAAATACATAATAAATGTTTTGTTAAATAAAATAAAAATGAGCATGGCATCAAAGTTGATTGACAGTTAAAGCATCAGGAAATGGTAGTACATGGCTGCATGACTTGAAATGATGACTGTATCTATATCTAATGTAATTGTCAATATCCTTTGTGAGTTCAGCCAATTTCTTATTTGTACCATCAGTAAACCTGTATGTAATACAAATCAGTATTTATTTGAAATAGTATTTGAAGTATTAGAATGTACCAACCAAACTTTGTCAAAATTTTGACATTTTTTGGCAGTGAAAGAAAATTCTGTCAAAATGGTTATTTTAATATAACTATTTTTGCTTTGGAAACTTTTACTAGTTTTTGTATGCATCTTTTTATAATCATCTGTTCTTGTTTTAATCTTTTTAACCCTTCTCCACTCATGCTCTTCGCATGTCTCATAAGATGGCTGATTTGACTGGAGACTGTGATTGAAGGCAGCCCAGCAGGTGTGCAAGATATGCACAGTTGTGTTGATGAGTTCAGATTGACAAGACTGTGCCACAAGGTTTCCAGCTTGCAACAACCTGCCATTCAGTTTTTATATTTTTATAAACCAACATTTTAATACAGTAAAACTTGAAACTGACCCAGAGCAGCTAAGCCAAGAAAGCAGACCAAATTGTCTCACCATTCTTCTAGCCAGCATTTGAGATGACTTGCAAATATTTAGAATGAACAAAAACATCTGAAGCTGGAAGGCATAATGATTAATTAGTTTTGTGAAATTATTACTTGACAAAAAACCTTAAAGCTAGCATCACTGAGTGGTGAATGATAAGAAGACATGACGATCTTCAAAACTTTTCTCCTCTGTAGCACCTCAAAATCTTCTGCAGTCTTGATACTATCCATCAACACGCTCATCAGCCACGACCTTTCCGTCTTGTGCTGCGTATCACATGTTGATTCGTATAATGCCAGACCCAAGCAATGGGTGGGTGGTAGTGAGCAAGTATTGATGTGTGGGTAAGCACAAGTAACGAGAAGCTTTCTAAAAATGATTTTTGAACTGAAATGTAAGAAAATGTATGTTACTTGGAAAGAAGAAGTGAAGAAGAGTTTATAGAATTCAGGCACGTCAGAAAGGTCAAAAGAAGGCTTGAGCAAAATGAATTGGTTGATGCAGGCATATAAGGGGTTCGCTGGTGTTTCAAAATAAAGTAGACAGTTTAGAGAAAATAATATTAAAAATATTTTTCTAACAAGCAATAAATTTAACGCCGTATCATTCAACTGCTTTGAAAAGAGCCATTTATTGAATTCTAATTAGAACTGCTACTCTTCTTTAACTTGAATAGCAGTTAAAAATTAATTGATATTTGTTTACATGGGTTGAGGAGTACTTGGCAGCATCTGATCAGGAAACAGCAATATATAGAAGGGCATCTCTTGTTTCCTGAAGCATTCCTCAAAGCATCCAACATGATTATATACTGGTCTTTATCAACAAATTTTGAGCCGTCCAATTGGTCGTAAAAGAGATTCAAAACCTGCGCACCAAGTTTTCTGGATGCTTGCTTTTGACTGCTGAGGTTTGCTATGGCCAATGACAAACCATGCTTATCGACAAATTTGTGGTTATCCAAAGCGCATTCTGCTCATGGAAAAAATTTAATTACAATAAAAAGATACACAGTTGATGAAGTGAATTAACGAACCATCAAAAGACAACAGGTGGTAGAAAGCTGTCAAAAAATATGTTGAATTGTATGCATTCTGCCCATCAGCCCTCTCCACCAAACCATCCATACTCTTTAGGACATTTTTTAACTTTGATGGATAGAAGATATATATCCCGGGCATGCTGCCTTTCAACAAACAAATGTTACCTGCGTAGTGGCTTGCACGTCGAACTGCAGAGCTGTTTGGAGCATGATGTTTGGATCAATGCAGTCCAAAAAGTCGTTGATAGTGGGAGAGTCGAGGCTGGATGTAAAGAGCAAACGGCGAGAATTCAACTCCTGCGTGGCCCTGCTTCCCCAAAAGAATGGCCTAAAAGATGAGCACATGGACGTCAAAATCAATGTAGCAAAAATGAAGGATGATACTTGTTATCGGAAATGTCACATCCACTTTCTTCCGCATCTCGCATTAGTTGCAACAGGCAGCAGTCTGTGTCGGTTGTGACGTCATCATTTGAAGTTTTTAAAAAGTTTTATATAGGTAGGGCAAGTTGACAGGTGTCTAAGCACATGTCATTTGAAATCATTTGAGATGAGAACACATAATGTTCACGAATATATAATTGAGACTACTTCAATTGAAGACACACCATAAAGCATGAATAACATTGAGTTCTTATGAAAAATAAGGTGACCAGTGGTAGAGTTAGTGGCGTTGAAAGCTCCGAACCACAAAGGCATAGTCTTCTGGTAAATGTCTTCTGACCGGGGCAATCGACAGCTGATCGTACGCAGCAAGCAGACCACCTCACCTGAATATGTTTGCAAACAAGTGTGATCACATGCAACAACATTGCTTGCCTGACAGACGTTTGAGAGGAGAGTGGTGAGCCATGATGACGTTGATGAAGTGAGAGTGATTGAGGATCATGCGCCACACCTGACTCAACCATGGCTCAGTCCCCAGACCTCCAAGCACTGCTCTCAAAGAGGATACCAAGCGGATGTCCTTCAGGGAATACCTGATTGTTTCAATGGTGGTGCCAGTTGAGAGATATTTGAAGTGGGCAAGTGATTGCCATCAACAAAGATGGGTTTGCCTGCTGATGTAATGAGCAATCGGAGAAATAGGGTGTTTAAATATCAAACAACCCAAAACATTAAAAATAGGAAGCTATACAAAACAATTGTTGACAAAAAAAGCAAAAAAAGGGAATTTGCTTGATATCACATGTGCAAGAAAAGCCCACGAGCAATACACATAATAATACATGCCAGACTTTCAACCATCGTTTGCCGATAACTTTTGATGCTGTGGAACTATAAGAACAAAGTAAGTTGAAACTGACTTGAGTCCTGTTCTTGTAAAATCCTTCAAAGTTTGTGTGCTTGATATGGCTGAAGGGTTCTTCTGTGAAGAATAAATTTTGAAATACAACTAAGTGAAATGAAAAAAGTTAACTTTGAAAAATCATAAAAGTTTAAAATATTGGATAACTCGAACCCTCACAAAGCTGGCAAGTACTTCAAGTAGGTTGGCACACAAGAGACCACTTTGAGCATTCCCATCTTCTATGTCTTGGCTCCTCTTTCCTTCCAACTTCATTGCCTTTGTCAAAACATTCATGCAAATTTCCACGAAAGTTTTTTTTTTTTGCAGTTTGTTTGCAAAGTCGCCACTACACAAGGAGGATAATAATTGTAACAGCCCCAATGCTGCAGTCGAGGTAGGCGACAAAGAGTCGATTTTGGAAGTTATACAATCAATGTATGCAAGTAATTCCTCTGTAAAATAGATCAATAAAAAGTTTAATAAATGTAGAAAAACAGTGGTCTCGTACCTGGAGACATTTGGTTTGTTGACAAGGTCAAAAGGTGATTGAAACTCTCGGGGAACACGCCACATTCCGGGGCGTGTTCCAAAGCCCATGTGATGTTTTCTTTGAAATCCACTAAAAAGTTGGCCACTTCTTCTCGACTCAAACCTGCAAGAAAGCATTGAAGTTCATTTGGCAATTATCGGAATGAACGCAGCATGAAAGGCTTTTTAGAATGGAAAGTGACCAATGCAGGCCAGATCCATGCATAATTTAGAAAAAAAATTTATTTTTTCAGTAAATTTTAAAGGTTTACCTATTCAACCCTTGTATTAATTTTGTACAAACTTCATCAAACGTATGACCCAATTAAAACTAACGTCTTGCTGTTATAGTAATGTATTAAAAAAATTATTTGGAAACTGCAAAAAGCTTTTGCAAGCCCAACTTCATAATGTATATACAGCTTTGATGTATTTCCTTCTAGACTATTGCAACTTTTTCTATATATCAATATAACTTCTACAAACAGCCCAAGCAATTAGTGCAAAATCAAAGGAAACGAACAGTGAAGAATGTTGGAGTAGAGTTGTGAGGCAGCTTGTGAGAAGGCTGTCATGTTTTCGGTGGTGAGACATGCTCCTGCAAGCAGATGCACCCTGAGTGGTGGCAGCAAACAGCTCTGCTCCTCATGCTCTCCCTGTGCAGATGGATGCCATGATTTTAAATGTCCTTTAATCCTTACTATAGCGATGGCCAAATTCACGTCGTTTAAAAACATTTTTTGTTATTTTATACGCTCCATTTTTTGCTAGCTGAGGCGTCCTTTTCTTTAAAGCTAATTTAATAAATTTTAAAACTAATTTTTTCTTCCACTAAACTGTCTGTCTAACCTTTTTTAAAACCATCCATTTCAAAACTAAATGCCAAATATTCACTTCTAAACCTATCTGATAACTTCACTCATGCTCTAACCTTACAACTTCCTTTTCTCTTCAGAATATCCGACCCATTTTGTCTTACACAAACTGAAATGTGTAAACACTAACTACTCTTCTTACCTTATTCCCAAAAACAAAAACTTATTACCATAACCCTAATCGAAATCCTTATTATTTCTACCACATTCTCATATAGTATACCAACACCTCCTATTTTTCTTCCTTCTTTACCATTTTAAAGCTTGCATTGATTTTTTAAGCTTATTTCTGCAATTGTAAATTTTTTCAATTTTTCACAACATAGTAGTACACACTTGAAAGTACATATGGTAAATTTATATTTAACTGACTAAGTCGGCTTTTGATATGCAGCAGAATAACTAACCAATAGAGCGAGAACTTTTGAGACAAAAAGGATGCCCGGTTGAGAAGACAATAAGTGATGCATACCTTGGCAAACTCTCACAATGACGTCTACACCCACCCTTTCGAACACCACCAACATCCAGTCCAGCCACTCCTTCATATCAGTATTTTGTGCAGTTCCTTGCACATTTGCCACATGCCGGAGAATGAGCAACATGGACAACTTGAGGCATTCTTCCACCTTGGTGCGCTCTTTGAGCTTCGCATGCTCCCCCTCTGAAGGGTACAACATTTTAGAATCAACTCATATAGCGCCAAAAATCCTCATACTGGAATCCTTAAAGAACATTATAGTGAATAAACCTGTTATTGAAAAAAGCAGACAAACCCCGCAAAAGTTGTGACGTGTATTCCTGTATCAAAGCCATCATTTGCACCTCTTCATCACCTCCACTGCACTCCTCAACATATTCCTTGATGGGACCACTCACAAAAGCCTCCAGGGCTTGACGAGACAAACCCCTCCTCAGTCTTGACGCTACACCCAAGAGCACTCTCTCACCATTCTTGCCTCTTGACCAGGTGTTCTCAAGCAAACTACCATCTTCCAACATGCAGTTGATTTTGACGACGAGCTGATGCAAAAGATTTGTTGGCACAGGTAGAAGGTCCATTACATCATTGTACCACATGGTGACAAGCATGGAGTAGTTGTTGGTCATGAGTATGTGGTGTCTAAGGAGGGGGCATGTGGAAAACAAGATATTGCAGAGTTGTGTGTGTTGGTCTTTCCCTTGGCAGAGTTGCTTGAGCTCCTGCATCAACACATGCAGCTCCACTTCAACTCTTCTCTCCATTCCACTTTTGCAATCGTTCTTCACTAGCTTTTCCATTATACAAATATTACCTTTGAATTTCGATAGCATTAAGTTTGGAAGGTAGTTGTTGAAAGCCTCCATGTCATTTTTGTTATGTATGACAATGCTTGCTTCATTTGCCATCAATCGATCATAAAAATTATTGTTGAAATCTTTCAAATAGTCTAAACTGGCTATAAAATCGTTTTCCAATAGGTTAAACTCTTTAGAAATGCCATCAACAAAAGCCAATTGGACGAAATGTTCAAAGTGAGTCTGCCTCGTAAGAGCATTGAGTGGTGGCACATGACCTTGCAATGACAAAACCGTCGCCACGGTGCCAATGAAACCTGTGGGTCGAATACAATGTTTATGTGAAAAATATTAGACGCCACAATTCTACGTTCATCTTTTTTAAAGACCTATTTTTATGGAGTTAAACAAAAAAAACTGTGAAACAGGTGCTAATTGTTGGCCCAACACGGCATTGACCTCGGTAACTTTAGATAATTAGCCTACAAGCTGAACTATACAGGCCAACTGCTTCTAAAGCAAATTTTGTATGTAAATTGCGCGCTATACGAAGCTTAATAATAATAACAATACGTTGTTGTACATGTCCCAGTAGCTGCAGTAACAGCAGTCAGTCTAAGTTATGCTACTTATAACGTAACTTACAAAACATTTAATTGAGAAAAACTTTTATAGACTGCTAGCTCGAATTATCGAATTCAAGACCTGCTGTTCTTGCACTTGTAAGTTAGCCTTGTCGTTGTCAAAACCACCAAAAACAACTATCAATGATACCAGAGATTTAAAATCTTAGTATTTATCAGTATATCAGTTTGTCGATACCTTCTACCGAAATCTTTTGTTACCCAGGTTATAACAGAAAAGCTAGCTTTTGCAGGCGATAATTTTAATGTAGTTTAATACTGATGTGTAATTCCTGGGTCCATGTTAAGTGTGCAAAGATTCCAAAAAATTCGCAAAGCTAGCTAAGGATTTCATATGTCTAAATTCCAGCAGTCTTTCACCTTTATGGTTTCTTTTTCCTAAAGCCTGTCCACCATGCACATCCTCACACTACTGCTTTTGAGGATGTGCATGGTGGACAGGCTTTGGGAAAAAGAAACCATGAAGGTGAAAGACTGCTGGAATTTGCTGTTGCCAATGAGCTGGTTGTTGGTAACTTCTGGTTCAATAAGAAATTTGAACATCTGGTTAAATACCAGTCAAGAGATTGTAAAACCCAAATTGACTACATATTGTTTAAGAGAAGTTTTAGAAAAATGGTCTCTAATGTGAAAGTCATTGTTGGGGAAGAGTGTGCAACACAGCAAAGACTAGTGGTCGGTGACTTCAAGGTTTGCACTCATGCTCACCCCAAAAGAAGGTTTGTTCCTCGTACAAAAGTCTGGAAACTAAGAGACTGGAAATCAAGTTGAATTTTCTAATTTTTTTCAATGCATTAATCCAAGGAAATGAAACTGGTAAAACTTTGGATGAGCGTTGGAAGTATCCGATAAAAAATTTGATTAATGCTACAAAACAGGTTTGTGGAGTCTCTGCAAAACATACCTGGAAGAGGCAGACTTGGTGGTGGAATGGCAAGGTGCAGCAAGCTGTGTCCCACAAACGCAAATGTTTCAAAGTATGGAAAGCAGGAGGAGACAGAGATGCTTATCAGGCGGCTAAACGTGCATCCAACCTCGCTGTACACATAGCCAAAACTGATGCTGAAAAGATTGTGTTCAAACAAATCAATCCCAGATCTGTTGAGATATATCGACTGGCTAAGCAAATGCGGCATTTAATTGATCAGGTTATGAAGGTTTTGGAGCGCGTAGTGGAAGGTTTTATCAGACAGAGTGGTGATTAATGATATGCAATGTGGTTTTATGCAAGTTCGGGGTACAACTGATGCCATATTTATCCTCCGTCAGTTACAGGAAAAGCATCTGGTTGCTGGTAAGACCCTCTACTTAGCATTCATTGAGCTGGAGAAAGCTTTTGACAGAGTGCCACGAGAAGTGATTTGGTGGAGTATGCGTAAATTGAAAATTGATGAATGGTTTGTGAGAATTGTACAATCCATGTACAAGGAAGTGAGAAGTAGGGTGAGAGTTGGTGATGAGTATAGCAACTCATTTGATGTTCAGATAGGTGTCCATCAAGGTTCTGTTCTTAGTCCATTACTTTTTGTTATTGTGCTGAAAGCTTTATCTATGGAGTTACGTACAGGTTGCCCTTGGGAGATCTTGTATGCTGATGACTTAATGATAAGTGCTCAGTCCATAGATGAACTTAGTGAAGTTGAGAAAATGGAGATCGGAGATGGAGAAAAAAGGGTTGAGGTAAGACAAAGCTAATGGTTTCTGGTTCGAACCTTGATGTGTTGAGAAAATCTGGGAAGTATTATTGTGGTGTATGCCAAGCAGGTGTGGGTAGAAATTCTATTCAGTGTGGGGGCTGCAGGCAATGGGTACACGAGAAATGCAGCGGCATAAAAGGCCCTCTAACTTCGGATCTTGACTTCCGATGTGCTCGTTGTCTTGGTACAGCACGGCCTTTTGATGGGAGATTAGTAAAGGAAGTGATGATTGGTGATAAAAAAACTGGAAGTTGTCCCAGAGTTCTGCTATCTTGGAGATATGTTATCTGCAGGTGGTGGATGTGAGCTTGCTTCAATAACACGTTGTAAGTGTGCCTGGGCTAAATTTCGCCAACTCCTTACACTCCTTGCTAAATGTCATTTATCATTATTGACCAGAAGCTGTGTTTATTCAACCTGTGTCAGAAGAGCTATGTTACATGCTGCTGAAACATGGCCCGTGACAGTTTCCACATTGAACCATTTAGACGAAATGACCTTGCCATGATTCGCTGGATGTGCAACATCAAAACAAATGATAACGTTTGCTCTCACTCACTCTTTTCAAAACTTGGCATTCGGGATGTTGAGGTAGTTCTTCGAACAAGCAAGATGAGGTGGTTCGGACATGTAGAGCGTAGCGCAGGTTGGATTTCTCAGATGCGAAAGTTGGATTTAGATACTTGCAAGAAGCCTGGTAGGCCCAAAGACTTGGAATGAGCTCATATTAAAGGATAAAAGAAAGCTAGACATGGTTTGTGCGGATCCACTCGATCGCTCTGAATGGAAAGGCCGACTTCGAGATAGAACTTTCAAAAAGCCCAACCCTTGGTAAAGGAAAACGGGCTATAAAAAGGATTTGATTGATTGATTGATGATAAAATGCAAATGTAGCACCGACTTCAGCGCACAACCTGTAGAATCTTTATGCGATGGAATTGAGACAGTGCATTCTTTTTTGTACATGGGAAGTAAAATAGATTCTAGCAGAGATGGCAAGGTGGCTGTAACTGCAAGAATGAAATCAGGCTGGGCGAAATTTAAGGAATGTAGAGATATTTTATTATTTAAAATTTTCTTCTCAAAATCAAAAGATGAGTTTGTGCAAGCTGTGTTAAATCAGCAATGCTATTTGGGAGTGAGGTTTGGTGTTTTAGACAAAATGGGTTGGATATTCTGAAAAGAACAAATAGGGCTATGGTCAGAACAATCTGTGGAGTGAAGTTATCAGATAGGTTTAAAAGTATATCTTTAATTGATAGGTTAGGTTTAAAAGAAACTTTAGAGACTTTAGCTAAAGCTAGCGGTGTAATATGTTTTGGTCATGTAATGAGAAGAGATGAGGCGAATGTTTTAAGAAAAGCACTCGCCTTAAAAATTGATAGTTTGAAAAAGAAGGGTAGGCTGGAAAAACAAATAGTATTAGAAATTAGTGAAGTTCGCTTGAGAGAAAGGAAGGTTAGATAGGAAGAAACGGAGATTAGGAATATATAAAATTGCAGAATATGTTTTGTAGATGGAGTAAATCTGACCACTCTTAGTATAGTGGGAATTAAACTGGATTTGAAACCTTGGTATCTATCTCAATTTCAATGTTCAAAACAAAAAAAAACATTTTTCAATTTTAAGTTTCTTCACTGAAACCCGAAGTCAATGATGAAAAATTTTCTCATATTTAAATGCCATCGAAAGTGCAAAAAACTCACTTTGCAATAGATTAGAATGCTTTTTATGAGGTTGAGAGATGGACTCACAAGCCCTCTCAACCAAGCCTCTATCCACCGCATCAGCCCCCATGTACAGACCACACAACAGCTCACACAACCAATCAACAATGAGGTTGTATCGATTCTTATCACCTGCCTTCAAAGCATCATATCGAAGTGATAGAATCCAAGCTTCAAAATGGGTGGGTGATTCACAGCCCCTGTCAAGTACCTGTCATCAATGTTTTCA
Source organism: Pterobdella sp. o SKG-2022 (assembly GCA_964035795.1). NCBI lineage: Eukaryota > Metazoa > Annelida > Clitellata > Hirudinida > Piscicolidae > Pterobdella > Pterobdella occidentalis. The sequence goes on along the minus strand of OZ038324.1, from coordinate 478,225 downwards.
GTTGTCATTCTGAACAAATATCACTCCAAATACTGCTCAAGCAAGTCACCTGGCAAAATGAAGAGCACAACAGCCCGTTAAGCAAAGATGCCCTCAATAGATAGCGCACATTTTTTTTGTTGTCATCTTCATCACTTTTAAACACAGTCCACATGTCAACACCCAAATTCTCAAAAATTTCCCAAATTTTTTGCAATACATGAACTTCCATGTAGAGTTGTGAAGATATTTTTAGCAACAAAAAACAAACAGCACTCAAATGTGTAGTGTTATAATCATTGGGATTGAAAAGAGTTGATTGGGTTTGGATGACTTGCAACACCTTCATCACCACATCAGCATCTGGGATGCATTAGTTAAAAAGATAACAAGTTGATTACAAGATTAATAATAATAATAATCCATGAAATATATTAGTGATGTTTAACACAGGGAGTTTAAAGATAAATGATGATGATGATGATGGTGACATAATGATGATGATGATGGCATGATGACGGTGATGATGATGGCATGATGCTGATGATGACTTGATGATGGTGATGACATGATGATGATGATGTCATGATGCTGATGATGACATGATGCGGATGATTTCATAATGATGATTTTGTTGTTGTTGTTGAGCGCCAGCTTCCAAAGACTCTTCCGACACTCTTTGGAGCGAGTACTGAAAGAAACTTGCAGCTTCGAATTGTTTGTGACTTTTGGTGAGCAGCGATAAAAATGATGGATGAATTCTCGAAATGCTTTGTGGTTGGAACCTGACGTGGTTTAGAACCTCTTCAACACTCCTGTTGGAGTGTACACCTAGCACCAGGAGAAGGTGGGTTCTTCCGCCGGGCTGATGATGATGATGATGATGATGATGTCATGATGATGACATGATGATGATTATATTTTTACCTCTATGGTGTCTTACAGTTTTCAAAATTCCCGTCATTTCAAACAAATTCTTTAAAAAAATTAAATCTTAAATTAATTTAAGAACGATGTAACAATAAGATACGCTCTTTTGCATCAAAAGCCAACCTTGCTTAAAGAACCACAAAACGATTGTAGGAACAGATTCAAATGTTGCATTTTTGATGCTAGTTCACTCGATGACATTTGTGTGAGGCATCGGAACGATTGAAGCAACCTGCACAGAATCGTCTGATACAAGGCCAAGCACTTTAAAAGCAACACCCTATCTCTGCTCTGATGGTTTGTTTTTTACTGATGAAGGCATCGTCAGTTATACCCTATAAATAACAAAACAAAACAATCTTTGAAAAACAATTATAATAATTATTATTTTTTTAACCCCTCTTGCCTCATAGCACAAGATTCAAAAAAATTTTAAAATAAATATTAGAAATATCCTTTCAACAAACTTCTATGCCCTCTTTCACGCCGTCCATCACTCTGTTCCCCGGCATCAAGCTTTTACAATACATTTCGCCGCCATCTTTGATCACTTCTGACGTCATAAAAGCCATGATGTGTTCTTCAACACGTGACTGCTTGGAAAACAACTGCGGTGTAAAAAATTTGGATAAAAAGATGAGCTGGGTAGGATTGAAAAGACGGGGATGAACCTCTATGAGATAGTCACAAAGAGCCAGCCATGCCGGAGAGGAACGAGGAGAAAAGCTGGCATCTAGGGATGTGACGTACAAATAGAAGAGGTCATGGTGGAGAGTGAAGATAGAGGTTGTGAGTGTTCTGAGAAGAGGGTCGAGGTGTGGAGGGTGAGGGAGCGCCTCCAACCATTTCCTCACCCAATTTTCCCTGTGCAATATGAATTGCATTCATTCAAACTACTTATCAACGGTTCAAAAAAATAAAAAATTTGAATAAACATAGTTAAAAAACAACTTTGGGTTGAGAAGGGGGTGGTTGTAAGGATGGTAGGGATGGAGAATGGAGAAGGAAGGATGTGTGAAAAGGCTTGTAAACAGTTCGTTTGCGGCTGCTCTCACCATCTCTTGCTCCTCTGTCACACCACCTTCACACCACTGCACATTATATACCCATATTTTACCTTATGGCTTTTTTACATTATTTTTATATCAACTATTTTATTTTGTCCTGGCCAAAACTTAACGCTTATCATTTGAAGACTGCTTTTCTGTTATAACAGTAAACTCAGGTACCAGGTATAGACAAACTGTATCATTGTTATTTGGCTTGTCGGGCGATCTTTCTAAATTTTTGACAAAAACAAGACAAACTGTCCAAGTTTAGAAACGGCCGAACTTTAATTTGAAATTTTCGAGTTGGATGTTAGCTTGGGCTAGGAGGATATAAAAATTTCTCTCAAATGAACGGTTTATTTTATGAATTAAGTTATAAGCAGTTTCAATAGCTCAGACTGAATGATGCCAACCTTACTTAGTGGGACAGGTACAGCAGTATAATCTATTTAAATTACAAAATATGTTTCAGATTAGAGCCCAATCCTTGGTAAAGGAAAACGGGCTATAAAAGGATTTGATTGATATTGCTGAATAAGTCTTTTTAGCTGGGGCATTCAGTCGGGCTTATTGATATTAACTGATAATATTCAAATTATACATTTTATTTTTGAAAAATTCATTCTCAAGTAGCTTTAATGGTATTCCATATGTCCCTAAACTCCACAGCACTTTGCTGCTAACCTCTATGGGCGCATCAAAAGCTCCAAACCCCACCAAATAAGCCCCTACATACACTTTGCCCTTTCAATAACATTTGAAAACTCTTGTTTTGAGATTCAGTGGGTGTCTTTGAACGTTTGTGATTCGACTCATTCGAAAGTGCTCGCCTTGACTTCTTCACAATACTTTTCACATCGGATGCTTTAAATGTTAATTTATTCTGAGAAAGGCATTATAGCTCTGAAAACCTGCTTGTGTTAAAATTTCTTTAAAGAAATTCTTACTTATATCGTTTGCACAAATTTTCTTAAATAAAAACTCGGCTATACATCATTAATATAAAGATAGAGACTTCAAAATGCCTTCACTGAACAAATGAATAAACACACCAACATTTCCGTCTATCTCTTCTTGCTGATACTTTTTTCTCTTTCCTGCCATTTCTTTCCATGTTTTGAACCCCGCCCATCTGTACAGCTGACCAATAGCAATTAGGTTTGTCTCGTTAAATATTTTTAATTTTAGGTTCTTCTTAATAGATTTGTTCATTGCTACCTGTGAAGTGTAAAAAATAAAAAGAAATTGAAATAATGTCAAAATTATTTGAATTGATGAAATGTGTACTAAACAAAATCTAAAAAAGCAGATGACTGACCACATATGTGAGGGTGTTGAGTAAGTAGGTGAGGTCCAGAGCCCTGTCGCCGACCAGGCTGTGCATCAGTGAAGTGGTCAAATCTTGTGGTGGACAATGTTATTAACATATATATATATATATATATATATATATATATATATATATATATATATATATATATATATATATATATATATATAAGGGCACCGGCGAAACAACAGCGTTTGCAACTTTCAATGTGCGTAGCTTAGCATCAGAAACCAAAAAAGAGAGCCTTTTTCGAGACTTTGAGAATTATAAAATCGAATTTCTCTTTCTCCAAGAAACAAAAATAACTGACGATATTACAATCGATGGAGGAAACAAAATACTAAGGCTTTTAAAATCAGCAAACAGGCATTATGGTTTTGGATTAACACACAAAAAAGACACAGAAATAAGCAAGCTCATGCAAGTATCTGAAAGAATTGTAAGTTTCGTTGGAAAAATAAAAAAAGAAAAATATGCAATTGTGGGAGTATATGGCCTAACACAGACAAGAGCCACAATGGATGAAAGAGAAGAATTGAAATTCATTGAACAACTTCAAACAACCATTGACTCTCAACAAAAAAATCATACTTTTATGGTGTTTGGTGATTTTAACTCAAAACTTGGGAGTAGTACATATAAGTTTAAGGGAAGATATGGCCGAAGGAGAATCAACTCAAATGGGTTGTACCTCAAACAAGTTCTTTCAGAATCCAATTTATTTGCAACAAACACTGCTTTCAAGCAAAAAGCTAAATATATCACAACTTGGGAAGGCACCAGAAAAGTGGATACTAAATACCTATCTATAACACAAGAGACTACATAATAATTTCAAAAAAACACAAATGGAGACTAATATCAGCAAGGTCATACAATGGCATGCAAACTTTTTCAGTTATAGGTTAGTCAAAACAACAATAATAAATACAAAGCCATATCAAAGGCATCCAATACCAAAAACTAAAAACCAACAACTACTAATGAGTGATAGCAAACACAAAAAAACTTACATGCATAAAACCTCTAAACTTCTAGCCAAGAACAATAATTTCCAATCTATTCAGGAAATTTTTCACTGCATGAGAGAAATCGCAAAACAATGTTTTCACAAAAAACAAGCAAAATTAAAACCATTGAGCAATCATCCAGATCTAGCAGCTATGTCTATCCAACAAAAAGTCACATGACTAAAAACGAGATCTCTGATCAATACATCAAATTAAAAGATAAAAGGAAAAATGAAATAAGAGCTCTCAAAAAAAAGCAAAAATCCATTATGAAAGATGGCTGGATAGTCAACTTCTAAAAAGTGAAAAAGCCCTTGATGACACAAAAATGTTTGAAACTGTAAAATTCTTGAAGCCTCAAAAAACAAATAAAATTGCTTGTGAAATGGAAAAAGTCAAAAGCCACTTTATGAAGCAATTTAACTCTGAAGGTTCTGCTGTACTACACAAAATTTCTACAAAAAATGAGAGCTTCAAAAAATTTATATCCAGGTCTGAAGTGGCAGCATCCATAGCAAAACTAAAAAATGGAAAATGCCAAGATTACGATGGTAACACGGCGGAAAACCTGAAATATACAGATAGGAAAATACATGAAATTATTGCAGAAGAATTCAATCGTGCAATTCCGAAAGGTGAAAACATTGGTTTAAACACAGCTATACTCCTACCAAAAACCCAAAAAACCACAAATATCTGAAAATCTAAGACCCATATGCATCGTGCCTGTAATGAGAAAAATCCTGTCTCACATCACGCTCAACAGAATTCGTGAAGCTGCTGAAAAACATATAGGACATACACAATCAGCATATAGAAAAGGCAGATCAACGGCAGATGTAATTTGGATACACAGATTCAACATGGCCACATCATACACAACAAAGCAAGAAATCCATGTCACTAGCTTTGATATGTCGTCAGCTTTTGACACCATTTCGAGAAGTCAGCTCATCAACACCTGCGAAACATTTCTTGAACAAGATGATGTGACTCTGATCAAATACCTACTGACCAACACAAAAATGATAATAAAAATGGACAATCGGTTCGGTAATTGCTCCTCAACATCAATAGGCCCACCCCAAGGAGACAACTTGAGCCACGTCCTATTCTCTATTTATTTAAGAGAAGCACTCAAAAACCTGCCTTCTCATCTCAGTAGAAAAGAAATAATATACGCTGATGATGTTGATTTTGTGACAGAAAAGGAAATTGATATAGAAGAAATATGCAATACCTTGAAAAAATATAATCTCATAGTAAACAAAAATAAAACAGAAATAATCACAATGAAGCATAACAGTCTAGATAATTTAAAATTTAAAAAACTAGGATCAATATTAGCAATGAAAGAAGAGATAAGAAATCGGAAGGCAGTATCCATGGCTGCAATGAACAAGCTCTGGATGTTATGGAAAAAAAGAAGCTGACTTTAAAGAAAAAAGTAAGATTGTTCAATGCCTACATATTGCCAATTCTGCTATACAATTGTGGTACTTGGTCATTGACAAAAACTGATGAGTCTGCCTTAAATTCTTTCCATCGCCGCCTTCTCAGACGAGTAGTAGAAATATTCTGGTCAGATAAAATAAAATCTGAAGAACTATATACAAGAACAAAAGCACTGAAACTAAGTCAGACCATTGCTTATCGCAGGCACACACTACTAAGATTCGATATAGAGGCTCCAGCACAAAAATATATGGACAACTATTACATGTCTACATCTAAACCTCTTCCAGGAAGACCAAAAACAACATTACCAGCTGAACTGAAAAAAGATCTAGAAGCCCGAAACCTTTCACTAAACAGTCATGAAGATCTTTTGAAACTAAGGAAAATGGCGAAAAATAAATCTGAATGGAAAAAACTTTATTCTTTGAATTCATAACTTTCTTTATATCTTTAGCTATATTCTTTATATAGAATGGAAAGTTTGAAATAAATAGTATATATATATATATATATATATATATATATATATATATATATATATATATATATATATATATATATATATATATATATATATATATATATACTATTTATTACAAACTTTCCATTCTATATAAAGAATATAGCTAAAGATATAAAGAAAGTTATGAATTCAAAGAATAAAGTTTTTTCAACATTTTTTCTGAAAAAGTTGAAAGGTTATCATTATTAATATCTTTTTGAAGTTTTCTCTCATAATAGTTGCTTTATTGCAAGTAAGTGAATACTTTTTCAGTTACACTTCAATAAATAGTACTAAATAATTTTTTAAAAATAATTATATTTAAACCATAATTTTGAATTTCGATATTATTTGACTAAAAAAAACATTTTCCTACAAGTGGATAATTTTTTTCTCCCAAAACCTAAATAATTCATATTTTTTGAGATTTTTTTTCTCCAAATTAAAATTTAGATTTTTCTATATTCTTTTGTTAATAAAATTACAAGTTGTAAGAGTGATTTATATAAAATTGTACTTGAATTTTTATTTTTTCACAATTTCTGAAATACTCAAAAATTCTAAATACAAGCGTTGAATAATACATACCAATTATACCTAACACCATAATAGCTTTGAATTAGTTGTATAATATTAATAATACAACTAATAAGAATAATAAGAGGAAGAATAATATTGATGATAAATTCAGTTATATCATGAAGTACTCATTTTTCCGTTTCTTAGGCAACCACACTTGAAATTTCACTCATACAATTATTACCTTCTTTACGTTTCCCATATTTTTTTTCTCTTTCATGTTTATTTTTCATTCTATCTTTTTTATTTTATTTTAATTTTTTTTGTTTATTTTATTTTAATTTAAGCTAATTTACTTACTTTTTCCTTCTTGTAAGTTTGTCTATAACTATTTATCTATACCTTTTTATCAAACACCAAACTTACCAAGATATTCTTTTTCCAAAACCAATAATTAACTCTTGACACCACAGTGAATCTAATCATCTGATCAGAGAAAAGTTTTGTGCTACAAATTCGCGGCAACAGTGTACAAACAAGCACCGCCCAGAAATAAAATAAGGCACACAAACAAATATAACAAACATTCAAAGTGATTCAAACACTTGAAAAGTGTTTCTAAACAAATCTAATTAAAATGTTTATTATTATTTTTTTTTATTTATTTCTTTATTTATTCATTTTTTTTATTTTATTTTATTTTTATTTTTTATTATCTTCATTTATTTTTTTTTTAATTTTATTTATTTTTTTTGCTCAAAACCAAAAGAAATTTCCATAACCTCGAAACTAAAACTTCATGATAAACTGAAGTTATAGAAACTAAAAAATAATTAAGCTTATACGCAAAATAAAATTGAAAAACAAAATACATATAAAGAATAATAATAACAATAATACTAATTAGATATAAAAAAAAAAATTATAGGAATAATTTTCCAAAAACAACTCAAGATAAAATACTTTGCTTAAGTATCTTTAGAAAAATATTTTATAAAAATAAAATATTTTATGGCTTTTTACATCTAAAAAAAAAAGAAAAATTGAAATTAAAAACAAAATTTAATTCTTCAAAAAGTTTCTTCTAAATATTTTCAAACTCAACAGTTTCACTGGCGAAAACCTTTACAATTCACAAACAACCAAGATGGTAACCCAGCTATAGGTTAAATGGGAGATGCCTGTTCGTGTGAACCAGCTCCGGCATATTGGGCGGATGAGATCAATTTGATCCAACGGCCAAGAAGGCGGTTCTGCAATGCTTTTGTGGAGAGTACAGGGCATGTCAAGGCACTAAGATGACATGGCCATCCACTACATTCTGACTTATCTCCAGCCGTCTCGACATTGTCTTGCTGCTGGATATAGATGGGTCAGGACGAGAGAGTGAGGCTGACGACCATGCGCAATTCTTCCTCACTTTAAACCAATTCACGCGCAAGTCACAACTTCATTAAATTCCTTCAAGCCTTGCAGCGATGGGAACGTGGCGTAGTGACAGGCATGGATAGACTGGAAGTCATAGTCACAATCCTACACGTAGGCGGCTTAGGCCATATGGTCGTCCTCTATCGACAAAAGTACCGATGGGTTTCGGCAGCCACCTGAGCGACGAAGCAGCCCTTTCTTGGACAGCACTGCTCCCTCCATAGTCTGGGGAAGGGACTAGAAAAGGTGTCCCAAACATTGCCTGCTTCATTCTATCCTGGCCAGCTAGCCGTGGCTGGCGGGATCCCACCAAAAGCGGTAAAAAACATTTAAGAACAACGAAGGTGATTCCACTCACCTTAGGCGCATGGAACGTGTGCACCATGATAGATCGTGCTAGGACCGACAAGCCTGAAAGTAAGTCTACACTGATTGCAAGAGAGCTGGCAAGGTACAGAGTACAAATCGGCGCCCTTAGTGAGACACGGCTTGCCGATGAAGGTCAACTGTCAGAAGTACATTCTGGCTACACTTTTTTCTGGATTGGACGTAAACAAGATAAACGCCGTGAGGCAGAAGTTGGATTCGTCATCAAATCCAATCTGGTCAAAAAGCTAGTTTCGCCACCCAGATGTATTAATGATCATTTGATGACCGTCCGACTACCACTGCCCAAAAAGCGGTACGCCGCTCTGATCAGCGCCTACGCTCCTACCATGACCATTCCTGATAGGGTTAAATAAAAGTTCTACGAAGACCTACAAGCAGCAATTGCTGCTGTGCCTAAAGCAGACAAACTCGTCATTCTTGGTGATTTCAACGCTAGGTGGGGCATTGATTACACATCTTGGGCAGAAGTTTTGGGAAAAAATGGAGTAGGAAAATGCAACCGCAATGGCGCGCTGCTACTGAAACCTTGTGCTGCTCATGAGCTACTAATCACCAACACAATCTTTTGCTTACCCAAACGTAACAAGAAAACTTGGATGCATCCTCGTTCCAAGCATTGGCACATGCTGGACTACGTCATCGTTAGGCAAAAGGACAAGAAAGGCGTCAGTCACGAAATCCATGTGTGAGCAGAGTGTTGGACAGATGATTGCATGTTGATTTCAAAGCTGAACATCAGGATTCAGCCACAAAGACGGCCCCAGAAAAAAAAGGTCTCGAAACGCCTGGATGTGGAAAAGTTTATTAGTGATAACATCAAACAGGCATTGACTGAGAAGCTTGACAGCAAGCTGCAGCATCAAAACTTCGACACACAGGATGCTGAGTCTGACTGGGCGACACTTAGAAGTGCTGGGTACCACAAAACGAAAGCACACAGACTGGTTTAACGAAAACAATGAACGCATTCAGTCTTTGTTGGATGAGAAACATCGTCTCCACAGAGCTCACATCAATGACCCGTCATCTACAGTGAAGAAAATTGCTTTCTGCTACACCAGCAGGAATATACAGCTAGAGTTGCGTCGAATGCAGAATAAATGGCTCAGCGAGAAAAAAAACTTCATCTGGGTCGTCTTCCCTTTTTAGCGCAGATGGGAACGTAAAAAAAAACAAAATAGGAACGTACTGATCACAGACAAGAAAAGAGTTCTTGAACGCTGGGCAGAACACTTCAATTGTGTTCTCAACCGTTCCTCCACCATTAACAAGGAAGCGATCGCAAGACTGCTCCAAGTCCCAATCAAGCACTCTCTTTCCGACGTTCCTACTGAAGCAGAAGTAGAAAAAACAGTGAAACGGTTGCCAAATGGTAAGGCACCTGGTGCTGACTCCATCCTTGCGGAAATCTACGCCTTTGGTGGCCCAATCATGATCAGGAAGCTTTGTGAGCTATTCGAGTTTATGTGGAAACTAGAGCTTATCCCATAAGAACCGAAAGATGCTTCTATAGTCCACCTAGACAAGCGCAAAGGAAATCATTAGACATGCGACAACCATCGCAGTATTTCGCTACTCTCTATAGCTGGAAAGATCTTAGCTAGAGTTCTGCTGAGCCGCTGGATTGACCACCCAGAAGACGGTTTATTGTCTGAAAGTCAGTGCGGGCATGGCACAGCGGACATGATCTTTGCAGAACGTCAACTCTAAGAAAAGTTTCAAGAACAGAACGTTGGTCTTTTCACAACTTTTGTAGACCCGATGAAGGCTTTCGATACTGTCTGCAGAAAAGGACTCTGGGAGATCATGGCCAAGTTCGGCTGTCCAGCTAAGCTTATTACTATGGTCAGACAGTTTCATGACGGTATGGAAGCCAGAGTGCAAAATGATGGGATGTACTCAGAGCCGTTTCCAGTCACAAATGCCGTAAAACAGGGCTGTGTTCTTGCTTTTTTTAATATGATGTTTTCAGCTATGCTGACTGACGCTTTTCGTCTTGGTGACTTGGAGTCAACTTCAAATTCCGAACTGATGGAAAACTGTTCAACTTACGTAGATTTCAGGTGAAAACCAAAGTTCAAAAAAACAAATCACCCACGACTTTCTCTTTGCTGACGACTGCGCATTAAATGCTGGCACACAGTCGATTATGTAGGAAGGCTAAAACCGGTTCGCCAAGGCTTGTGACAACTTTGGCTTAATTATAAGTATCAAGAAAACTGAAGTGTACCAGCCGGCTCTTAAAGCTCACTACACAAAGCCAGTTATCACAGTCAACGGCGAAAAGCTTACAGTGGCAGTAAAGTTCATATACCTCGGCAGCACACTGTCACATTCTGTCAGTATCGACAGAGGTTTTCTTCAGAATCGCATAAGCCAGCTCAGCCTTAGGCACACTAAGAAAGAAGGTGTGGGAAAGAGGGATCAGCCTTTTGATTAAGCTGAAAGTGTACCGTGCAATCATTCTTCCTACATTACTATACGCATGCGAAACATGGACTGTGTATAGTCGTCACGCCAGACAGCTAAACTCTTTCCACATGCGATGTCTTCGGAAATTGCTTCGCATCCGTTGACAGAACAAAGTGCCCGACACAGAAGTACTCCAAAGAGCTAACATGGAGAGTATTCATCTGTTTCTCAAGAGCTTTCAGCTCAGGTGGGCAGGGCACGTACTTAGAATGCCCGACGAACGACTGCTAAAGCGATTGCTTTTCGGTGAGCTGGTTGAAGGCAAGAGCTCTCTTAGAGTTCAGAAGGAGCGATATAAAGACACACTGAAGGCTTCTCTAAAACATTGCAACATTGATTCTGACACTTGGGAAGAAATAGCTCGAGACCGGACTTTCCGGCGCAACACTGGTGTGTCGAGCTTTGAAACCAGGCGTGTGGAAGAGCAAGAGCAGAAACGCCAGCGTCGCAAAATAAGAATGAGTACTGCCTCTTCTACTTCAGCGTATCCCTGTCCACACTGCTCAAGGCAATTTAGTGCAAAGATTGGTCTGACCAGCCATCTTCGCACTCACAGATCCAAGGAATAGAAGTTGTGGTCGTCTTCGCCCGCGAAGAACGTGCATCATCATCATCATTGTGGTGGCAGCAACTCGTCTTCAAGTTTTGCCATTGCTTTGCAAACAGCTTTCTGGCTCGAAAGTGGCTTTTCAAACACGCAGAGGACTTGCACACCTTCCCACAATTGCCACGTATATGAAAAGCTTCGGGATTAGAAATATGAACTTTTTCATGCCTTTTCATGCCACCAACACTTTTGCAGACTTTGCCACAAATGTTACAAATATTGCTATATGGCATTAGGCAAATAGAATTCTGACGAGTAGTGTGCCCCGAGCTGACCTTCTCATGCTTGGCAAAAAAACACGACGTCGATGGGACCTTAAATGACTCAGAAAACCCGCCCTGATCAAACATGGTCTCCCACATTGACCGCATATTAGTTCCGTTACATGTTCAGTGATGTTCCCTTTACGGAGATTGCACTCAAGTCTGGCATGCTCTTGTCTACTTTCCTCAAAATGACCGGTTGCTTCAAAAATGCCAGTGTTGCACGACAGCATATCACCACTCAGGCAGAAAACTGCAAAAACCATCAATATTTCGCTAAATATTGAAATGGCTTTTGGAAAAAATATTATCAAGTGATAATGAAAAGCTGTGCCATTTTATGAATACTTTGTGTTTGTTGTCTTTACTTTTAGTATCAGGATATTGTACTTCATATGCATAATTGCTTACACAACAAAAAATAAAGGCAAGGTAAGTTTTTGTAAAGCAAATAGAAACAAGCTTGGTGAAAATGATTGATACCTTTAGCTCTTATTAGCATGTTCAGACCACTGTTTGTGTGCAGGAAAGAAGAAATAAAAATGATAAGACAGTGTTTGACATCTTTGGAGTCCTGGCGATGTGGTATAGTGGTGTGATGTGGTGGGGTGGTGTATAGGACTGTGGTGTGATGTATGGTGGTGTGGTGATATGGTGGTGTGGTGTATGGTGGTGTGGTTATGGTGCTTACAGTGGTATTGTACAAAAACAACACATCAAAATGATACTTTTTCTACAATATTTATGACAGTGTTTTTTTTTAAATTGGTATAAAATTGACAAGCACCTTTGCATCTTTTCTGTTAACGAGTGCTTTCCAATTGTTATGATTCAAATCCACTTTTTTTGCCACCTCTCTACCAATCCAATTCCAATTAACTGTTTTTTCTGCTTCATCACCAACTGATTCACTTTTATTCATTCTTCTCTTTTTCAGTTTTGGTTGATTATTGTCATCGTCATTTTTTTCATCCTGGCAAGCATCATCATCATCATCATATTCATGCCCAAGAAGGCCACCGCTGATGATCAATGTGAGTAGTCTCAATGCACATTTGATGTGGCTTGACTTGTTTGACACTGATGTCATCCTAACAATGGTTACACATGCATTCACCATTTTTGTAATTGAGAATATTTAAATGTCAAAAGATATTTATTTTATACTTTTCAGACATGTTTTGTATAGTAATAAAACTTTAGAAACATCCATTGAGGATTCATACATTTATTTAAAAAAAAGCTATAATTTTCGATAATTATAGCCTTATCATAAAACATTAGTATGCTATACTTATCGAAAATTATAGTTTTTTTTTAATAAAATTATGAATTCTCAATTAATGTTTTTAAAGTTTAATATCTATTTTATGAATCACAAAAACACGACAATATTTGAATTCGTTATTTTGACAAAGCATTTTGATATATTCTAAATCCTCATCAGATAACTAATGATGATATATTTTTATGGTTCACAATTTTGAGGCTAATTATTCGCAATACTTAGTTCAATAATCAGATGAAAACTTTGTAAGGAGTCCAAAATGAGAACTGGTCAGATTCTTTATCATCTGTTGAACCATGACCCTGATAGTTTCAATTATATTATGATTATTAAAAAAACTATATTAATCATATTATATTATAATGCTGAACGTGTCCCAGAAGCTAGGCTTGACATCAGTCAGCCTAGATTATTGATATTACTATATAAAATAGGCCATTTATTTAAGTCAAATTTTTATAGACTGCCAGCCTGAGCTAACATCTAACTTGAAATCATCAAATTCAAGATCCGGCGTGCTTACACTTGAGCAGTTTGCCTTGCCTTTGTCAATAAAAGGAACTATCATTCGCCAAGCCAAATGACAACGATACCAAAATATCAGTTTTTCGATACCTGCTACCGGAGTCTACTGTTATCCAGATTAAAACAGCTTTAAATTGCAGGTATCGTTTAACGTCACGTGCAAAACATAATTTTGAAAAAGAACCTCTCATTTTCAATAATGTAAAAATCTTCGTGAATCTATATCTTTATTAAGCAAGTCCAAAAACTGTTTTTAATTGTTCTGAATTTTCGAGAAGTCCCAATTGTATATTTTTGAAGTTTGCTTCTCCCGTTTTCCTGTTTTCCGCTAGCTATTTTGCTTTTTCAAGCATGTCAATTAAAACTCCATCTAAGTAACAATTAACTTGTACTCACTTCATTAGTCAGTTCAACACACCATTCTAATTAATGTTGTTCTGTCCTTCTTAGAAGACTCTCTTCAATTAGTAGGATTGTGTGACAAGGAAGTTTGTTTAGATCCAAACATATAAAGGAAGCAATAAAAATGCAAAGCAGGCATGTAGTTGTGAAATTGAAGGTAGAAAGAGGGTGGTGGAGCAGGGTAGTTGAAGGGAAAGGCTAGCATTGGAGAAAAGCCTTTGATAAGGAATTTGGATTTTAAATGAGAATGCATGATAGGGTTGAACGGAAAAAATGGAAGTCATGAAGGGAAATCAGTGACCCTTAATAAAAAGTAAAGATTCTAGTTATAATAAAATTATTGAAGATAATTTTGTAAAAAATAATTCTCTGCTCTCTTTATTATTAGCATTCGTTGGTGCACAAATGATTCAAATTAAGTATACTATTATGAAGAGCTTAGTTTCAAATTGTAGAACATTTTTCATCACAAACCAAAGCCAAGATGTCCAGACTGGCTCTATGTAATGGGGTACTTATAAAGCGCTTTTCCTTATAGTTCAAAGGGCCTGCTACAAATTTGAGGTAGCGAAAACACACTGTGGAACAGGGTGCTAATTGTCGGCCCATGCGAGATCGAACCCAGTAACTTTAGATAATTAGTCTAATGCTCTAACTACTGAGCTACATGGGCAGACGATTCTATAGTGAAATATTCAATGCTTTTTCTACATGGTTTTTTGCTTTATAAGGCATCGAAAGACGGCCTCTTACTCATTTCATAAATTCTGTTTCCAAAATGTTACACATTCAATTAACCTTATTTATAATAATACGGTTATGTTTGAAAAAAAAAATAGCTAGCCCTGACTATAAGTTATTATTTTTTATTTTTTATGATCTTTCTTCATTTGTTTTTTCACGTCTTTTTGCCCACTTTTCTTCTCTAAAAATCTCAGTTTTTAGAAGTCTAGAAGCTTGATTAAAGAGGTCAACAAGGCCCTGTAAGGCTTGTTCGCTTGGGGCAGCCAGAGCGGCATCGTCAGCAAAGAGCCTCTCTCTAATTAGGACTGTACGAGTCTTAGTTTTAGATCTAAGACGTGCAAGGTTAAAGAGTCTTCCGTCACATCTTGTTTGGACATAAATGCTGTCTTCTGTTTTCTGAAAAGCATATGACAGGAGTAGAGAGAAGAAGATGCCAAATAGTGTTGGGGCAGCCTTGCTTGAGTCCACTAACGATTGGGAATGGCTTGGAGCTGGCACCATTTTGCTGCATACCTTCATGAAGAGCAATTATTAGCTTGAGCAGCTGGAGGACATCCGATTCTTTGTAGTAGAGCAGAGACCAGATTTGCTAACCATGTCAAAAGCTTTGGTTAGGTCTATGAAACCTAGGTAAAGAGGTCTTCTTTGTTTCTGACATTTTTCTTGGAGTTATCTTAAAGAGAAAATCATGTCTATCGTGTACCTCCCTGCTCTAAAACCGCACTGGGTCTCAGGGTAAATTCTTTCTGCAAGAATTCAAAGTTTTATAGACCCAAGCGAACGTTTTCCCCACTACACTAAGTAGAAATCTCTCGGTAGTTGTTGCAGTCACTGCGGCCACCCTTGTTTTTGTACAGATTACTAATGCTAGCATTCTGCATATCTTGAGAAACTGATCTTTCATCCCAGCACTGGAGAAAGTTCCTGTAGAGAGTTGAGAAAAACACTTTTTCCGATCTTCCATATCTCAGAGAAGATGCTATCATTGCCTGGAGCTTTGGTACATGCCAAGGAATCGATGGCTTTGCTTAATTCCTCTAAGGTTGGTAAAGAATCGAGTCCATCCATAATGGGAAGAGACTGTGTATTCTGGTTTACTTGATCTGATATTTTAAAACCTCTTGAATATATCTTTTGAAAGTGTTCAGCTCATCTTTCCATCTGTTTCCCTCTGTCTTATGAAGTCTTCCCAGAACTTGATCTTATGGGTGCAGATTTAGATATCAGTGGACCAAATTTTATTCCTTCGTACGTGGCAACAACGTTCCCACAATCTCTGTATACTTTTCGAGGTAGTTGAACAGTAATCCTTTGCACAATGGCGAGCAGTTGCTTTTGCAAGATTTCGAGCCTTTCGGTAGTTAGTAAGTGTTTTCTCTGAGGGGTTTCGCTTATATTCGAGAAAAGCGGCTCTTGGCGTTGACAATTGGATTAAGTGTTTTGATTTCTGCATCAAACCAGTCCGAGTTCCATTTAATTTTGCGGCCGAATATGTCTATAGCACATTTATGAATGGCTTTACTTGTATAACCCGCATTTTTTTGATGGAAATTCTTTTAACGCCTCCTGCATATATTCTGAAAATCGTTCTTGTAAACTTGTATTAGTGATTCTTGACAAGTCGATATGCGAGGGTTTTTTTTGGCCTTGACCAATGAATTTTCTTTACTTTAAGTCTAAGTTTACTGTTTACAAGCAGTCAGCACTATGATAGCTACGTGTAATCTGAACGTAGTTTATCGAAGACCAGCGCGTAATGATGAGGTCAAGTTGATGCCAATGTTTTGATCTAGGATGGCACCAGGAAACTCGATGAAAAGGCTTTGTGTTAAAAAATGCATTTGTTATGCTAAGGTTGTGCTGTAGTTCAAGCAAACGTTGACCATTTTCTTTCAATTTTCTTACACCGAAGTGACCAACAAGAGGCCATGAGTCATGATTTCCACCGACTTTTGCATTAAAATCTCCCAAAAGGTAGAGAGGGTCGGATTTGGGAGCATTTTCAATGATTCGCTCAAATTCTTCTTAAAATACATCTTTTTCTTCAGATGTGGAGTAAAGTGTAGGGGGCGTAGATACTGAGCAAAGTCACTGGACCTATTGAGGACGTAAAGCATAGGGACATTATGCACTCAAGAGTTATATCAATAAAACGGTTTCTCATACTTGAAAATGTTACGTTGATAACAAAAAGCTTCGTATCTTAATAAACTAACTTCTGAAATTATATTCATTTTACGGTTTGGCTTTTGAAAAAATCATATAGCATGCACTCGGTTCCGCACAAACAGGGCTCAACATTGGGTAAGAGTGGTTCTCACTGCAAATTCTACATTTAATTATTTCACCCATTATTGATTCTTCAAGCCTCAAATAAAAACTGAAATTCAAAATGAAAAAACTTATTTTTTAAAGTTTACTGTAAGTTAAACTTACATTAATAAATGATTGCACCTTCAGTTCAACTTACAAAAAACTTGGTGAGGTTAAATGAACAAAGAAAATTGTTTTCATTTTGGATATTTCTTTATTGAGTTTCTTCATCTCCACACTTGATCAAATGCTTCTCAGGTCTCTCACAACCTTAACACCCACAGTTGAAAATTTTTAATAAAACATATAAGTCTCACCTTGCATCAAGCTGCATGGAGAATAGTTGCATGAGCACCTGTCTCACAACTTCCATCACCAGGTGGTACTGTTCAATAATATCACAATATATATTCACACATCCTACAACTTTTTAAATCAAAATTATTATTATTATTAATCTAGTTAGCTTATACTGCTGTACATGCCTCAGTAACTGGGGTTGACAGCAGTCGGCCTAGGCTAACCCTATAATAGAGTAATTTATAAAAAAGACCCTTTCATTTAGGAAAATTTTCTATAGACTCCCAGCCCGAGCTAACGTCAATTTGAAATTATCGAATTTAAGATCTGCCATTCCTACACTTGGGCAGTCCACCTTACTGTTCTCAACAAAAAAAGGTCATCCATCAAGCCAAATGACAATGATACCGAATATCTGTTTGTCGATACCTGCTACCGGAGTCTACAGTTATCTAAGTTATAACAGGAAAGTAGTCTCAATTTGGAGATGCTATCTTTGGTGCAGTTTAACCTCATGCCCAGAACCAAATATATATTGAATAAAAATATGTGAATGCCAGACATCAGCTTTGATTTTCAAAACCTTATATCTAATCTTAAAATTAATCTAACTAAATTATAATGTTGTACATGTCCCAGTTACAAGAGTTGACAGCAGTCAGACTAGATTACTTTAATAAAGTAACTTATGAAAAATGTCATTTATTTGGGACAAAGTTTATAGACTGCCAGCCCAAGCTAACATCCAACTTGAAATTATCGAATTCAACATTCTCCATTTTCACACTTGGGCAGTTTGTCTTGCCCTTGTCAACAAAAAATAAATCATCTGCCAAGCCTAATGATAATGATACCAGAATATCAGTTTGTAGATATCTGCTACTGGAGTCTACTGTTATCCAGGTTACAACGAGAAAGCAGTCTCAATCTGAAGATGCAAAGTGGTTGGAAATTTGGGTATGGGGTTCATATTGTTATTGTAGGCAATTGTTAGAAGCTGTCAGGGGGCTTATTGGAGTTGCTTGAAAGCTGTTAGAGGGTATGTAGAACTTTCAAGTTTTTGAGAATATGTTAGCATTGGAATGATGGGTTTGGCCTAGTTGTGCTCATTTAGTATATGCTAAAAATGTTGTAGTTTTTCAGATTGCCACTGAAAGTGACTGAAGTATTGTTGTTTTGGGCTCTGAATTTCTCATTGTTTTCATTGCTTTCAAAGAAGATGTTCATGGCAACCTAAGCAAGGGTTTCTCTATAATGTAATAGTATTGCTTAACAAATGTCTTTCATTTTTTCCTTCCTTTTAGACCATACTGCTTTACATATGCCAGTACCCATGGTAGCTAAAAAAAGGCTTTTTTTCATTCAATTAATAAATTCCCATCATGATTAAACTGAGAAGATAAGGAAAGTTATTTGTATAATTTTTATAAAACTGGCAGTCCTAGCTAATGTCCAACATAAAAATTGTCAAAACTCAAGTTATGTTATGTCCATACTTGGACAGTTTGCTTAATAATTTGAACTAAAATTATCCAAAAAAAATGAAATAATTTTACAATACCAGTTTGTTGAAATCTGCTACTGTAGTCTACTGTTATTCAGGCTAAACTTTTATTTTAACTGAAAGCAGCTTCAAACTATGAGCGCTAAATTATTATTAGTGCCTGTTACACCTTTTGGCACACGGAATGAGCAGCAACAAAAAGTTGCCGCTCATTCCGAGAGCTGAATTGCAGTTAATTTAACTCCAAAAAATGAGATCGTATAATTGAATGATCATGTTAATAAAAAATAACAAACATCAAATGGCTTCAGCTTGGGCCTATTGAGCAGGTCAAAGAGATTTTTGGAAGGCGATGGAGATTTAATGAAATCATTTATTATGTCAATTTCAGTTTTACCTTTTCTATACTGTGATGCTGAGACTAAAAAAAGCTCCAGTCCTGATATTTAAATAATTTTAGAGTGCATATTTGATAGACTAAAAAAGAATTTTAATTTAATAAGTATTACCTTTACTAATAGTATCAGATTTTTTAAGTAAAAATAAGAAATCTGAAACATTAAAACTTGCTTTATTTTTCATTTTGTGCTTACAGATTATCTGAAAATCCACGCACGTTAGCGATATAATAAATTTATTGTTAAAAGTGAATAAACCAATATGTACAACAAGAATTGAATACATACAATTTTTTCATAAACTATAAATTCTAATAACTGAAACATCAGTAATAATTAGTATATCAATGTTTTAGTCATTAAAAATTATAGTTTTTAATAAAATTGTATGTATAAAATCCTCATTTTTGAAGAAACAAACGAAAAAATAATGAAAATAAAAAAAATACATACTTTCCAAGTGAGAGGTTAAAGAAGTTCCAAGCTGCATAAAGCTGTTTTATATGGACAAATCATAGGCTTTGAAAATGTTAGTTTTTTATGGTGTGCGGACACCAACTCAGTTTTCTAAATTTCATTTATATAAGTATTATTATGGTTGCTTTTGTTTCAAACAACAGAAATTTTTTTCATATAATCTTAGTTAACTGTTTTGTTTATTTAGTTATACTTGCATAATTTTTTTTTTAAATTTTCATATCTAAGAAAACTTACATTACATTAAATTGAATTCATAGTTCATAATACTCAGTGGTCTAGAAACTCCTGAAGTTGATGCCACTATAATCATACTCGTCATTGATTTGATTTGATTTATGCATTTTTTGTTTATTGTAGTGAGTTTTGAAGGATTATGATTAAATGTCATATATTGTGTTTTTTTCTCCTTAACTTAAAGACCTAATAGTTTGGCTGCCATTTCTACGGTATGCAACAGTTTTTCAGCTTTATCCACAGAATCTGAAAATAGGGCAATACCATCTGTGTCTGTTATACATAGTGCCTACATTTAGCTTTTTTGAGAGTAAAGCCACAATCATCTGAATTTGAGATTGCTGTCCTCATTGCATAATCTACTGCTATTATGAACAGGTAGGGTGCTAGTGTATCTCCCTGCAAAACTCCTGCATGAATTGGAAAAAAACTTGTATCACCATCTGGGGAAATAACTTTAGCAGTAGTGTTTTTATATAGAAGTGAAATTGCGTTTACAGTTTCAAGAGGAATGCCATATGCTTTTAGTATTTCCATTAGTTTTCCTCTATGTATTGAATCAAAAGCTTTATGGAAATCTACAAAATTCATAACTGCCGGTAGTGTTTTTGACTTGACTCCTTCTATTATTCTTCTCAGCATGGGGATTTGAGCAAGAATGGATCGACCAGGTCTGAAGCCATTTTGGTTTGTTTTCAACTTTTCGTCTAAAATTGGACGTGTTCTGTTGAGCAACATTTCATTGTATATTTTGGATGCTGACAAAGATAAAGTTATTCTTCGATGATTACTGGCTATACTCAAGTCTCCCTTTTTGGAACAGGCAAGATTGCACCTTGTAGCCAGCAGCTTGGTGCGTCACCAAGATATGTTTTGTTGCATACATTTAATAATTCTTCGTTCGTACAGCCTGTTTTCCATGTTTCTATTGGTATACTATCGAGGCCAGTAGCTTTTTTATTTTGTAAAGACTTTATGGAAGCTTGAAGCTCGATTGCAGTAAATTCACCAGTTTTAATTGGGAGAGTATTAAATACTTTTGGTACGGGTTGATCATCTATCTCCGCTGATTGTCCGAGAAGCTTTTGAAAGTGATCTTTCCAAATAGCAAGACGTTCTTCAGTGTTGCTTGCTTTGATTCGACCACGTTTTGGGCCTTTTCTTCTCGTCACTTCATTCACTGTATCCCATACTTGTCTAGAATGGTGATTTATGTGCGCATCTTTGATTTCCTATATTTTGCTTTTCACGTAATTTTTTTGTTCTTCATCATAAGCATGGTCCAGATCTTTTTTCTTTCCACAAGTAGGGTGTTTGTAAGATCGTTTTTTCTTTCTTGCGTTTGAAAGCTTCGTTCAGCTCATTTCGCTTTTTGCAAACCATGGCAAATCTCTTTTTGGTTTGATTTTTTTGGGATATATTTTTCAGCAGCTTCAGTATGAGCTTTTATTATACTTTCATAAATATCGTTTGTTGAAAAGTTATCAGGATTAGGTTTTGCAGTTGTTCAAATCGGTTTCTGATTTGTACAGCATAGATATTTTTTATATTTTCATCTTTTAATAATTTCGACCAATCATGACTCATTTTGCTTTTTGAGATATTTGATTTTAGAGACAATCTGATCTTTGCTGTACATATCCTGTGATCTGATTCTAGAGGTGAGTATGTGTTGAACGATCGACAGTCAATAGCACTATTTTTCCATTTTCTGTTAATAAGGATATAGTCACGTTGACTTCTGGTTCCGTTTGGATAAGTGAAAGTCCATAATTTTCCTTTATTCTTTTGAAACTTTGTGGAAATATTGACTAGACAACAGTCGGTTGTTAGATCTAACAAAAACTCGCCATTTCTGTTTGTATAATTATGGTAGCTGTTGTTTACACATTTATTATTGTCAATTTTAGCGTTCATATCACCTCCTATAATTAGCACATTATGTTTGGGAATGTTTTTGATTGAATTTGTCAATTGATGGTAAAATTTTTTTATTTCTAATTCGCCAGAGCAATTTGTGAGACTGTAGCATGATACCACAGTTGTTTTTGGGTTTCCATTAAAGGTCGCCACCATGATTCGTGGGCTGATTGATTCAACGTTCACTAGAGACTGGTAAGCCTTAGGGCTTAAAAACATACCAACTCCTCTAATGGTAGCGTTGTTTGTTGCTTTTTCTGCAGGGCTTGTAATGAGTGTCCAGAGGGTTTTGCTAGGTACATGGTGTAGTGGTCCCCTAAAACTCTAGTAAAATATATGCAATGAGCATGAACCAAGCATCTTTCCGAGCCATTTGATATACCCCCAAACCCACTCATCCCTACTCACAATGGAGAAGTTGAGATTGGCATAAGAGGCCTCCTCAGAAAGATCTACAGAGCAATGAGCTTCACCATCGAGGCATTCGGGGAGGATTGCCTTGTTTGTGGGGTAATTGAAAAGTTCTCAGTAGGGATAAATTTATAATTTTTTTATTATATTTCATTTTTATTATGGTGTTAGGTATAACTGGTATGTATTATTCAACGCTTGTATTTAGAATTTTTGAGTATTTCAGAAATTGTGAAAAAATAAAAATTCAAGTACAATTTTATATAAATCACTCTTACAACTTGTAATCTTATTAACAAAAGTATATAGAAAAATCTAAATTTTAATTTGGAGAAAAAAAATCTCAAAAATATGAATTATTTAGGTTTTGAAAGTAAAATATCAAATTGTAGAAAAATGTTTTTTAGTCAAAGAATATCAAACTATGTTCCAACATATGATTAATTGTTTTTTTAAAAATGTTATTTAGTATTTTATAGAGATATTTATTGAAGTTCAATTGAGAATGTATTCACTAACTTGCAAAAAAGTTACTCTTATGAGAGAAAATCCTTCAAAAGGATAATAATAATGATAAATACTAACCTTTGAACTTTTTAAAAAAAATTAATAGCTTTGAATTAGTTGAATAATATTAATAAGAAAACAAATTAGAATAATAATAATAATAAGCATAATAATAATGATAAATTCATATATATCATGAAGTACTCATTTTTCCGTTTCTTAGGCAACCATACTTTTGAAATTTCACTCATACAATTATTGTCTTATTTACGTTTTTTTCCTATTTATTTTCATTAAATCTACTTCATTTTTTCCAATTTAATTTAATTAATTTATTTTATTGTTCTTTATCTAAATTTTTCTATACATATATAAATATATATTTATACCTTTTTATCAAACACCAAACTTACCAAAATACTTTTTTTCCAAAACCAATGATTAACTCTTGACACCACTGTGAGTCTACTCATCTGATCAGCTCTGTGCTAAATATTTACGGCAACAAAAGCACTGCCCGCAAACATAATAAGGCACACAAACAAATATAACAAACATCTAGAATAACACTAAAAAAGTGCTATTGAACAAACCACTTGATCAGAGAAAAGCTTTGTGCTAAAAACTCACGGCAACAGTGTACAAACAAGTACTACCCAGAAATAACATGCATTTCGCGATCACGCAAAAGGTATTGAATAGCTTTAGGCTAGTTGATGAACCAATCATAGAACTCCAAAAAAAATGTGAAAATACTGAAATAATCATTTTTAGAAGTTTTATAAAAAAAATCCTAACATTTATCAACTAACAGAGCTTTTTGTACAATCTGTGAATATTTAAACATTATGATACATGAATATTTTCAAGAAAAAAAAACTAACATTTTTCAAAGCCTATGATTGGTCCAATTTAAAACAGCTTTGTGCTGCTTGGAACTTCTTTACCCAGAAATATAATATAGCACACAAACAAATATAACAAACATTTCTGCATTTTTTTTAAACAAGATGTCTTTTATTTGAGCAAAAATGATAGTATACAAATGACAATGTATGAAAAGTTTGTGAAATAATTGCGGTACAGATAATGACGGCTAAAATATTTAACAGAAATAAAAACAGTTAAAAATGACTTGTTTTATAAGGTGATGAGCAATTTAATGTGTAAATTTTATTTGAAATGAAATTGTAATTAAACATATCATAAGATGAGGTAATAATAATGCGATAAGAGTTAAAAAAAAAACAGAAAACGAAGGAAAGAGTTAATGTTATAGCTATTAGCAAAGATAAATATAAGTAATTTTGTATTTATCAGAATTGGATTCACCTTCAGGGTATCTATAGATACCGTAGTAAAAGGGAAGACTTAAGGATATTATTTTGAGAAAGGAAAATTTTTAACTAATTTTTTAAAGGAACTTAGTGATTGATAATTTTGTATATTTTGGAGTAATTTGTTCCAATTTTTTGGTCCTTGAGTAGTTAGTGATAATAGTTTTTTATTTGTTCTAGAATTTTCGATATCAAAGCTATTTTTGTGTCTAATGTTATTTTTATAAGTTTTACTTTTTATTAGATAACTGTTGTTTTCACCTTCCATAAGCTGGATAATTTTCTAGCCAATTCTCGGTATTCATTTATTTTTTCTTTTTCTTTTATTTTTGTTCGAATATCTCCTGGTATAGCTATGTCTATGATATAACATTTTTTCCTGATCTTCTATTATTATTTTTATTATTATTATTATAATTATTAGCATTATTATTATTATTATTATTATTTTATTTGTAGGGCGCGCAGTTTGCAAACTAGGTTTGCTGCAGAGGCGCTGTTCTAATCAGAAGGGCTATGAGAAAGAAATTTGGCTATAAAGATGCGTTTTTAAACGCTTGCGAAAAATTTTAAGAGAAGGTGAAAGACGGACATTAAGTGGAAGAGAGTTCCATAAGTGAGGGGCAATATGCGAGAAGGAGCGATGTAAGAAAGGTTTAGAAGAGACAGGCTGATGTAGGCATAAACCAGAGTTGGAAGACCTGAGAGACTCAGGAGTCTATCTAATGAAAAGACGGTCATATAAATAAGCCGGCTGATTAAAATATAAGATGTTAGCCGTGAGCCATAACAACTTGAACTGGGCTCTTAGTACGACCGGCAGCCAATGGAGGCGATCAAGACAGGTGTGAGATGAAGAATAGTAGTCGGCTTGAAGAGCGGTTTTAGCAGCGCGATTTTGGAGAGATTGCAACTTAGAAATAAGACAGTTCGGGAGTCGACAAAGAAGAGAGTTACAGTAATCAATCCTTGAAAGAACTAAAGAGATGATCAGAGCAACGGCAGTGTCAGAGGGTAGGAACTTGCGTGCCTGTCTGATCGCATGGAGATGAAAGTTGGATGATTGTATGATCTGAGAGACAAAGTGTGTGTAGTTGAGTCTAGAATCAAGAGTTACACCTAGTATCTTCAGTTTGGACGTTACGGAAAGAGTAGTGCCGTCAAAGATTACTTCAGTGGGAAGATTGGATTTGGAAAGGAGTATGGGACTGCCGACAAACATCACTTCGCTTTTGTTAGGATTCAACATGAGGTGATTGTTAGAAAACCAAAGATTGAGCTCAGTGATGCATTCAGATATCTTAGTGAGGCTGGGATGAGGATCAAGGTAGGAGGCGCCTGTAAAGAGGGTAATATCATCAGCAAACTGATGATATAGAACGTCGTGCTTCTGTATGATCTCGCTAATAGGAGAAGTATAAAGAGAAAAGAGTATGGGCCCAAGAACAGAACCTTGAGGAACACCAAAACGAAGGGAGACAGGGGTAGAAGAAGAGCAGCTTATCTTAACAAATTGCTTGCGTTCGGAAAGATAGGACTGAAACCAGGATAAAGCAATGCCAGAAATGTGAAAGTAGACTTCAAGGATATGCAGCATATTGGGATGATTAATGGTGTCAAAAGCTGCTGAAATATCTAAAGACACTAAGACGGCCGCAGACCCGGTAGCACAGATATTGCGGAGGCTGTCAGTGATGTACAAAAGCGCAGTTTCCGTTGAGTGATGTGAGCGATACGCCGACTGGAAAAGGTTGAAGTTACGCAGTACAGAAACATGAGAGGATAATCTCTTGAGAACAACCCTTTCTAAGATCTTTGAGATGGTGCTGAGGTTTGAAATTGGACGATAATTGGATGGTTGCATGGGGTCTAGATTATATTTTTTCAGTAAAGGGGTTATCTGCGCCGTTTTGAAAGAAGTTGGAAAAATACCCTGTGAAAAGGAAAGAGCCGAAAGTTTGCATATAATGGAGGCGAAGATGCCGGAAAACTGCTTCAGCAGGAAAACAGGGATTATATCTAAAGGTGAGGATTTATTTGGGAGAGAATTGATCAATTTGATGATTTCGTCAACACTAGGAGGTGAGAAAAATGAGAGATTTGATTGATCACTGTCAGTTAAGGAGGGCTGACGGGGAAGATTAGTGATCGGTAACGAGCTATGAATCAACTCAATCTTAGTCTTGAAAAAAGCGCTAAAGTTTTCAACAAAAAGATCATATTCCGCAGAAGTCCGTGGAGGAAGTGGAGGAGACCTGTGAAGTATGGAGTTCGCCGTTTTCCAAAAGGCTTTGGAGTTAGGTGTCGCTGAAGATAGCGATAGATTAAGATAATCAGCACGTGACTTGTTAATGGCGGCGCGGGCGAGTTTACGTGAAATACGGAATTCCTGTAAAAGATCATCGGGGACTTGCACACAAAGCTTTCGGAGACTGGATATCTGTCTCTCGATTTTCCTTCTTCGGCGTTTGGCAGAGAGAGCATTTTCAGACAGATGAAAGTGTGAATGCAAGCTGGGGCGAAAAGTATGACTGCGTAAAGGAGCATGAGTATTCATCAGCGAAAGAAACAATTTGTCCATGGAACTAACAAAGTCATCAACCTTAGAGATTGGAGAATTAATAAGTAAATCGCTTATAGAATTGACATCCTTTCCAAAGCCGGCCAAGTTGAGATTCCTGAAAGACCGAGAAGTGACACGATGAGGTGAAAGGTGGGGCCGTACGAGGTTAAGACGGCACGAAATAAGGAAATGATCAGATTATATTATAATTATTATTATTGGGTAGATGAAACTCTTTAGCCTTGGCAGGCCATTCATCTAGGACAAGGACAGTCTGATGTAAAACCTACGACCTCGTAAAGGGTGGGGCCAAGACTGCGCACACTGAACTCCACCTAAAAAAATCGATTGCGCTGGTATCGAAGGACATGCCCTCGTTCTTTACCAAGCCCTGTAGCGATAGGAAAGAAGCAAAAACGGCAGGTGTAGATGTCACTAGAAGCCGCAGTCCCAATCCTGCATGCGGGCGGTTCAGGATATTGGTCGTCTGATGCTGACACAGAGACGACAGCATCACCCAGCAAGAACCCTGAACGACCAAGCAGCCTTATCTAGAGACGCACTGCTTGCTTCACGCGGAGAGGGATCTAGAAAAGGTGCTCTAACCAAAGCTCGTCTCTCATTCCCCCCCAGTGGGCTAACCGCGGTCAACGGGCATCTTTCCACGCGGTCAAAAATCACTAAAAAAAGAAAGATACGCATCTACATATAAAGATGTCAAAACAATGAAACTGGCTTGCTGGAACATCAGAACCATGCTTGATATAACCGGCAGCAACCGACCTGCACGTTGCTCGGCCCTAATTGCGCACGAACTGTCTAAGCTCAATATTGATATTGCTGCTCTCAGTGAAGTTCGCCTCCCAAAAGAAGGCAGTCTACAGGAGCATCTCTGCAGACGATAAGATCTTAATTCTTGGTGATTTCAATGCTAGTGTGGGCCAAAATGTTATATCATAGACATAGCTATACCAGGAGATATTCGAAAAAAAATGAAAGAAAAAGAAAAAATAAATGAATACCGAGAATTGGTCAGAGAATTATCCAGCTTATGGAAGATGAAAACAACAAAAATTCCGGTAATAATTTCTGAAGATACTTAACTAAAGTATTTTATCTCGAATTATTTTTAGAAAATTATTCCTATAATTGCTATTTTTATGTATAATTATTCTTCTTTTTGTTATTTTTATTTTTTCATATATATATAGATGTATATTTTTTTTCAATTTTATTTTGTGTATAAGCTTAATTATTTTAGTTTCTATAAGTTCAGTTTTATCATGGAGTTTTAGTCTCGAGATTATGAAAATTTGTTGGTCTTGAGCAAAAAAAAAGAAATGAAATGAAATCAATAAAAAAAATAAATAAAAAAGATGATAAATAATAGTGAGAAGATAAAGGCGTTTGACACGGTGAGCAGAAAAGGCCTTTGGCTAATCATGGAGCGCCTCGGCTGTCTCCCAAAATTCCTCAGTATGATCATCCAGCTGCATGAAGACCAGCACGGCCAAGTTAGGTTGAACAGTGACATCTCTAAGCCCTTCCCCATTGTCAATGGTGTGAAGCAAGGTTGTGTTCTGCTCCAACTCTGCTCAGCATCCTATTCAGCATGATGCTCAAACAGGCCATGGAAGACCTTGACGATGAAAATGCTGTATACATTCGTTATTGCTTCGATGACAGTCTATTCAACCTTAGGAGGTTGCAGGCCCACACAAAGACTTGTGAGCAGTTAGTTCGAGACCTTCTATTTGCCGACGACTCTGCCCTCGTTGCACATACCGAAAGAGCCTTGCAGCACCTGACATCCTGCTTTGCAGAAACTGCCCAGCTCTTTGGTTTCGAGGTCAATCTGAAAAAAACGGAAATTCTCCACCAGCCTGCACCTCAAGAAGAGTATCGCCTTCCTCATATCACCATTGGAGAGACTGAGTTGAAGACCGCCCACCAGTTCACCTACTTGGGCTGCGAAATCACATCAAATGCCAAGATTGACAGAGAAATAAACAACAGACTGAACAAGTCAAACAACGCTTTTGGCAAACTGTACAAAAAAGTCTGAAAAAACAAGCATCTGAAGAAGGGCACCAAGGTCGGCGTATACAGAGCCGTCATACTCACCACCCTACTGTACGGCTCTGAAGCATGGGTAACTTATCGTCACAACGTGCGGCTTCTAGAGCGTTTCCACCAGCGCTGTCTCCGCATTATTCTCAACATTCAATGGAGCGATTACGTCACAAATGTTGAGGTTTTTAAACAAGCGGAGATCACTAGTATTGAAACCACGCTAATGAAGTCACAGCTACGCTGGGCAGAACATGTCTCCAGAATGGGCGATTATCGCTTACCCAAGATGATCTTGTATAGTGAGCTCTCCACTAGCCACCGGGACAGAAGAGGACTAAAGAGGCGTTATAAAGACGTAATATTTTCTATATTTTTTTGCAGCTGACTGGAAGTAGAAAATCGATTTTCAAAACTCAGTCGCTTCAGATGTCGATCTTCTCGCTGTGTTGTTAATCTTGGACGACCCGTGCGCGACTTTTGAGCCAAATCATCTTTTGTTTCATAACCTTTAAGGGATTCATCAATTCCTGACTTACTCACTTCTAGCTTATCTACAATTTCACGGATTGTGTAGCCTTCTTCCAATAAGGCAACAATCTTCGCTCTTTGTTCAGTTGTATAGAAAGGTCTTTTAGACATTTTCAAAATTTTTCAGGATTATCAGTTAAGGTATTTATGTAACTTTCAAATGGTATACTATTTTACAGCCCATCGTTTAAACATTTAGATTAAATAAGGTTAAAAGATGACGACCCCCCAATTACATAAATCTCAATTTTATGGTTTTTATTGCTTTACTATTCATCATCTAAACTTTTAAAACCTTTCGAGGTTGAAAATTGTTTAATACATGATTTTTTATAACATTTATGAATTTGAAATTATTTAAATAACTTTAAGTAGCTTAATTTAATCTTAATTTAAAATTTAAAGTTGTCCACTGACTTTTGATTTATACTGTATTTATTTTTATACATTTTTATTTATTTTATATATTATCCTATTATTTTGTTTACCATTATTGTCTAATCAAAATTGCCTGAACTTTCTTCAATGCTCACGCAAAATGAGCATTTAATTACTAAAAACTTAATTGTGAAAATGACTTTAAAAATTGTGAACCCTATTTCATTATGAATAAAATTTTTAATTTTTTGAAATTCAATAGAAAACTTTACAAATGATTTCATCATGGTTTATTACAAAAATATTATATATTAGATAAATATGAACTCTGATCGTTTTCTATTATATATTTTGAAAAAATATATTACTTTGTTGAAACAATAATTATACTAAAAATATAAAATTTTTTAAATTTGAGTTTAAAGCGAAAAAACGTTTTCGTATAGCAGTTGATTTCAAATGTGCACTGTGAGCACCTAAGTATAGTTTGAAAAACGTATGTTCAAACTTTCAAAAATATTCGACCGATACAAACAACGATATCGTGCTTTGAAAATATAACACTTACTATAGGGTTAACTCAATACTTCCCGAACGTCTATTAAGTAGGATCGCAAATCTCCAAATAGAATAAACTTTTTAGAGACATCCTAATGTCTGAAAACTGAGAATAGATTAAGAATTTTTTATAAGACTAACATCCCAAAAAGACAAAAAAATTATATTAATTTTTCAGATTTACTTTAATATGTGATAATAATAGAATTGTAAGTACTATGACTAATACAGATGACGTAAAGGATAAATTCTATGAAAAACTGGCAATCCTCATTTCCACTGTTTCAAAGTCGGATAAACTCATTCTACTCGGCGATTTCAACGCTCGTGTTGGTAAAGACTACCAGGCTTGGCAAGGAGTTCTAGGTCATCATGGAATTGGAAAATGCAATAGCAACGGTTTACGACTGCTAAAAATCTGCATATCTCATGGACTCACTATTACCAACACTATGTTCCGACTTCCAACACGCAACAAGGCATCTTGGATGCACCCCCGATCAAGGAATTGGCATCTCATTGACTTCATCATTGTCAAATCCAAAGCCCAACGCGATGTGCAAGTAACAAAATAAAATGCCTATATCAATAAACGCAAAGATGTTCAAAAAAAGCTCCGACTTTTGCAAAATGCGTGGCTCAGCCAAAAAGCTGACGAGATTCAAAGTTTTGCGGATAGACACGACATGAAGCACTTCTATGACTCTCTCAAGTGCCTCTATGCACCGTGGACATTAGGAAGCACACCTATACTCAGTGCGGATGGCTCAAAATTGATCATTGACAAAAAGGGGATCTTGGAAAGATGGGCCGAACATTTTAATAGCGTCCTCAATCGACCATCAAAGATATGTGACGAAGCTATTCATCGCCTACCTCAAGTCACAATAAACAAAGAACTTGATGCCCTTCCATCTTTAGAGAAGGTCACTAGAGCTTTTAAACAATTGTCAGTAGGTAAAGCACCAGGTGCTGACGCTATACCGGCAGAGGTATTCAAAGCTGGTGACACTGCTTATCAGAAAACTCACTGATTTGTTTCAATTTCACTGGGAAAAAAAAACGCTTCCACAAAAATTTAAAGACGCTACGATTGTGCACATATACAAGAGAAAAGGAAACAAACGATCATGCGACAACCACAGAGGTATTTCTCTTTTTTCAATTGCAGGAAAAGGCTTGGCTCGTGTTCTTTTGAACCGCTTACTGAAGCAACTCGAGCAGGGTCACCTACCTAAGAGTCAATGCGGATTCCGAGCCGGTCGAGGAAAAATTGACATGATCTTTGTAGCTCGTCAGCTCGTCAAATTCAAGAAAAATGTATGGAACAACAAGATCTCTTTATGACTTTCGTCGACCTCACTAAAGCATTTGATTCAGTGAGCAGAAATGGGTTATAGAAGATCTTAGCAAAGTTTGGCTGTTCAGGAAAATTTGTGAAGATTATCAGTCTTTTTCATGACGGCATGGTAGCTAGAGTGCTTAATGATGGTGGCAGCTCAGAGCCTTTCCAAGTGACAAACGGAGTAAAGCAAGGATGTGTTCTTGCTCCAGCACTGTTTAGTATAGTGTTTTCAGCAATGCTAACCGAAGCATTCAATGACAGTTCATATGGCATTCCTATCACATATCGGTGCGATGGTAAACTTTTCAACCTCCGACGTTTACAAGCAATCACAAAAATCAGAAACCTCAATTAGAGACCTTCTCTTTGCTGATGATTGTGTGCTCAACGCTATCAGTGAGCATCAGATGTAACAAGGAGTAGACAAATTTTCATCTTCTTTTGAAAATTTTGGGTTGAACATCAACATCAAAAAAAACGGAAGTGATGTATCAGCTTGTCCCAAAAAACCCTTACCACGAACCTCACATTTCAGTGAAGGAACAAAGGCTAAAGGCAGTAGAAAACTTCAGTTATCTTGGCAGCACCCTTTCTCGCTGTGCAAACATTGACGATGAGGTCAAAAATCGAATCGCCATAGCCAGCTGGGCTTTTGGAAATTTGAGGAAAAAAGTTTGAGAAAAAAGACGAATTTCACAGTCTATGAAAATCAGTCTACAAAGCCGTAGTATTGACCACACTACTCTGTGGCTGTGAAACATGGACAATCTACAAACGTCACGAGAAACAACTTCAAAAGTACCATACTCGATGTCTTTGCAGGATTCTTAACATACGCTGGAATGATATGATTCCTAACACTGATGTTCTAGAGAAAGCAAATCTTTCCAGTGTTGTTACGATGATTCGTAAAGCACAGATGCGATGGGCTGGTCATGTTTCTCGTATGACGGACTCAAGAATTCTGAAACAACTTTTTTACGGACAGCTTAAAAATGGTCGGAGAAAAGTTGGAGCTTCACGCAAACGCTATAAAGACTCCTTGAAGGCGCATCTGAAAGACTTCAACCTAGACGTTTTCACGTGGGAAAAAGCTGCATCTGACAGACCTGCCTGGCGTAAAACAATCCACAATGGTGCACTTTTCTCAAAAGAAAAAAAGTTAAATGCTGCAAAAGAGAAGAGAATGAGACGCAAAGCTGGAAGAGGTCCACCAAACAGACTCTCTACTCATCGGTGCCAAACTTGCTTCCTCACGCCAATCGCACTGTTTAGTCATTTGCAGACCCACAAATAATGAAAAAAAATGTTTATATTTTTTCTTTTTCTACTTATTATTATTTATATATATATATATTACTCTTGTTGCCATGGTCATATTCAAAGACGAATCGACGAACAACAACAACCAAAACCGTAATGTCTGTTGGTTGGTTTGATGGTTGTAAGTGTGCTAGGATTTTTTATTAGAGGATTTCACCAAGTTTTTCGTTTTTTGTAAAAAAAGGAAGTAGACTTTGTACTTTATGAAATCTTGAAACAGGGACTCTTTTTTCGTGGCGGACGACAAACCACGTGCATTGCATGTTCCGAAGGCGATTCAATATGGATATAAGATACAAAATTAAACAAAACTATTTATTTTATATCGATGATATCGAATTATATGGGAGTAATGACGATGAATTAAAACGGTGAAGGTTTTTAGTGCTAGTATTGGTATGGAATTTGGGCGGGACAAATGTGCTAAAGCTAGTTTTAACCGTGGTAAAATAATTAAAACTAAAAATATAATAATTGAAAATATAAATATTATAAGAGTTGGAACAGAAAGAAACGTAAAAGTATCTTGGGGTTAATGAAGGCAATGGGATCGAACATGGAAAGATGAAAAAAAATTGGAAAGAGTGTAAAATTAATACTAAAAACAGAACTAAATTCAAAAAATAAAATAATTGCAATTAATTCTTTAGCTCTCCCAGTAGTAACTTATAGCTTTAATATTATAAATTGGAATTTAGGTGAATTAAAAAGA
Organism: Pterobdella sp. o SKG-2022; assembly: GCA_964035795.1. NCBI lineage: Eukaryota > Metazoa > Annelida > Clitellata > Hirudinida > Piscicolidae > Pterobdella > Pterobdella occidentalis. Next base: position 444,445 of record OZ038324.1, on the reverse strand, counting down.
ATTGACAAAAAAATCTGAAAACAGTTGACTATCTATAAAATGCATCATTCAAAATCAGACGTGAATCGACTTTTTATTCCTAGAAACGAAGAGAAAAGAGGAATGGTGCAACTTGAACTTAGTTATAAAATATCAACATTAAGACTTGACTCATACCTGAAAAATGATGAAATTAGTTAAACACCATGAAAGTTCAAAAAAATTACATTCAGTCACGAAAAAGCGTTAAAATTTATGGAAGGACTATACATTGTACCCGATTGGGACCAGTTTACACCAATTGAAAGCGCCCGGAAAACAAAAAGTGTCTTCAAAGCCAGATGCCTCAATCAACTTGTTGAAAAGTTCCACGAAAAACCACTTCATTAACACTTTCCTTAATTTATGAATGGTGCAAAAAAATAAAAATATTTTACAAAAAACCTTCTAGTTCGTGAAAGCTTAGAAATAAACAAACATAATACAATAATCAGTGGCTATAACGACCCACAATGTTACGTCAATACCAAAGCCTAGGAACCACTATTGAAGAGAATGCAAATAATACAAAAGAAGGGGAGCAGGAGTTCGATTCCAAAGTATAACACCAAACAATAATTGCACCATTATAGCTAAATAAAAATTTTTTTTACGTGTTTTCATAAATCCTCATAATTTGAAGTTTACTGGTAAAGTTCAAGCTTACAAAAGAGCATACGATGTCTAAATTGAGAGAAAGAAACAGAAGGAGGAGAAGAAGTTGGAGGAGAGTGCGATGCTACTAGTTCTAATGGAAAAAATCTTGTGAAAAAAATTATGGAAATCTTGAAAAAAAAGGAAGGGTTTTTTTGAAAAGAATACGATTGAGATTTTTCCAACGAGCTGAAGAAGGGGCAGAGTTGATGAAAGAAATAAGAGAATTGGAATGGAAAAGAGAGCGATAGATTGATAGGTGAAAAAGCCTAAGATCATGGGAGAAAGAAAAGGGAAAGGAACGATAAGAAAGTTTGACCTTGCGTAAAGTAACGTTGGATGTGACGCATTTACCTTCAAACCTAAGAGCTTTGAAGGAAGAAAGACGGTAGGTAAAAGATGTAATTGAAAGAAGAACGTTCAAAGTATTAGTGAGAAGAGAGTCTAGAGCAAAAAAAGTCATCGACGTCAGTGAAAAAAGAAGAGTCAAAAGAAGAAGCAGAAAGAAGTTGAATGAAAAGCTTAATGGGGTTGATAGGAGAAGAAGATTGAATAAGATAGTGATCAGAGAAGGAGACTAGGTGAGCAAGAATACTAATGGGTTTGATAAAGAATGATGTGATGAAATGATCAATGGTGTTGCCAGAGGAATGAGAGGGAAAATGACAATGTTGGGAAAGATTGAAAAGTTCAAAAATACGTGCATCTGTTGCTTTATGCACTAATGCTGGTAGGTAGGCTTATCAGTTCTGAGATCTTTTTGGATTCGGTCTCAACACGTCACAAAGCCCCGCTTGCACAAGTCCTCCTCATTCAGTTAGTTTATACTTTTTACCTGTTAACCCTTCTTTACTTTTGTTTATTTTGCGTCGTGACGTTCTGAACCTTATGCTAAGTTATTTTTTGGTTCTAGAGCCGTAAAAGATGCTGATGGTTTCAGTTTATGTCGAAAGCGAACTAACGAAATATTTTATTGAAATCAATGCAATGAGAAAATTCTGATTCTAGTTCAAAAAAACTTCATTGATTAATATGAAATTATTTCGAATTATTTCAAATAATAAAGAAATCGTAATTAAAACGAAAAAATCAATTAGGCATAGAGGAGAAGGGAGCTGTGATCAGGTAACCCCGAGTAGTGAAAACCATTTGTCAGACTTTGAGCTGTTGCAATTTATTTTTGTCTGACAATCTTATCAATCTTCAAGTCAGCAGCGATATCATCCTAAGAAGATTATATGTTTATATATACCATGGAAATACACAAAAAAATTTGAAATTCTTTAAATAAATTTGATGAAGTTTCAGCTGATTATGAGGGTGAGTTTTCATAAGGTGTAGAGAAATATGCCATCAAAAAAATTGAACAACTTGCAAAAACAAGCAACAAAACAGAAAAGAACGAAAGACATACAAGGAGTGAAATGACATTAGGATGGTAAGTTATCCCTCCATTGTCATCACAGTTTTTCATGTGCAGTCTTTCAGGATCTCCTGCCACCAGAACTTGCGTCTCCCCTTCTGACTGTATGATTAAATTAGCTTGTGCAGTAGAGTAGTGTGGTGGTGTGATGAGGTGGTGTAGTGTGGTGGTGGATGTGGTGGTGTAGTGTTGTGGTGTGATGTGGTGATGCAATGTGGTGGTGTAGTGTGGTGAAGTAGTGTGGACTCGTGTTTGGACCTCCATGACCACTTCACTCTAGCCTCTCGGCATCTTAACCTCGACGATTTCTCTTTCTTCTGTTGGTATTTTCTGATTAGTGCTTGGTGATAAATGTTGAAAAGTATCGGTGAAGATGCACAACCTTCACGAAGGCTTCTCTGGGGATGAAATGTGCTGATATCTGATGTACTGTCTTCTACCTTGCATGCAGTAAGCTCAAGGAAATCCTTCAGTTTGTCAATGAACGAGTCAGGCATGTTCTAATGTTTTAGCAACCTCCACAGTATGGGCTTATTGACTCTTGGGTATGCCTTCCTTAAGTCCAATCAAACTATCTTGGTTTCATTTTCGCTCATGCGGTCACCCACACAAAGCTAGATCTATAGTTCGTCTTCCTGGAGTCGTATGAAGATCTGTGTCGCGTCTGCTGTTGATCGATTCTGTCAAATCCTGCTTGATTCTTATCCAATACTCCCACCTTCTCAGCCCAGTCCAGTAGTCTCTGCCATTATTAATGCAGGTACTTTGCTCTTGAAAGGCAACAGGCAGATTCCCCGGTAGTTATTTTGGTCTCAGCTGTCACCTTTTTTGAATAGAGGGAGTATGTTGCCAGACTTCATGGTTTCTTCCCATTTTCACGCGCGAAATCCATACATACTCTTTATTACCTCATATAGCTTGCTCTTAATTGCTGGTGCTGCAAGCTTGACGTATCTCAAGCGCATACCGTCGTCCCTAGGAGCTCCATCCCGCATCTCTTAAGATGATTTCGATTTCAGCATTGATCGGGTTACGTGTGAGTTCGGTATTCGCCTCTTCTAATATTCCATTATCCTGCAGTCTCACACACTTGTTTACTGCTTTAACCATCTCTTTTCCGGAGTTTTCGAAACGATCCTTCTGTATAGCCTCCAGGTGTTCCTTGAACTCTTCTTCACTAAACAGGGGAGAGGTTTTGCTGTTGTTCTGGTTCGTCCCACGCAGCTGTAGCCGGCCCAGGATGATATCCATCTGACGAATGTTGCCTTTGAGCTGGGCCTCTATACATTCCATCACCATGCTTTACCACCATTGGTTTTCCCATGCTCTGAGACATCGTCGGTGTCGGTTACTCACTGTATTAAAATGCTCCACAGCGTGCTCAAGTGCCTGTTCGTTACTCATAGACTGATTCAATTCATACAGCTGTTTTAGCTCGTTACGGGTTTTTAGAGCTTTTCTTCGTTCTTTTAACAGTTTTTGGAGCTACTCAGTGTGGCCCGTCAACCAATCGTTGTTTTGTCTCTTCTTGATACCACAAACCTTTTCTGCCGTACGCACCTTTCCTTCCTCCAACTTAGTCCTTGAAGACGTTGCCAGTCTGCTGTATTTCAATATCCCCCATTTTCACCTTGAAATCATCTCTTGTCCCCGTTCCAGAGTTTTTCCCAGACAATGTTCGATCTTCTCAACGTCTTTCTGGTATTTTTTGTTTTCTCCACTTTTTAAAACCCTTACCTAGGCACGCTAACTTAGGGTTGTAGTCGGATAATCCTTGGTGTTTGCCAGTCTGTACTCTTTTGAACACTCCGTTCCTAGGTTCTTCGTGCTTTCGCCGACTTGGAACCTCTTAAGATAGTGTTGTTTGGTGATGTGTTAATGTTATCAGATGATGATGCAGTGTTGTTATATAACGTCGTTATGTTGTTATGTGACGTGGAATGGTTTTCGTTATAATTGTAGTTGATTAACTCTCTGACTTTGTAGCCGATATCGTCATCTTTAAATTTTACGTCTATTCTTCCAGCTTCTGAAGAGCACGTTGTACAATAAACTTTACCTGGCTGTCGCCATATTGCTACGTCGCGGGCAAAAATGCTCTTTTCTTCTTCCTCCAGCTCCTCCGCTATGACGTCAATAAAGATCATGACTAGCGGTGGTGACTTTACTGACTAAGAAGGAATTTTTTGAATACTTTCTTCTTGCTCTGTTCTCCTTTAAACGTCCCCTAGTTATTCCTGTTTAAGAGCCATTCTTTAATCTAGCGAACTATCTGCGTTCAGACTCTTCTCTATCTGTAAAAGTAGTGCATCTCGCCACACGCCATCGTACGCCTTCAAAAAGTCGATGAGGGTCATTATTGTTTTTTGAATAAGGTTTGCTGGAATTCATCAGTTAAGTGGTGTGGAAATGTGGTGATGCGGTGTGGTGCAAAGCAAATATAACTTTATTTGTACTCAAATTTTAGACCACAAAAAAAATTATTATTATATTTTAATTAGAAAATTGAAATGAAGCTTACTAGTTTGCACGAGCGCAGAGAAGTTATGTAGTTTTGCAGATCTTTTGAAAAGCTTGGAGAAAAAGAGTCGTGGTTGATCGCTATGAAGCATTGACCCTGTAATGACACAAACGCTTTTGGAAACATGTTAATAAGCCTCAACTATTCGTTAATTTAAATTTGCCAGAAGAAACAACTAATGAGCTTGTCTCACCAAGTCGGCCACAGAGTTCGTCTCCTTCCACTTCCTGATGTTGTTGCCGTAATGAGCTCCGCCCAAAACTCCACACAACACTTCCACCATTGCAGCCAAGCCGTATCCCTGTGTTTCATCAGCAAGATTTTATTCTCAGTGCTTGTTTTTAAACACGGTTTATTTGGCATTTGTTTTATGGATAGAATGAGAATGATAATGGTTTATATTTTATAGATAAAATTTGCATATGGAAAAGCACCTTATATCCACTACTTTGTTCGGTCCCCCCCAAAGGAAGCAGCCCACCACCATTGAGAACGAGACTCGGGTCTGTAGCTTCCTGCCGTACAAAAAAAACATTATTATTATAAAGCCAGTGCCCAACAGCGGTGTTCCATTTCAGCTGGCATTTCAGTAGTGTTAAATTCAAACGTTAGTTTGTTAGACTTGTACTGGCTGCTAATAAAAAAAGAGTTTCATTATGTTTCAATAAAGTTTCTCATAAACCATCTCTCGGAGAAGAAACTTGATTTAAGCATGTGTCTTATAAAAAAAAAGTACTGAATTAAGGGTCAGATGTCATGGCATGCATTAAAACAGAAAATTCTCTGACAGTTGACTTGATCACTCTTGTCTCCAATATTCTTGATGAGACTTTCTTCTTAAATGCAAAAAATAAAACCTTAAAAGCTGTGCAAAATGTCTATAAGCGGCACACTATTGATGGCAGGAAGACATAGAAAACTTCCTCTAAACAGTACAGTAGTGTGTGTGTGTGTGTGTGAATGTAAAAATTATTAATTTTAATTGGCTGCAAAGTAAAAACTTTGAAATTTCAACGAGAGCCATCAGCAAGAAGCCAACTTAAAAAATTTCAAAAAACTTCGCCTAGCTGATCACTTTCTGCATTTTAATGCACCCGCCTTATGGTGGATATATGCACAAAAAGAAATATGTGTGTTATTTTGACTGCGAAGAGAAAATTTTAAAATTTCAAAGAGACCCATCCACAAAAAAAAACTACGTACAGCTGGTAACTCACCAGTGCAAAACAAACACACAGTATCCTCAGATAAGATTGGAGGAATAGCATGTTGGAACATAAAAAGCTTGTGAAATTCCACAAAGTTCAATATCAAATTGCTGAACACAATGGAAAAAATGGAGAAAAAAAACTAACCCTTTTAGCCATTTCAGAAGTGCAATGGGTAGAAAAAGGCCTACTGGAAATAGAAGAAACAACGGTGATATATTCAGGTTTAGATGAAAAAAGAGAGAGCAACCGACGCGGAGTGGCTACTGGTCTACGTGGTGTATTAAAAGCAGCCTGGAAGAAAGAAGGCACACACACACCATGGTATCGGAAAGAGTTTTGAAAATCCGAATGAGGCTAAAACATTGTCATTTAACCGTTATTGGAATTTATGCTCCCACATCAGTAGATGAACAAGTTGAGTCGAAAAAACTTTATGAAATCTTTCAAAACCAGCTTAATGAAGTAAGTGGAAAAGATTTTTTGATAGTGTTGGGAGATTTCAACGCCCGCGTTCGACCCCTATGACCCGCATCTAGACTTCACGGCTCCCACAATACTGACAAAAGAAACCAAAACGGGACACGGTTGATTGATTTATGTAACAAAATCTTCTCCACAAATATATTCAAAAATGAACGTGGTATCACCCAAACCATAAACAAGGACACACAATAGATTATGTACGCGTTAACCAACAGCTCAGAGCTCAAATATATGACACAAGAGCAAGTCGAAAAGCAGTGCATATATCAGGCCACAACATTGTTATCTCAAAAATATCAATAAAAATACACTTGAAGCCACAAAGAAAATGTATGACTATGAAACAAACCAAAAAAAGTTACAGTCAGAAAAAATAAAAACATTTAAAGCACTCTTAATACATAATATAGATACAATAAATCGTTGAGATCCTATTGAAAGAAAATGAGAAAGTTTAAAAAAAAGTTATTTGCTGCAACCGAAACTTTATCCAAAAAAAGCAAATACAGTGAAAAGCAATGGGTTGAAGAAGAAATCAAAAATTATTCTAAAGAAAAGTTGAATACCATCTTAAAATGAAAATTTTAAAACAAAACGGTCATACTATCCCTCAAAGTCTTATCATTGCCTACAATGCATTAAAAAAACAAAATCAAACAAGCTTGTAGAGCAGCTATAGATCAATGGTGGGAAGGGAAGACTGAAGAGTTGGAAAAAACAACACAACTCTCAATGAAGCAAGGCCACGGAGGTTCAATTTTAAAAATGCTCAAATTAGAGAGATTATCTTAAACGAAAAGTTCAACAAATTTGAGAAAAAAAAAGATGAAAAAAACTTATAAGTTCTTTAGAAGAAAACCATCAGATGGAAAAACCAATTCGAAGCAGAAGCTAAACCACATGGCCCAATACACGAAAAACCTCAAAAAACAAAAATAGATGACAAGAATGTAAAATTTTCGGCAGAGCAGTTTTGAACAGAATACAAAAGATGGTAAAAAAACAATTAGACGACAATCAGTGTGGATTCAGGCCAAGCATAAATTGTGTTGATCAAATTTTTTCAGTAAAAATTTGATGCAAAGAGCCAAGGAGTTCAACAAGCCAATACATCTCTGCTTCGTAAACCTACAAAAAGCCTATGACACAGTGAACAGAGGTACCTTATGGGAAATACTGTCTAGATCTATCAACATTCCAGAAAAATTAATCCGGATCATTAAAACCCTTCATAGTGGGACAACCGGATTAGTACGTTCTGATGGCAAAATGTCTGAAGAGTTCCCAATAAGAGTTGGAGTGAAACAAGGAGACGTTTTAGCTCCCATGTTGTTCAACATGTTTCTCGACGCTGTTATTAAGGTTGCACTGAAAGATCAACCAGACAAAGGCATTCACATAGAATACAGCTTTAATGCTCCGCTGGTATATAACAGTCGCCATAAGCTAGAAAACTCCAAAATTGTACAAAATCTAGTTTATGCAGATGACATAATGCTCACAAGCAGCAACATTATAAGACTCCAATGTCTTGTTAATTCTGTAAACAGTACGTTTGTCAAATTCGGACTGAAAATTAACCTCAATAAAACGAAATACATGTCTTTAAGCCCCGACTACACAAATCCAAACAATGATACACAATGCAAAGCTAATAAAAACAACAAACATGAAACAATAGCAACTTCTTCAACAAAAATGACGGCAATAATCATGTCAAAATTTGTAGCAACAACAAAAACATAATCGACTTTAACAAAAATAATCGCAAAAACAACAAAACAAATAAAAACAGCAAAATCGATAGCAACAACAACAAAAATAGTAACTGCAACAGCAAAGACAACAACGAAAATAGCAACAACAGCAAAACCAAAAAAAATTTCAGCAACAATAAAAACAATTGCAACAAGAACAACAACATGAATAGGAACAACCAAAAAACAACAAAAGCAGCAACAACAACAACAATGGCAGCAGTAACAACAACAACGACAGCAAAACAAAAAAAATTTGTCGACAGAAAAAAAAACAACAGCATCTAGGAAAACAACAACTAAAGCAGCAACAAGAATAGCAGCCCGACTAAAGGAATCATATCTATGTGGTGTCGGGCCCAACGAAGAGTTCCTGGCAAAAACGAGAAAAAACGGGTTTTTCTCAAAGTCTGGGTTACCTGGCTCTCGTTCTCAGATCAACACCCTTTAGGGCCCTTCAACTCAACCTTAGACGCTCAAGAGATGTAGAGCTCAGCCCGAGTCCTACACAACACTGCGGAAAATGCGGGAAAAAGGCATGTCGACGGCGCTACGATGCAAACGATGCAACAGAATCTTTCACCACAATTACAGCGGCCTATCAAGACGGAGGTGGCCCGAAGCCGAGAGGCAAACGACTATCAATGCCTGCAATGCCGTTCACAGACGCAACCAGTCCACCAGTGCGCCAGTTGTGGAGGGGGCTTCCAGACAGAACAAAACAGACTCACCTGTGGCACCTGTTATAGGCCGAATTAGAGGTGGAGCCAGACGACTAGTGTGCAACCAGTTTAAAGGTCTCTTCCACCTGCATGGCGATACTACAGAGCCAAGCAAATGTGTCCCTCCAGAAACCGGAATGGCGCTACCCTTGACGCCAGCCACAAGGAGACCAGAAGGGACCTTGAGATAACAACCCAACAAAACTAGACAAGACCTCAGCCGAGGTCATCCAGCCACAACTCGTCATTTTCCAATAGAATGCCAATGGTATTCACAGAGAAATCCAACTACTCGAAGACCTAGCAGAAAAACACAGAGTTAAAGTCATAACAATTCAAGAAAGTCGCCTCCTCCCTCGAGATAAGACCCCAGACCTCAGCAACTACCACTCATTACGGAAGAACAGACCAGTCCAAGAGTAAGCCCGAGAAGAGGGGTTACTGACATACTTGAAGAAGACGCTACCCTTTAAACTCTTCACTCTAGACGATAGAGATGACGGATCTCTCGAAAGACTGTCCATTCAGATTCCTTTACCCAATTAGCAGACGGTGACCATCTCTAACTGGTAACGTCCCCTGGAAAACTCATTTTTTCTCCCACAAATTGGCTTCTCCATGGCGGCCTTCCAACCAAAAATACAGGAAAATGAGATCATATGCGCTGATTTGAATGCCCATAACGACATATGGGACCTTCATGCCCGCCCGAACGATCGCAGAAACCAGCTGGCAAAAGTTATCATAAATGGTGAGAGCGGCTTCCTCAACAATGCCGAACTCAGTACGCGCCAAGACCCTGCCACTGGCAAATGCTCCTCTTCATACGTCACCATTGTGCACACTGGCATCCAACATCGCTGTGACTAGGCCCCCCTCAACGCCCTCTCATCAGACCACAAACCCATTCTAACGATGATGCACCTTTCTACTTTGCAGCGAAAGAGCTCGTAACAACTGGTGTGGGACTGGAAGAAGGGCGATCTCCAGGCATTCACCGCAGATCTTGATGGAAGACTAGCTGCAATAGACGACGATCAGCATAACACCACAACCTCCTACAACGCCATTTGCACAGCAATCCTTGCCGCTGTAAAAAGCCACATAAGCCTCAAAGCCGTAGGAATGTCAGAAGAAAGCTGGAAGACGATAGAAATATCCAAAGCCAAAGCTGTCAGAGATACAGCAAAGGCCACCTTTGGCAATCACTCACCAGATTACAAAGACCTTGACACTGAAGAAAAACGCCTTGTTCGAAACCGAAAGAGGGAAATCTGGGAGAGGAAAGTTATAAAAAGAAAGGGGACGAAGGAGATGTGGTCAATCCTGCGAAGCCTCACAGCAAGCCATCCCGCCGACACTGCCCGTATTATCTCCGAAAACGGCACAAACTATGTCAGCGCGAAACAAAAGGCGAACGCTTTTGCTAAACTTTACCGAGGTGTGAGCTGGCTGCAGATTGACAAACCGGACCTCGGCCTGAAGAAGCGTCTGAACGGCCGATTACGTTTTGACCTGATAAGCTCAGAAGCTAGTGGCGACTTCACCCTGAGTGAGGTCAAGCAGCGCTGAAGAGCTTCAACCCGGCCAAAGCCCTCAGACCTGACATGATTCACCCACGGTTCCTCCACAACCTCGGTCCCATTGCCGTTAACACCCTACTATGAACCTGCAACCAATCCTGGTCTACGACGCAGATACCTCAGGTCTGGAGAGTAGCCGATGTTCGCCACGTCCTTAAAGCGGGCAAAGATGCTCAACGCCTAGACAGCTATAGGCCGATTTCTCTTACTTGGACAATAGGGAAGGTTATGGAAAAGTTAGTGGCGAACCGCCTTCGATACCTAGCAGAAACCCACGACATCTTGAATGCAAACTAAGCAGGCCTCTGCACTGGCCGCAGGTACAGAAGATCAACTGCTCCGTCTATCACAAGCTGTTAGTGATGGGTTCCAACAATCACCAATGCAGTAAACAGTCCTAACGCTTGTTGACTACTCACACGCTTATGATGAGGTGTAGCGGGACACGCTCCTTTTCAAACTACAACGAACCGGCGTTCCGACGAAAATGGTGCGATGGATACAGTCTTGGCTCTCCAACACTCACGTGGGTGACGTTTGAAGGCGAAATGAGCAAGAATGAAGCAGGCCGTCCTTCAGGGATCGGTGCTTCCACAACTTCTGTTTCTCTTTTACATCAATGACCTGCCCATCGGCATTGACGCTGTCTAGATCAACTTGTTCGCCGACGACGTGGCTGTATGGACCGAGGCTCTGAACCTATCACTAGCAGAGCAACGTCTGCAGACGGCCCTAAACCACATCACGGAGTGGAGCCGACAGTGGAAGATGGAGGTGTCAACCAAAAAATCAGAATGCTTTTTCTTCACTACCAACACCCTTAATTCAAAATTCTTGAAGGTTACCTATAACCACCGACTGACCTTTTTCCGCCACGTGGCAATTATTGTTGTGAAGCTGCGACGACTGGCTGGAGCCCTGCAATGCCTCGCGAAGGCAAACTGGGGCTACGGTAAATGAACCCTCCAAACGACGAACATCGCAACTGGCCGATCTTCTGTTGAATATGCGACATCAGCGTGGCTTCCCTGGGTCTTCCCGTCAACTATGAAGTAACTGGAAACCTGCCAACGGTTCGCGGGCCGAGCCATCAAAAGCCAGATAAAAACCACCCCGGTGGAGGCGATTTTGAAAATCAAGTCTACTCAATCCAACAAACAATGGCCTGCAATGGCCAATGAGACGTACCACAATGCACGAAAAAGTCCAGCTGGCGGATTCAAGCGAGAGCGGTGTGGGGCTTGATTTTCGGAAACATCTGCTCTCCCAACAGCAAGAACTTCTATTTCCGTGGATGGAGACAGGTGGACATATCTTTGAAACGACAGGAAGCAAGTCAAGAGATGTGGAAACCGACAAAAATTGGGCTCTGCAACGATTGCAGAAAAGGTAAAACTTTTATGATCTGGTGCTCTACACAAATGGATCAGCAATGGGTGGTACCGCAAAAGGCGGTGGTGGCATCGTCGTCACCACTGGTCATCCCAGAGACCCTCAAGTCCACCGCTCTCGCCATTTCAACCGGCAGATGGTGCTCCTCCTTCCAGGCGGAGATCAAGGCTATGGTGAAAGCGCTACAAATCCTCGAGGCCACAAACAACGTTCATAAAGCCCGAATTGTCAGCGACAGTCTCTTCGTCCTGCTCGATATTCAGTCTGCGCATCCATCAAGCTCGTGCCAAAACAACGACGAACGGGTTATACTTTAAATCCTCTCAGCGCTTTCGGTGTGGAGTTGCCAGATTACCTTCACCTGGTGCCCCAGTTACTGTGGCATCATCCAACAAACCCACGGTCTGCAATGGCCAATGAGACGTACCACAATGCACGAAAAAGTCCAGCTGGCGGATTCAAGCCGGAACGGTGTGGGGCTCGACCTTCGGAAACACCCGCTCCCCCAACAGCAAAAACTTTACTCTCCGTGGATGGAAACAGGTGGACAGAACAGTCCCAGCCCTCTTTCTTCTTTTGCATACTCCGTATCTACCATCCTACCCCCCTTATCATCTATTTCTTTATCATCACGTTCACCCTTATCTTTAACAACCACCCCACTTGAAGGGACTAAATGCTCTATCTGCACGTCATTCGACGCAATAACACTCTTTCAGTGTGACTTCTGCGGTAGCTAGGCTCACAGATTCTGCACCAAGGTAAACCGATATGACCACTCCCCGCACTGAACCTGCCCCAACTCAGCAACCACACCTCCTCAGCAATCGTCAACCATTATACCCCAAATCCTATCCAATTCCCAATCCTATCAACCAAGCGCATAACCCCCAACAAATAGCGCCACCATAAAACCCTTAACCGCCCATAATAAGAAGTGTCCTATTTGTAAAGATCAACCCCTGTGCCTTCTTTTGCAGCCTATGTAGCCGAGGTTTCCACACGGAACGTGCGCCCGAATCAGTCATCAGTTGACTCTATAAAGGCTGTTAGCTCTTGGATATGCCCCACCTGTATTCAATCCCAAATCCCAATTTCGGGCATAAGCTGTAGTGGTAGAAAGGCGCAACTTCCCTCCCTCCCCCAACCTCAATCCCATCTCACCATCTTGCAGTGGAACCGTGAATACGCTTCAGACAAGGCCAAAGCAAATGCGTTCGTCGTCGAACACGCGAGGGCGAGTGGACGCAAAACTGATAAACTATCACCTCTCTTCTTCACTTTTCTATATAAACGACTTGCTAGACTCCTTCGTGTCATTCACCCTCGTCTCAGGCTATGCTGACGACTTGGCGCTGGTATTTAGCGACCGTAATAAAGAAGTGGCGGAGATGCTAGAGTCGGAGGCGGCCAAAGTATACCAATGGGCCTCTGACAACCACCTAACCCTCAACACGGCGAAGTCAAAAGTCGCTTTCTTTTCCATGGGTGCTGCTGAATCCTCTTTGCGTCCAAAAATCACTGAAGACTCAAAACGAACCGCACCCCTACTTTTTTGGGGGTTTGATTTGATCGCCGTTTAACGTTCAACGATCACGTCCAGCACTTGAGTCAAGTCATGAAGCGTCGCTCCAACCTTATGCGACGACTGACTGGTACGTATTGGGAATGGCGGTCCTTGGAGATGTGGACGATCTACATTGCCACACTTCGATCGCTCGCAGAATACGCAGCTACTGCCTGGGCTTCCAAAACCACCATCCAAAAGTTAGAAAGGGCATTATCAGACGCGGCTCGAAAAATTACGGGCCAACTCCAATTTACTCCCATTGACATTGTCCTCCAGGAAGCTCAACTCTCAACACTATCCTCCCGACTTCAAATGGCCTGCCTTAGAAAAGCTGATGATTGGTTCCACTTCTCTCCCAACGACGACAGGAGAGTGCTACGGCAAACGCACTGTCCAAAACGCCTTAGAAGAGATGACTTGAGGAACCCAACCACCCCACTTCTATCCTCTCTTAACCTCACACCAGTGGACTCGGAACATGTACATAACTCTAATAATCCATGGCTACTGCCCTCCAGCCACTGTTCCACTTCACCCCCATTCCAAAGTCCGCATCCCCTACCGAACAACTCGTCTCTGCAGGGGAAACAATTGCGGCTAAGGGCCTAACCGAATGCAAATCTTCCCTGATGGATTCACCCTAAATGTTACGCAGAATGGAGGAGCCGGAGTGGCCGTCTTTAGAGCAAACACACTGATCCACTCCTGGCACGCGCCTACTGGAACCTCTAGCAGCTCTTTTCAGGCCGAAAAGACTGCTCTAATCACTGCCATTTCTTGGCTCGAACAGAACGACAACTGGTTTTCAGCCTCTATCATCACAGACTGCAAGTCACATCTATAAGCCCTTTCTAACCCCAATATTACCAACCCATTCCTCCTGTTCCTTAACACCTCAATTGCGGCCTTTTATCCAACTAAGAGCATCCGGCCGATCTGGGTCCCGAGCCACTGCAACGACCTTGCAGACGAGCAGGCCAAACTAGGCTCTGTCCTCCCCTAACCTACTGTCCCGCTAAATTCACAAACCCGGCTCACCATTATTCGCAGAAGCTGTAAACCCTCTCCATCTTTTCACCCCCGCCTAATTGACCTCATCGTTTCCCGCCCCAACCCGGAGGAAGAGTTCCAACTGTCAAAGAAAGACCTCGTCGATCTCATCCGATTCTGGTCTGGTCACCATCCCACCCTCCAAAGATGGCAACATTTGACAGGGAAAAGTGAAAATGATCGGTGCCGTTTCTGCGGGGAAGAAGAATCGGCCGAGCATCTATGGCAAGCGTCCTGAGTGACACACAACAACAACAGCAGCAGAAACAACAACAAAAACACAAACAAGAACAACAAAAAGAGTCTAAATGCCATTTCAACGCTCTTGATTGGTGAAGACGAAAATGGCAGTATCCTTAGTAGTGACAACTCGGTTGATGCAGAGATGGAATCTAGAATCAACAGGGCAGCACAAGTTTTTTGTACACTAAGTGTGGTACCAGTCAAAAACAAATGTCCCCACCAAATTGAAGCTGTTCAAATCAACCATTATACCAACGTTATTATTTCGCAGTGAAACATGGAATCTTCTACAACATCACATACAGAGGTTATAGGTTTTCATCAAAAAATGTTTTAGCATTATCACCAGTACTTCTCTATGGGAGAAAATAAAGAATATCCAACTTCGAGGCAAAGCAAATATAGAAAGGATCGATGTGATGATCCAAAAGAGAAGACTGCAATGGCTAGGCTACCACGAAAGAATGCCAGTGGACCGATTTCCGAAAAATCTTCTGACAAGCAAAATAACGGATGGTAGAAAACAGCAAGGCGGATAGAAACAAAGATGGCATGATCTAGTTCAAAATGACCTCAAAACGCTGAACTTGGTAGATGTATGGAAACAAGAAGGGCACAACAGGAAACTATGGCGAGAAAACATCATCAAGCTTCTTCACAGTCTCAACAGAGAAAAAGAACTAGAAGATAAATCAAAAAAATATGTGCAAATAAGGCTGGCCTAGCAAACCACTAGAGGCAGATACATCAAACACAACAAACCATAAAATGTGAATACTGTGGCCTGAGCTTTAAGCACCAACGCATCCATAACCATCGCAAAAAATGTTCAACTTCCAATCTATTGCACCTACCACATGGTGGATAAAAGCAAAGACTGTGTATGTGTGTGTGTTGCGTGAGCCGCAAGTAAGATGGCTCCGCGATTTTTTCGAATTTTACTTAATTCAATGACTGAAAATTTTGTTCGAATGTAACATAAAAAAAGAAAAAATAATCAGTTAACATTTTTTTTGTCATATTTTTGGAAAATTACAAAGTTTCACTCAATTGAGAGTTACTAACTTATAAAAAATTCAAATAATCTAACCAATATTTACTTTGAAAAATCAAAATCTCTTTATGAATAATTTGAAATAATAAAAAACTTACGAATAAGTTCATAATTGTGAAATTTAAAGTTTTTACAAGTTTTCGAAGAATTAAACAAAGATGGCGTTTTGGGTACATTTGGGCAACATTAAACTTGACACCTTAGACGTTTGCTTGGCACTACAAAATGTGACCTATTGACTGCTGAAGTTTATGTTGAAAGTGAACAAAAAAACAAAATTTGTGAAAAAAATAACTAATTGAAATTTCAAATAATCGAAAAAAATCAAAATTAAAGAAAAAACTTCGTCAAGTTGATCCCTAACAAGTTTTATAAGACGACACCACATCAGAGATCCTCAAAAAAAAATTTAAGTGTGTATTTGTATGAGCCGCGAACAATGGAACCAACAAAAACAATGCGTAAAACTAATACCCTACCAGTGCAAAAAAGGCACTTTGAAGCATCAAATATGATTGTAAGGATCAGTTGCTGAAACGTTAAGAGTTTGGGAAAGCCAACAAAATTCAGTCTGAAACTGATTAAAACAATAGAAACAATGAAACAAAAGAAATTGTCATTGTTAGCACTTTCTGAAACACAATGGGTAGGTAAGGGTATTGTGGAGTTGGAAGATACAACTGCGATCTTCTCAGGAATTGATGAAAAAAGAGGTGGTAACAAACGCGGAGTGGCTAAAGCTCTTCGTGGTGTGATGAGAGAAGCCTGGAAAAAGGAAGGCACATACACCATGATATAGGAGTGATTGCTGAAAATCAGATTCAAAGTAGGAAATAGCCACTTGAGCGCTATTGCAGTTTATGCTCCCACGGAGGTAGATGAGCAAGCTGAGTCAGAAAAGTTTTATAAAGCCCTCCAAGATCAGCTTGATAGAGCAAGCAAAAAAGATTTTGATTGTACTGGGAGATTTTAACGCCCGCGTTGGACCTGCCTTCTCCATGTCGCGATTCCATGGCCCTCACAACACTGATGTTAGAAACATTCATGGAACACGGTTGGTAGATTTTTGTTACAACAACGGTTTAGTAAACACCAACACGATTTTCCCCACAAAAACATTCATCAGTGGACGTGGTATCACCCAAATCAGAGAGTAGGCCACACCATCGATTATGTACTCGTCAATCACCAATTTAGAGTACAAGTATTTGATACGAGAGCTAGCAGGAAAACAGTACATATATCTGATCACAACATAATAATAACAAAAATAATAATAAAAAGTAATAAAAAAATCTTTCACAAAAATACCAAAAAATACTACATAAACAAAATAAAACAAACCCTTCAAAACTCGACACAAAAGTTTTTAGACGAACCATGCATACCTCAGATCATCTTCCACTAATCTCTAAGTTAAGATTCCCTAGTACAATTCAGTATAAACGTAATGATAGAATGAAGAAATCTTTTAACCCTAAAAAATATGACACTGATTCTCTAAAAATTAACATTATAAACAATTTTAAAAATACGCTATGCAATTATCCTTCCGAATAAATAATTTATGAAATAGTTTTAAAACAACGTTGAATTCTGCTGTAATTAATTGTTTGCCGAAAAGATCGAAATGTGTGGAAAAGCATTGGATTACTGGAGAGGTTCGTCAAATTAGAAAAGAAAAATCAAACATGCATATTGGCATGCAAACAAAAAAACCTTAATGTTCCCACTGATCTTAAATTGAAGTACGCAGAAATCAAAAATAAATGTAAAGTTGCTTGCAAACATACCTTAAACTCTTGGTGGAAGAATAGTGCTAAAAAGGCTGAAGAAGAATTTTATATTAATTTGAAGCAAGGTAAAGGAGGATCCCTTATAAAAAAAACTGAAGAAGTTAATGAGATCAAATCTCAGTGTTTATAACAATATTCTAGCTTCCGATGGCATCACAAAATTAACATCTACAGATGAAAAACTAAAACGGTGGTATAAACACTTCGTCTTTCACTAATAAACTATGATGACTACCTGACTTAGCTTTCATGAAGGCAACTAAGTTCATCCGCCAATGAAAATCAACACCATCAGATGTTATCGAGGTGAAGTTCTGTTCCTGAAGCTTTTCGTCGTAGTGATCGATTTGATGTATGCAGAGGAAACTGAAACTTATCGTGAGAAACAACGAAAGACTTGTTAGACTTGGCATGTTACCAAATAAAACAATGTTTGAAAGACAAGATATATAAAAAGTATACTATAATGAATCGAAAAACTGAAATAATAAAATTTGAAGAGAAATAATGAAAAAAGATTCTGAGGTAGAAAAGTCTTCAAGACCAATTGTTTTGCATTGGAAATATCATGAATTGAGGTATTAAGTTACTCCTGCAGCTTGCTTTCCTCCAGGCCTCAAATCTCGTATAAATGTCCAAATGAGACTTCTGTCACGTTTTGTAGCTACTCTTTGTTAATCTTTCCGTACTTTTTTTTTATAAGTATGTGGTGAAAAAATTTGATTGAATTGTCAAGTTTTAGAGCACAGCATCATATTTAAATGTGAATGTACTTGAAAATTATCATAAACATTCAAAATTTACGTAACCTGCATAAAAAAGAGAAAAAACAATGAACTCACCCGTCCTCTCCCATCGGCTCCCCAACCTTTCGGAATCGCCTCCTTCTTCACTTCAGACAACTCTACCTTCAAGGTTCATTAGTCACATTATCATCATCATCATCATTTTATTATAGTCAGCATTTTCCCTTTTTCAAGGGGTCACTGACTTCTTTCCATGACCTAACCCTCTCCCTTCATTTCACCCTGTCGTAGCCATCTTCAAGAACTAATCCAAGCCCACGACAAAGGTCTGCCATCATCCCTTTCCAGGTTAACCTTGGCCTTCCCCTTCCTCTACTACCTTCAACCTCAAACCTCCACGCCTGCTTGACACAATCATCATCTTTTTTCCTTACTACATGGCCCAGCCATCTCAAACTCCCTTGCATCACCACTTCAAAAATCGTATTATTCAACCCAAATCTAACCATCAACTCCTTTGTATTCACATCATCAGCTAGTTGCACACCACACATCACTCGAAGCATCCGTTTTTCTGATCTTCTTAACATACTCTCTTCAATGGATCTTACTACCCAAGTTAATGAGCCATATGTCATGACAGGCCTCACACATGTCCTATAAATTTTTCTTTTGATATTCCATGTATATCTTTTATCACGTAACATAGAAGACATACTGTTGAATGCCTTCCACCCCAGCCCTATCCTTCGTGTAACAACTAGCTCACTTCCTCTTTCACCATTCATATTATCCCCTAGATAACAAAAATTATTCACCCTCCCCAACTCACTCAGACAAACATTTAAAATATTCTTACATACCATATTTAAAGCATTCATACAGCCCCTATATTTCCATTAATCTTACAAGAAACTCTCTTTACCCTAGCACACCGTGCATGAACCCATTTCTTACATGTCTTACGCCTCACACAGTTTACTTCAGACCTCTTACCACATACATCACATAGATCAATCTTAGCCAAGATAACAGCCCCACTACCACCGCCACTCTCCTTAACCTTTGTCTTACCCAGATTAACCTTCAATCCTTTCCCTTCGAAGGCTGCCTTCCAACGGATGAATTGTGCTTTTAGTTCTCTGTAGTCATAGTCTCTGCCATCAAGACCAAGTCATCTCCATAAAGCAGTTCATATAAAGCACCTTTTCTTCCGTCTTTCGACAATACGTCTAGCACTATTGAAAACAAAAACGACGAGAGAACCGATCCTTGATGGACACATACACCAACATCAAATTCTTCCGAATGTCCACCTTCAACCTTAACCGGCGTTTTTGCTCCTTTGTACATCGACATTACTGCCTGAACCAACCTTTCCGGTACCAATTTCTTTCTAAGCACCCATTCAATCACCTTTCTTGGTACCCCATCAAAAGCCTTCTCCAAATCAACAAAACAGATAAAAAGCTTCCTATGCTTCTCAAAGTAGCTTTCCTGCATTTTCCTAAGAATAAAAATAGCGTCTACTGTGCTTCTGCCAGGCGTAAAACCAAATTGCATTTGGTGAACTTTCACTAATCTTCTTAACCTTTTCTCGACCAACCTTTCCACCACTTTCATACCATGCTCTAAAAGCTTTACACCTTTTTAGCTGGCACAGTCCATAACGCTACCTTTCTTCTTATAAATGGGAACAACTGTACTCATCCTCCAGTCATGAGGCATATCCTTTCCATTGATGATTTCATTTGCTATTTGTAAAATAACTTGCTTACCATGTGGAAAAGCAGCTAGGTGCTTCTTGACAATTCCAGTTGGTCCACTGGCCTTGCCATTCTTCATGATTCCTAGCGCTCTTTCCACTTCGTTCATAGCAAATGGTTCCATGGAACCTTCAACCACTTCTACATTTACCATTCCATCCCATGATTCTCCTCATTCATGATGGCCTCCATGTGCTCCTTCCACACTCTCTTCCGACCATCCTCAGCAAATACAATCTTCCCATTTTTGTCTTTAAAGCAGTTATTACCTGCTAAGTCTTTTGCTTCTTTCTTCATCATTCTCATACGGAATACGACATTTCTGTCATTCCGCATCTCCTCCATCTCTTTTACCGCCTCATTCTTCATTGCCTCAGCAACAGCTCTCTTGGCTTTCTTTTTGTCAGAGAGATGGCAAGATTTATTTTCAGCCGATGGAAGTTGCTTCCACCTCTGAAAACTTTCCCTCTTCTCCGAGATGACTTTTTGCACATTCTGATTCCACCACCAAGTTTCACCGTGCTGAGGCCTATCTTTACTCGTACCACACACCTCTTCAGTAGCTTTAAGAATGGAAGACTTATATTTTAAACATGCATTTTGCTCATCGCATTTTTCATACAAAACCTTCATTTTTTCTGAAAATTTTGTTTCGATATCTTCGTTTAAAAGTTTCCACACTTTTGTGCGATATTCCTTTTTAGCACAGCTACTTCGGGCATTTTTAAGCCACCTTCTGTCTAAGACTATCTTCAGAAGCTTATGCTGAAGCTCACCTCCAATTACCCTTACATCCATCAGAAACTCCCTCTGCCTCCTCTTCATCAACACAAAGTTCATCTCTGTCCCACTACAACCCCCATTAAGTTTCTCTTGCCTATTCCGAAACCTCCATGAACACCTTCAAACCCATCAACTTCTTTGCCAATGTGTCCATTAAAGTCTCCTAAGCAAATCAAAACTTCATTTTCATTTTCCACTTCACACCCTCTTGCCATCTCCTTATAAAACTTCTCTTTTTCACTCATAGATCTTCCACATTGTTGGGCATAAGCGCAAACAATTCTTACTACCTTTTTACAAAAAATAATTACCACTACCCTATCTGATATCCTATTTATTTCCACAACATTAATACATAAATCCTCTAACTAATATTTCTACACCACCTATCTTATCTTCATCACCAGACCATCATAGTTTAAACCTCCTACCTAAGCTACCTACAAACTTTAAACCCATACCTCTCTACCTCACTTCTTGGATGCAGCAAATACCAACCTCTCTTCTCAACAACTCTTCACACAACTCCATACTCTTCCTATTTAATGATCCAATTTTAACACTATCAAAGAACAAGAAGAAGAAAAAGAAAACCCAGAGATTCTTAGCATCCTCTGCCCATTCAAGAGCTTCTGGGGACTGAGGGCCATTGCTTTATTTTGTATATTCATGGAAAAATTTTTGATGCAAAAAAGTGCTCGGTGGAGCATGTCCTTGCTTCCTCTTCATAGCACATGTTTCATGACTTCAAATAACCAAATACGAATGCAGCTAAATGAATTTTGTTTATTTACAAACAATTCATTTTATATCTGCAAGTCATGTTTAATATAGCGAGAAAATTTATTCTATAACAAGTTAAAGAATGATAAGGTGGATGGGTAGAAGGATTGAGATGATGAATGAGAGCAATGAAGAATGCAACCTTGCCCAAAGCAACAGAAGAAGTGGCCATGTCGAGCACGAAGTTGTCGTTGTTGAGGCCTGGAGCCGCCAAGCTTATGGGGTTGGTGCCCAGCATTGGCTGTGGGTTGAAGAATTTGCAGCATTGTTTTGTTTAATTCGCTAATATGTATTTTTGATGCTGAAACAACACCACTATTAATTTAAATTTAGTCAATAATTCACTTTTTGAGACGGCTTATATACAACTCTTAGCTCAATTAACTGAACGAAATTGGCTGAATTCATTTTAGTTATTTCATTTTTGATTTTGAAGGGTTTTTGTTGCATTATTGTTACATTAAAAATTATAAGATAAGTTTAATTAATATTTGTATCTAGAAAGAGTTTATTGATAAATCCAAAGTATATAAATAAGAACATTCTCTTCCCAATTCCCTTATGTCGAAATGTAATTTTAAATCTATTTTTTAAAATGTACACTATTAACAATTAAAACTACATAACTTTGCTATAATTTTTAATTGTTTAACCTCTTATTATTATTTGAACATTTAATTTTACTATATGGATTTATTCAAGTATTTAGTTCATATATCTAATCCTTCATATTTATAACTACAATAATATTAATTTGAACCACGAATTATTTAAATGAATTTAATTTGAAACAAAAATCAAAAACAAAAAAAGTACTCCTTCATTAATTACAGCATTAGAAATACCTTCAACTTTTATTTTTAATACCCCAATAACCTGCATTTATTTCAAGCGTTAAACATTGTTTATTTTGTGTACCGCATATAATGTCATCTTTAGGGTCTATTTTATTGTTTTTTAGCTTGTTTTATTATCAAATGTCCATCTTTGTAATGAACCAATGCTAAAAAGTAATTCAACATGAAAGTTCATTCATAGCATTTTTTTGAATTCAAATATTAACAGAAATAATATATTTTCATGAAGGTTCTCAAATATCATAAAATATCTCCTCAATAATTTGAGCTTAGTTCGTCCTTTTATTTTTTTGATAGCTTCGAGAGGTGCTTTTGTTGCATGAATGGGTTGAACTTTACTTTTTTTTCTCACCTTTATTTTTCGTACCTTTTTCTTTTTTTATGTTGATTGAATGTTTGAGGATTTTATGAAAGTGGGCTCAGAGATCTAAGGATAGTTCAAAATCTTGAAGCGATCGTTTATGGTACAGCTGAACTCTTAGTAAGTATATTTCGTAGAAATATATCACTTGTTTGTATAAAAAATTAATTATAAACTTAGAAATAGCATATAGTATAAAAATGAAATGCAAATAATATATATATATATATATATAAATGTATAAGGATGAAATTTGTTAGTCTTTGCAGGCCGTTCATCTAGGATAAGGACAGTCTGATGTAAAACCTACGACTTTTGGATCTCACTATCACCGTCCCAGCTTGCTAAGCCATGACAGATGAACCTCGGGTGTAAAGGGTGGGGCCAAAACTGCGCATACTGTACTCCACCTTAAAACTCCTTAGCGCTGGTTCGAAGGACATGCCAACGTTCTTTACCAAGCCCTGTAGCGATGGGAAAGAAGCGAAAACCACAAGTGAGGATGTAAGTGGCTGCCGCAGTTCCAATCCTGTATGCAGGCAGCTCAGGATATTGGTCGTCTGAAGCTGACCCTGAGACGACAGCATCACCCAGCAGCACCCTGAACGACCAAATAGCCTTATCTAGGGACGCACTGCTTGCTCTATGCGTAGAGGGGTCTAGAAAAAGTGGCCTAACCAAAGCTCGTCTCTCATCCCCCTCCCCCCCCCCCAGTTAGCTAACCGTGGTCAACGGGCATTTTTTCACAAGGTCAAAAATCACTGAAAAAACGAAGGTGCGCATCCACATATAAGGATGTCAAAACAATGAAACTGTTATGCTGGAACATCAAAACCATACTTGACAAAACTGGCAGCAACCGGCCTGCACGTGGCTCGGCCCTGATTGCGCATGAGCTGTCCAGGCCCGATATGATATTGCTGCACTCA
Organism: Pterobdella sp. o SKG-2022; assembly: GCA_964035795.1. Lineage (NCBI taxonomy): Eukaryota > Metazoa > Annelida > Clitellata > Hirudinida > Piscicolidae > Pterobdella > Pterobdella occidentalis. The sequence goes on along the minus strand of OZ038324.1, from coordinate 420,743 downwards.
GTGAAGTTCGCCTCTCAGAAGAAGGGAGTCTACATGAGCAAGGCGCCGGGGATAACTTCTTCTGGTCTGAAAAACCTGCAAAAGAGAAGCGTTTCTCTGGTGTTGGTTTCATGCTCAAAACCTCAATCGCATCGAAGCTGAAAAACCTGCCATCTGGTCATTCCGACCGTATTATGTCAATGCGCCTACCTTTGGAGAATAAGAAGTATGTGACGCTTTTTAGTGTGTATGCTCCAACCCTTCAAGCTGAACCTGATGTAAAAGACAACTTTTACTCAAAACTTCGTAGCCTTCTCCAAAGCTTTCCTACAGGCAACAAAATATTAATTCTTGGCGATTTCAATGCTAGAGTGGGCCAAGACGCAGCTGTTTGGAAAAGAGTACTGAGCAGCCATGGCGTAAGAAACTGCAAAGAAACGAGCGCTTACTGCTAGAGTTTTGCACAAAACAACAACTTGTCATCACCAACTCCATTTTCCAACAAAAGGACAAGTTTAGAACAACTTGGATGGCTTTTCGGTCTAAACACTGTCACCTCATTGATTATGCTCTAGCGTGTCGACGAGAGCTCAAGGATGTCTTGCACACCAAAGTGATGCCTAGCGCAGAATGTCATACTGATCACCGCCTAATGCGATGCAAACTCAAAATGCACTTCAATCCTAGACCAAAAATGGAGAGCCACATGAGAAAAAGTTTAAACTCCGCATGCTAGAGTCAGCTGAAGTGAAAGCTGACTTCCAGACAAACTTACAGGCCAAGCTTGGAAGTAACAGCTTCCCAGAAGAGTCCTCTCTCGAAATACTCTGGGACAAACTGAAAACTACCATGCTCCAGACATCTGAAGAAGCCCTTGGATTTGCCACTGAAAGGAATAAAGAATGGTTTGACGAAAACGTAGTAGAAATCCAAGAATTGCTAGAAAAGAATAGATCAGCACACTAGGTCTGTCTGGCTCACCCGTCCTGTTCTGTGAAGAAAGTTTTTCGTCAAATCCGCTATAAGCTCCAGCTTAAGCTTCGAGTTATGCAAGATGAATGGTGGACCAACCTTGCAGTAAGAACTCAGCGGTATGCTGATGCTGGTTGTTGTTGAGCAAGGAGAAGGGGTGACGGGTTGTTTCTATAAGGAGGGTGGTTGGGATACATCTGGTAGATCTAGCGTAAAGTTCCATTTCTCCCAAGTGAGTAGCTGGTGAAAGAATCTTTCCCCATCGTTTCCGGTTGAAGGAGGGGGGACTTTGCAGGAGGGCGGTGGATTCGAGGACACTCGTAGATGACATGTTTCGACGTTTCGTCTCCGAGGCCACACTTTCTGCATATCGTGTCAGCAGCTCGATGCTGGTGACTTCAGAGGTTTTTATGGAGCCCTCAAAGCAGTATATGGCCCCACATATCAGGCCCAGAGTTTTTGCGCAGTGCAGATGGACAGATACTCCTCAAAGACAAGACATCCATTGTGTGCTGTTGGTCTAAACATCTTGAGGCCCTGCTTAATACTGGTCGAGTTGTTCACGACTCAGCACTACTCCGCATCCTTCAGCTGCCAGTCAAGGACAAAATGGACGAACTGCCCACAACGCAAGAACTTACCAAAGCCATAGAGCAGGTGAAGGGTGCCAAAGCAGCAGGAGTTGATGGAATTCCACCTGAACTCTAAAAAAATGAAGGTCCAGCGTTACACAGCGAGCTTCACGAACTCCTTGTCTTTTGTTGGAAACAAAGCAAATTACCAAAAAACCCCAGTAATGCAGTCATTATTACCCTATACGAAAAAAAGAGGAAAAGTCTGAATGCTCAAACTACCTGGAGTTCACTTTACTCTCCATTGCAGGCAAAATCTTTGCTCGTGTGTTCCTGAATAGACTAGTACCTATCATTGCAGAAGACCACTTCCCAGAAACCCAGTGTGGCTTCAGAGCGAATCGGAGTACCACAGATATGGTTTTTGTTCTCCGACAGCTTCAAGAAAAATGTCGAGAGCAGAACAAAGCACTGTATGTAACGTTTATTGATTTAACGAAGGTGTTCGACACGGTGAACAGAAAAGGTCTTTGGCTAATCCCCCAAAATTCTTCAGTATGATCACCCAGCTGCATGAAGACCAGCAAGGCCAAGTTAGGTTAAACAGCGACTTTTCTAAGCCTTTCCCCATTGTTGACGGTGTAAAACAAGATTGTGTTCTGGCTACAACTATGTTTAGCATCCTTTTCAGCATGATGCTCAAACAGGCCATGAAAGACCTTGACGATGAACATGCTGTATATATCCGCTATCGCTTCAATGGCAGCCTATTCAACCTTAGAAGGTTGCAGGCCCACACAAAGACTTGTGAGCAGTAAGTTCGAGACCTTTTTGTCGACGACGCTGCCCTCGTTGCGCATACCGAAAGAGCCCTGCAGCACCTATTCTGCTTCGCTGAAACTGTCCAGCTTTTTGGTCTCGATGTCAACCTGAAAAAGACGGAAGTTCTACACCAACCTGCACCTCAAGAAGAGTATCGCCTTCCTCATATCACCATTGGAGAGACTGAGTTGAAGACCGTCCACCACTTGGGCTGCGAAATCACATTAGATGCCAAGATTGACAGAGAAATAGACAACAGACTGAACAAATCAAACAACGCTTTTGGCAAACTATACAAAAGTTTGGAAAAACAAGCATCTCAAGAAGGGCACCAAGATCAGCGCGTACAAAGCCGTCATACTCACCACCCTACTGTACGGCTCTGAAGCATGGGTAACGTATCGTCACAACGTGCGACTCTTGGAGTGTTTCCACCAACGCTGTCTCCACATTATTTTCAATATTCCCTTAAGCGATTACGTCACAAATGTTGACGTCCTTGAACAAGTGGAGATCACTAGTATTGAAACCATGCTACTGAAGTCACAGCTACGCTGAGATTATCGCTTATCCAAGATGGTCTTGTATGGCGAGCTTTCCACTGCCCACCGTGACAGAAGGGCACCAAAAAGACGTTATAAAGACTCCTTGAAAAAATCGCTCAGTACCTGCCACATTGACCACAGTCAGTGGTCTACTTTGGCGGCCGACCACAGCACTTGGCGCCACATCATCTACCAAGCTGCCTCCTCTTTTGAAGATTCTCGCAGAATTAGCCTGAAGGAAAAACGTTGCAAGAGGAAAAATCTTGATGCCTCAGCACTCGTACCTGACATAACCTTTAACTGCAGTCGTTGTGGTCAGCCTGCCTATTTCGCATTGACCTAGTCAGCCACGAGCACGGTTGCAGTATATGTGGAAACCCCCCTTCATAAAATCTTCGTTCGCGAAGTCAAGCCAAGAGCTCATTTAATTCTACGTAATTTTATTACTCAACCCAATTAGATTATACTGCTGTACATGTTCCAGCAACTGGGGTTGACAGCTGTCAGCCTAGATTATTGATGTTATTATAAAGTAATTTATTAAAATGGCCATTTATTTGAGACAAATTTTTACAGACTGCCAGCCCGAGCTAACGTCCAACTTGAAGTTACTGAATTCAAGATCCGCCGTTTCCACAATTGGGCAGTTTGCTTTGCCATTATCAAGAAAATGAAGGATCATCCACCAAGCCAAATGACAACGATACCAGAACATCAGCTTGTCGATACCTGCTACCGAAGTCTACTTTTATCCAGGTTATAACAAAAATGCGGTTTCAATTTTGAAAGGCTATGTGCGGTGCAGTTTTACGTCATGCCCAGGTCCAACGTTGTGCCAAGTAACACGTGAAATAGAGAACTTGAATACATTCATTCGAACCTTATCATTTCAATAATCTTCTGCACACGCTCATCGACGTCATCTAATAAATTTATTTCTAACACCAAAGCATTTTTACATAGAATCTTTCTGTATGAACGAACAATTTCTCATATATTGTTTCATGAAGGTGTCGAAGTTTTTTAAAAGATGAAGCAAACCAATATTTTTTTAAAACTCTAAAAAATGTAAAAAGTTGAAACCATAGATAAAACAAACAATAAGAAAACGATGTGAAACCATAAATATAAAACTTCTAGTTTTTTTGGAATAGAAGGTGCATTTAGCACACTACAAGCCTTTCCCCTCTGTAGGACCATACTTATTGCTTGTGGTAGCTAGAAAGTTGACCGCAGTTTTCCTGTTTTGTGGCCATTTGTTTGCAATTTTTATCATCAACTTTACTTGTTAAAACACCAAAAGCAAAAAGTTTCAACCTCTAATACTACAACTTCATAATCCGCTGATAGGTTGGCATATTTTATTACTTTAGCTGTCTTCGCATTTCAAGCTACTTTTCCAAGGCAGGCTAAGGATATTTTACGTGGCTGGGAACAATAGTGTCACTGCAAGTAAAATTTCAAACCATCATTTGACCATGTTTTCAAGAGTATACTGTCATCCTACCTGAACGTTTTCCATCAGTGAAAGACACCATTCGGTTCAAGAGTGTATATGAACTAATCACAAAGCTTTGTTTATCAAATCATTTACTTGAGCAAAACATAAAAATCTTCCAGAACTTCCAACAATTAAAACAATGCACTCCCATTTGATCCACTTTACTGCCGCAAAAGCAGTATGAAGAATGCACAAAAAAATTCATATTAGATTATAACGCTGCGGTGTTCCAGCAGTCGGCTAATACATCCACTCTACATTTTTCAGGCCATAGGATTCCATATTCTTTTCAACGCTACTCAACCAGGTTTGCTGGTCTATCACACAAAGGACTTCCAGATGAAAAAAGCTCGAGGACGTAATTGATACATATGAACGGTCTCACAAACGAAAAAGACGAAACTGCAGTAGCGTCACTGTTCGGAATTTCAAGTTTTTGTAAGAAAGACTGCTGATGGACCACATATTCAGCGGATCATGAACCTATCGTTGAGCTGTAGCCTTTGCAAACGGAAACTGTTGAGACCCTTTTTTTATTGTCCTATAACAATGCAAAAGAAATACAAGAAATTTCCACAGGATTCCAAGGTGATATGTTTAGAAATCATTAGTGGCAAAATTTTTCAATTTCACTTTGAGTAACTACATTAAATTTGTAGCAAGCGCTTTGATCTATAAGGAAAAGCGCTTTATAATTACCGCATTACATTACATAATCGGCACGTTGATATTGAAACATTTAGCTAACCTCAAATTAATCAAATTTTTGTTTTCGACAAATTCAAATATAGAGTTATAAATATTGGCTATTCCAAGCTAAAAATGTCCGTTCAACAGTGTGTTTTCGCTATGTTAAATTTGTAGCAAGCACATATGGAAAGGCACAGTATAAATACCGCATTATATTTCTCATGCATATTACTCATTTGTGTAGATTGTCTGGAAAAAATATGATTCAAAAACAAAACTTTTACAGATTAATTCCCAGTGAAGACTGGCTAGCAAGCTCAAAAGAGCCTTGGAATTCAATGAAGGGCTTTCGAGCCTTTTTAACTCAAGAAGTTTATTAGGAAAGGCTGAATAAACATATATAAAAACAAAAAATTATAATTTTCACTTCTGGAGTGATGAATTTCATAATGAATTAAAGTTTGGTCTTGAGAATATGTATCCGTAAAAAATAAAAGCAATCATTGACTGTTATGTACCTTTTATTTACTAAGCTTCTTTATATATACAAGGTAGAGACCTTATTTTCAACGCCATCATATTTGTCCACTCTCACATACTTTTCCACTACTCCTCACTTTCACGAGCAGAACCATACTTGCTGTTTCAGACCATTGGTGGCATCCTTGAAACGATTATTGCTTTGGTAGTGCTTTTCCCCAGCACACAACTGCTTGCCTCATGATAGTGTTTATCGAAAAACTCAGTTTTTGAATGATTTTGCGCTTTCCCTGATTCACGTTCAAAATTTACTATTTATAATTAATGTTTGCATTTAGTACAAATGCAAACATTAAATACCTATAAAAACACTACGCTGGAACCCATAAAAAGCTGTCTTCATTCAAAATCATCTTGTAGCGATTAAACTAGTTTAGCAATGCACATAGACATTAAAACTAACAAGGATTTAAATGAATTGCAAACTCACATGGCATCCTCGAGTAGGAAAGACTAAAGGCGAGGTGTTCGTGAACGTCATGCCCTTCAACAAAATACTAACATGGAGGCACCAAAATAAATTATTTGTTTGACCACATAATCATTTTGCTGATAAACAAAAGGATGAATAAAAATAATATAATTTATTTCACAAAATAATTAACAGTTGAATAAATGAGTTATTCCGTATTGACGTAAAATAGCCGGAAATTAATATAACAGAAACAAAGACTATGGTTTATTAAGTGTACACTTGATAATGTAAGATACTCTTACGAAAAGCTTCGTGTATTAAGTTTCCCAATAAACCATAGTATTTGTTTCTGTTATATTTCGTATTGATTCGAGAGTTTATAGTTAAATAATTTTTCAATGTTTGATTTTTCCATTCTTCTATTTTTTGAGCTTTTTTCTTGGCTTCATCCAGCCCGTTAAACCCATTTCCTTCATTGTATTTTTTTATTACTGTGGCCATATTTATGCGTGGACGGCCCCTTTTATTTTTACCACTGAAGGCATTTTGAAGCTCTATTGCCATCGGTAGGTTTGGTCTGCATAGAATATGTCCAAGATAGCTTCATCTTTTTTTTTATCAATTCTCTTAAGTCTTCAACGCTGATTTTTTCTTCAAGGTTTTCTTTTGGAATGTGGTTTGGGTAGAATATCCGACATATTTTTCTTAAAAATTTTCTCTCGAAAAGTTCTACACTTTTCAGATGATGAATAGTGTTAAAAATATGAATAGCGATAGTATTGGTATCACAAAATTGATAAAATGAAGATGTTGATAACAATTTCAAACGCATCACAAGTGAAATATTTGTTTATTGAACACATTTTATGTGTTGTAAGTTGAAGGCATAGGGCACTTTCAAGTTAAACTCAAGTGTTCATCAAGACTTACAATATTTTCCAAATTTTTTAGTGTCTATTGTTGTTGTCATTAGTTAAATCCACAAAACTCAAGTTATTTGTTTTAAAAAGGCATTTTCCAACCCACCTTTTTTCTTACATTCGTAGAATCTCTCACATTTGGAGTTCTTATGACACCTACAAATTTTCTCTATACAACCAAGCAAGTAATTTTACCCTCACAGTATATTCGTTCTCTCACACTACTACCAATTCTACTACTATTTTCCTTAATCCTTCTGTTTTTCTACTAATAATTGACCCAGTTAGTATAGCATCAAAATAATTATCTGAAGTAACCGGGTTTGACCCCCGATCGGACTGAGTTAGCACCTGTTCCACAGCGTGTTTTGATATGAATTCAATTTGGAATGTCAAACCTCATGAAAACAACAATGAAGGTCATGTTTTTGTGTCTTGAAGCTTCCTTTTTTGCCGAATTTTCCTGTAACCCATGCTTATTTTCTACTTCTTTGCTCATTTTGAATTTTTTTAATTTAGTTCAATTGACCCACTTTATCGATTTATCCTGAATCCATCGCACCAATCTTCACTCATGCTATTTTTCTTTCTACCTCATCTTCCATTCTTTCTCGCATGAGATTTTTTTTTATTTGTTTGAATTGTTTTACTCCTATTTCGTGAAATATATAATCTTAAATTTTCTAACATTACATCGCGAAACGCACTTGAAAACTAACAACTATCTTATTATTATTTTTATTGTTTATAATCCAATTAGATTATACTACTGTACATTTCCCAGTAACTGGGGTTGACAGCAGTCGGTCTAGTTTATTGATACTAAATTTGAGTGATATTAAAAAAAACCATTTGATTTAGAAAAATTTTTATAGACTGCCAGCTCGAGTTAACTTGCAACTTGAAATTATCGAATTCAAGATCCACCATTCCCACATTTGGGCAGTTTGCCTTGCCATCGTTAGCAAAAAAAAAAAAATCCCCTGCCAAGAAAAATGACAACGATACCAGAATATCAGTTTATCGATACCTGCTACCGGAGTTTACTGTCATCCAGGTTATAACAGGAAAGCAGTCTCAATTTGGAGACGCTATCTTTGGTGCAGTTTAACCTCAAAGCTAGGACCAAACTAAATATTTTTTTTAAACTAAGAAATATTGTAATTTTTTTAAATAGATTTTTTTTTTAATTTTCTATAAAACAAAAAAAATTAATTAGTTCCACTTACAAGAAGTCCATGATGACAAGCCATCAAACTGTAGAAGCCAGCTATGCCAAAATGGTTTGAACCTTTATGTGACAGTTAAAAAATCAGTATTTGCATGCATTGTTCCAGTACTGAGATATGTAACAAATTATATGAGTTATATAAAAAAATGAAATAATCTCATTGAAGTTAACTAAAAAAATATTAAGTTTGAACTAATGTAGATTCCACCTTTAGCAACAACCATTCCAATGCCATTTTCAATAGCTTTCTTGATGGCAACATTCATACAATATACTCCAACCACAGGCCCGAGAAGGTTCTTTCCATCTACATGAGCTGTAGCTGCAGCTTCAGCCAGCACACATGGCTCTGTATTACTCACTGTGCAACCTGACTTTATGTCTTTTATGTACATCTCTGTGGTGAATATTTGAATGAAAAACATGAATTTAATTCAATAATAACAATAAAATTAGTGTTTATAGATTTTAAAAATTAAATGAACCAAGTCGATTAAGTCCATGGCTGAAGTGCCCTCTGTAGTCTGCCATAGTGAGATTGTCAGCAAGACATTCAGCATGTTCTTTCTTTGTTCCAACTGCCACCATGCTTCTCACAATGAAATTTTTTACTTCGTGATTTCTTATACAGATTCCTACATCTGACATTTTTCGCTGAATTATTTTGAAAGTGCACTGTGTTTTTAGTAACTTCATTCTATAAAAAGCAAAGTTTGACATTTTTGCAAAAAATTAAGAAAATTTAAAGTTAATGATGAACTCTGGTACTTTTAGTTGGAAGCTTTATAAAACCACCTCTTATCTTTTTATAGAAGATTTTTTGTAATACTAGTTACTTTACGATATATTGGGTGCATTCAAAAATTTAAAATTTCAAAAAATTACTTACTAGGTACTCAATAAAAATATAAATTAAATTTATAATAATTTTGAAAGCTGATAAAAAAAATAATTGGTAAAATTTAATCGAAGTAAATAGTTACAAAAACTTCATAGAGTAATTCAGCGCTGCATAAGCACGTAAACCGTATGTGAATTAAGGTTAAAAGTTTCAATTTATTAGATAGACTTGTTAAAATTATGGACTCGTGGTTGGATGATAAGGATAATTGTGAGTCTCTTACATATTATGACGTACGTGGAAACATTGTTGAGTCAGCTGACTCGAGAAATTGTTTCTTTAATAATGACGAAATATTTAAAAATTTAAGAAAATCCGAAAAAAATATGAATTCAAACTGGAGGAATACCAGAGAAAAAGAATTTTTTTTAGAAATGGATTTTCCTCAATCTTTCGTCGGTAAGCTTATCGGCAAAGGTGGAGCTAACATTAAACAATTGCAGCATGACATGTGCGTAAGAATTAAAATTAAAAAAGACTCAGTCGATAATTATGGAAATATATTGATTAAAATATTTGGATATGATCAAGAAAATGTTGATAGCGCTAAAGAAAATATACAAAATCTCATCGAAGATACGCGAAATTATGGAAATAGAAATTCTTCGTACAACAATCTAAATCGCAACTATAATCAGCGTGATTTTGATAAAAATAGTTTTTCTAGAAGCCATAATTGCAATAATTTTGATAAAAAATCAGAAGAACCAACCTTTCAAAAAGATTCAAAAGTAAGAGTGGATTGGAAAAAAGCCAAAAGAGACTTCGAGAAATTTCAAGAAGTATTTTTATTTCAAACTTCAGTTTTTGCTTAACTATATGAGGATTTTTATAAAATGTTAAAAACTGCTAGGATCAACTAGCAAGTTATGCTCCCATCAAGAAAGACTTTTATGAAGAAGATCTTGAAGTATCAGCTTTGACTCCTAATGAAGTTTGTCTCTATTTTCAATTTTTCACTTTTAAAGAAGGCTATTTGTTTTTTTAAACCCTAAAAGCTTTTGAATCTTAAGTAACAAAAACTCAAATGTATTTGTGCAAAGAACCATTTTTTTCATAATAAAAAACTGACTAATGAGTTTTATATAAAAAGTTTACAAAATCTCTTTAATGACATTTTTATTTCTCTATTCATAAATGTGAGGAGCTAGTTGACAAATGGAAGGGCATCTTCTTGTAATATTTTGCTATCTCAAACATTATGCTGAAGCAACAATATAGAGCACTCTAGACACCAACACCTCCACTCAGAGACCAAAATTCTCCCACTTCAAAACTTTCTCAAACTTCACACATCACAACTCATACAAAAAGCCTCTCACCCCACTCATCCCTTACACCCACTCACCACACAAAAAGCCCACCCCAGCTACAAAAAAAATCTATATTCAACATCAACTACACCCTAAACATACCCGCCTCTCAGAACACCTCTCACACAAAAATAAAAAACAATACACACAAAAATAGTTCATGACTACATATCATCCACTCACAACAAAATCCTCAGCAAGCAACCCCCACCCATGCAAGCCCAGACGTGTATGGCAGATGCAAACACGGGCTCTGCTGGGCTGATTCAGACTGCGAGAAAAAATGTGAACAGAATCAAACTGACTACTGATAACATCAATGTTGGAACACTGAGGTAGTGGAAACTTTTCATTTTCAACATAGCATGCTGCCAAGAAGTCAGAAGATGAGAGTTTATGGTAGAAGGGCTGAACTGCTGATATAAGACCTTTTAAACTTTGTCTGTTGCAACAGGTTTCGATAAGATAGCCATCTTCATTCAAAAGACCCTGGTCAGAAATGTTTTGTCAGTGAGTCTTCTTTCACACAAATTAATGTCATAGATTTAGGTTTCAATGAAGGTGTAGCAACCATTTTTTCTGCGTATGCTTCACAACAGGGTTTGAGTTTTACAATGATCTCACCCAGTTGATTGCCAGCATCAACTGAGATGATTTACTGCTTATTGTGATTTCAATAGTCATGTAGGTGCTATAGCCCCTACTCACATTGTTGCCATGGTGCACCTCCATAAAAATTTCAAACAATGCAGGCTTGCAACTACTAGATTTTTGTGATATAACAAATATGTGCTTTCAAAACACTCCAACTATTTAGTAGCACTCTCTTCTGGCTCCAATGAATCACAGAGAGTATATTTTAGTTCCAAAGAGCGCCAGAAAAAACATATTAACGCCAAAACAATATGTGGTGAGAAAAGCTTTTCTCAGGACAGATTGCTTGTTTGCGACTATAGTGCAAAGCTTAGACAAACGAAAATAAGGCAATCGCCAAAAAATTTCAAAATTTCAAACTTTACCAAATACTAAAGATCAGTTTGAATTAAAAATACTTGAAGAATTGCAAAATTTTCTTCACCTTTTCATATGCCCTGATGATAGTTGGAACTGCTTAAAATGAGCCCTGATAAGACCTGCTGAGATGGTATTGGGCAGAACTACTGAAAAGGCGAGACTGCACCCTGAAATAGCTGGTGGGTTTCAGATTTGGAAACAGCAGGTAAGCAAAAGAGGGAAGCTTTTGAGGAGATGAAGAGGAGGAAGTAGTATGGCCTACTACAATGCCAAGAGAGGCAGACATAGCAGCCACGTTATAGTCGACGGGGCGTGTAGTGAATCTATCGATGTTGTCGTTGCTGTTCATCAAGAATCTGTTTTAAGTCCTATTTTTGTTTTACAAGTTATGCGAATTCACAATATATTGGTAGATTACGATTTCTATCACTCCAATTTAAACATGACTTGCAGGTATAAAATGACTTTTTCATAAATTAACAAGTTCATTTAGCTGAATTTTTTCTTTGTTATTTAAAGTCAAGCTAACCACTGGAGGCAAGGGCATGCTCCATTGCGCACTTCTTTTGCTCCAAAAATTTTCATGTTCATACAAAAAAAGCAATGGCCCTCAGTTCCCAGCAGTTTTTGAATGAGCAGAATGCCTGGGCTTTCTTCTTCTTATTCTTTTGGGAGGTCTTTTTCTTTTGGTAGTTTTAATATTAGATCATTAAATGCGAAGAGTATGGAATTGTGCGAAGAGTTGTTGAAAAGGGAGGTTGGTATTTGCTGTATCCAAGAAGTGAGGTTCGAAATTTCTAGGTAGTTTAGGTGAAAATTTTAAACTATGGTGGTCTGGTAATGAAAATAAGATAGTTGGAGTAGGAATATTAGTTAGAGAGGATTTATGTATGTATGTTGTGGAAATAAATAGGATATCAGATAGGGTAATGGCAGTGGTAATTATTTATGGTAAAAAGGTTGTAAAAATTTTTTGCTTGTACCCCACAATGTGGAAGATCGATGAGTGAAAAGGAGAAGTTTAATGAGGAGATAGCAAGAGGGTGTGAAGTGGAAAATGCAAATGAAATTTTGATTTGCTTAGAAGACTTTAATGGACACATTGGTTAAAAGGTTGAAGGGTTTGAAGGTGTCCATGAAAGTTTTGGAATAGGCAAGAAAAACCTGGAGGGTAGATTGTTCTTAGAATTTTGTGTTGAAAAGTGTATGTGTGAGGGTAATAGTTGGTTTAAGAAAAAGGATAATAGGAGGATTACTTTTAATGGAGGGTGTGGTGAAACAGAAATAGAATTTGCATTGATGAAGGGTAGGCGAAGTAAGTTTTTGAAAAATGTGAGAGCAATTAGGGATGAGCTCCAACACCGGCTATTGAAGGTGCTTTTAGACAGAAGATGATCTAAAAATCCAACAAAACCATACCAAAAAAGTATGGAAGCTTTTGAACGATGAGGTAAAAGCAAAGTTTTTTGAAAAAATGGAAATTTTGCATCAAAAAAGCGATCAACGAAACGCATGGCTGAAATATAAAACTTCTGCTCTAAAAGCTGCTGAAGAAGTTTGTGGAGTGAGTAGAGGTAGACCTCAGCATGGTGAAACTTGGTGGTGGAATCAGGATGTGCAGAAAGCCATCCTAGAGAAGAAAAAAAAGTTTGCGGACGTGAAAACAACTTACATCGAGGGAAATAAATCCCGTTATGTCTCTGATAAAAAAATTGCCAACCTGTTGCTGAGGCAATGAAGAAAGCCATGGATAAAATACGGAATGACAGAAATGTCGTATTTCGTAGAATAAGAGTGAAGAAGAAAGCAAGTGACTTAGCTAGTAACGACTTCATTAAAGACAAAAATGGGAAGATTGCATTTTCCGAGGATGGTCGCAAGAGAGTGTGGAAGGAGCACATGGAGTTCATCATGAATGAGAAAAATCCATGGATGGGATGGTGGAGGTATAAGTGGTTGGAGCTCCCATGGAGCCATTTGCTATGGACGAAGTGGAGAGAGCACTAGGGATCATAAAAAATGGCAAGGCCAATTGGTATTGTCAAGGAGCACCTAGCTGTTTCTCCACACGAAACAAGTTATATTGCAAATAGCAAATGAAATCCTTGATAAAAAGAATATGCCAGTTTAGGTTGGAGGTTACATTCAGAAGAATTTGATGTTGGTGTAGGTGTCCATCAAGGATCAGTTTTTGTTTTTAATAGTTTTTAATATATTGTCTGAAGACGGAAGAAAAGGTGCTTTATATGAACTGCTTTTTGCAGATGACTTGATCTTGATGTCAGAGACTAGAAGAACTGGAAGCACAATTCATACGTTGGAAAGCAGTTTTTGAAGGGAAAGAATTGAAAGTTATTCTTGATAAAACAAAGGTCATGGAGAGTGGTGGTGGTAGTGGGGTTGTTGTCTTGGCTAAGATTGATCCATGTGGTGTGTGTGGTAAGAGGTCTAAGGTAAATTGTGTGAGATGTAAGACATGTAAGAAATGGGTTCATGTACGGTGTGCTAGGGTAAAGAGAGTTTCTTGTAGGATTAATGGAAATGTAAGGGTTGTATGAATGTTTCAAATAAGGTATGTAAGAATGTTTTAAACGTTTGTCTGAGTGAGTTGGAGAGGGTGAATAATTTTTGTTATCTAGGGGATAATATGAATGGTGAAGGATGAAGTGAGCTAGCTGTTACACGAAGGATATGGCTAGGATGGATGTTACGTGATAAAAGATATATTTGGAATATTAAAGGAAAAATTTATAGGACATGTGTGAGGCTTCTCATGACATATTGCTCAGAAACCTGAGTGGTAAGGTCCGTTGAAGAGAGTATTTTGAGAAAAGCAAAAGAATAATGTCTGGTGTGAGATGGTTAGATTGGGGTTAGATAATACGATTGTTGAAGTTGTGAGACAAGGGGGTTTGAGATGGCTGGGTCATGTTGTAAGGAAAGGAGATGATGATTGTGTTGTGAAGGTTTGAGGTTGAAGGTAGTAGAGGAAGGGAAGGCCAAGGTTAGCTTGGAAAAGTATGATGAAAAACCTTCATCGAGGCTTAGGTCTTAAAGATGCATCTGCAGGGTGAAATTGAAAGAAAAAGTTGGGTCCAAAAAAAAATTCAGTGACCCCTTGGAAAAGGGGAAAATGCTAATAAAATGATACTGATACAGTCAATTCAGATTGAAGTTGGTGAAAGATATTTGAAGGATCTCTTGCAGACAAACAGGTTGTACTAGCAGACTCAATAAACAAAACAGAAAAACGTATGTATCTGTGGACATAATCTTCATAAAATACGGTCCCAAAGTTAATTTAAGGTGAAGGTCAAAAGCTTAAATTTTAAAGAAGATAATGAATTATTACCCCTTTTAGTTAAAAAAAGAAAATTTTTTTGCACAGTTTGTGCTTGTGACGTTGGGGCTCAATTAAATGCACTGAGTGCTGTTTCTGGACACACCATCGATGCAGCGGCTTTCAAAGACAGAGCTGACGCTTCCTCTTATATTTGCTCAATCTGTTCTAACAATTTGTAACACTAGTTTTCAACTAATTGTTTTATTAAAGTTGTCGACACATTTAAATATCTTGGCCATTTGCAAGCTTATAAAGGTTCTACTAATGCTGCTGTTTCACATCGTATAAAACAGGGATGGACTAGTCTCAACTCGTGTAGGCAAGTCGTATGATATAAATGTTTGCCTAGTAAGCTGCATAAGGAAGTGTTTAACTCTTGTGTAAGAAGCTCAATGTGTACGCCGCAGAAACGTGGCCTATGACAGAAGAAGTTTTACGGCGCTTGACTTCATAAGAAACATACATGTTGGACAGTCCAGAAGTGAGGCTCTGCAGACTAAATATAGAACTTCTTTCGACTAGAACAAGGAAAACTATACTTGATTGGTGAGATCACCTGGAACGTATGAGTGATTTGCAATGGCCTAAAGTAGTCCGTGACGTTCAGCTTGCTGAAAGGTGACAAGTCGGGAGACTGAAACGTATGTGGATCCAAATGGCTTAAGCCAATTTGAAAGCTGCAAATCTAAGAAAAGTGGACTCTTTAAATAGAAACCTCTGGAGGAGGAAGATGTTTGCTCTCTGACACTGTCCTACCTCATGCTATGAGACAAAGGACATTAAACAAATAATAATAATAATAATAGCTCATAAAACACAGAATAAAAATTTCTTTTGAGTCATTGTTAAAGTTGAATTTTCGAAAAAATTGTGTGTAGGTTATCATACCTGTCCGTGTTATCAAGCCTGCTCCACAACACAAATTTCATAATTGTCTCACTCATTTCACACTCATTTTCGTTCTAGCAAAAATTAGATATCAAGCTAACGAATTCTCTATTTGATGAGTTTTGCAGGTAGCAGCAGTGAGGTTAGAGAGTCAAAACATTGTGGTAGAGAGCCTGGCTGGTCTAAAAGCATATTCTTGGTTCAGGTTAGCAAATAAGGTGTATTCATGTCAAATTTAAAAGCTAGAGTTTAAAAATATATTTTTTACAAATTTAGTTGTAATTTTTGAGATATTTTTCCTAGACATGAACGTTAAACTGAACTAAACTTATCGCCTGAAATTTAAAGCTGCTTCTTATAAACTGGATAACAGTAGACTCTGGTATCGTTGTCATTTGTTATGGCAAATGATCTTTTTTTGTTGACAACGGCAAGACAAACTGTCCAAGTGTGGGAACGACAGCTCTTTAATCCGGTAATTGCTTGGGCTGGAAGGCTAAAAATTTTCCAAAAAATATGACTGTAATTTACGTTATAGTTTTATCAATAATTTAGACTGACTGCTGTCAATCCCACCTACTGGGGCATGTACAGCATTATAATCTAATTAGATTAATTAATGCATCTTCGTGTGTTTTATCAGCTCTGGCTGCATTATGACCTTGATTACTTTTTATTTGGAAGGTTTGTTTTGGCAAAGCTTATAGTCTTAAAGTTTGAGCAATGTGGCCTAGCCAAGGTCTGGCAAATGTTTGGACGTATTTCATGTTTGAGTCTGTGTCACTTTGTTCTCTTATTTAATAAAAAATTTAACAAAATATTAGATTTCCTGGAGAATTAAAAACGTATAATAATAGAAAAAAAATCAAGTATACTGATTGAAATGAATTATATACAATGATGGAAGTACCAAATAATAATCAGGGAAGAGGATTCAGATCGAGATGAGAGGAAAAGATTAGCTGAACAAGACAAGGTTCAAAAACCTGTTTTGACATTCAGCCATGCATTTAAAAAGTACCCAGCTATCATGGCAGAAATCAGCAGGAATGGCTTTGTGAAGCCTTCCCCTATACAGGTCTGCCAACATTTTGAAATGCATTTTTCAAAATAATCAAAGCTCAATATATAAGTTGAAAATGTTGATAATTTCCAAAATAGTATGTTTGGTTTCAGTTCCACATAGGCCTGTGAAATAATCTCGACAGATGCAAGCATGGCCAGTGATCATGAGTGGCAGAGATTTCATTGGAATAGCTCAGACAGGAACAGGTAAAACACTCGCTTTCTTGTTGCCAGCATTTATCCACATCATGGGACAGCCTATCCCGAGGGAGCAGCGACCTGGACCAACAGTCCTCATCCTCACCCCCACCAGGGAACTTGCTCTTCAGATTGAAGAAGGTGTGTAATTATTCAAGCTCATACTGGCTTTCATTTTATCCTTCAAATTTAAAATGTGATCATATGTTTGTAAATTATGGGTTTAAAAGGTTGTGGAGGTCAAAGACAAAATAACATTCAAACAATGAATGAGCATAGGGTGCGAAGAATGCTCTTTCTTTTTTTTTATTCTTTTGGGACTTCTTTGTATTAGCTAGTTATCATATTGGGCCATCAAATAGGAAGAGTGCTGAGTTGGGAGAATTGTTAAGGAAGGAAATATGTATTTGCTGTATCCAAGAGGTAAAGTGGAATGTTATGGGTTCAAAATTCGTATGTAGTTTAGGTATGGTTTGAAACTATGGTAGTCTGGTAATCAAGGTGAGATGAATGATGTAGGATTGGACTGTAAAAATAAAAGGAATATCGGATGGGGTGATCTTATTTATTTTTGAGAGAAAAAAGGATAGTGTGCACACAGTGTGAAACTCAATGAGTGGAAAGTTTTTGAGAGAAAATGATTGAAATTAATCATAATAGGTTATACTGCTGTACATGTCTCGGTAACTGGGGCTGACAGCAGACTTGTCGATCCCTCTTGTAACTTCTGTCGATCTATGTGGTTGTTGTCAAAAGAGAGGGTATGATGGAAAATATAAGAAAGTGTGGTTTGTTGACAGAGGTGAAGAAGTACAAATATGAAGGGATCAAATGCGTGTGTGTGTACGGAGGAGGAAGCAGAAGGGACCAAATAGACTTGGTGCAGAGGGGCACAGAGATTGTGGTGGCCACTCCAGGCAGACTGACCGATCTCAAGGACAACAAGTTCATCACTCTAGAGTCAGTGTCGTACCTGGTTTTGGACGAGGCTGATCGGTAGGCAACTTTTCAAACTATCCTTACTGTTTTCATATAGGTTTGATGCAATTTAAACATTTAATATCTTATAAAGCATGTTGGATTTGGGATTTGAACCAGCCATCCGCAACATTTTGTCGGACATCCGCATAGACAGACAGACGATCATGACGAGTGCAACCTGGCCTTCTGGAGTGCGCAAACTTGCGTGCTCTTTCCAGAAGAACCCCATACAGGTGACATTTTGATTCATCAATGTGTGTGAAGTATAAAATGAAGTCTGAAATTTTTTTCCTTAAGGTGTTTGTGGGTACCTTGGATTTGGCAGCAGTACACAGTGTGGAGCAGAGAATCGTGATGGTTGATGATGAAAACAAATTCTTTGAACTTAAAAACTTTTTCCATTCCGAGCTCACCTCTGAATCTAAGGTAGTCTACCAAATTTATAGAATATAAATATATATATAAATAAATAAATATATATATATATATATATATATATATATATATATATATATATATATATATATATATATATATATATATATGTATATATATATATATATAGAATACCAAATGAAAACTAAATGGATACCAAGATTCCAAATCTGGCTTAATCCCCGATGGATTGAGGTCAGATTGACTTCATTTACAAAATTTTTCCGCCACTTCATATACTTATAACAGCCACTTCCTCCTACCTCAATCATCTTTCTTATAAACCAACTAAGATTTTTTCACACTATTTAGCTCTTTAACTAAACATTTGGCTTACCTTTTTTTAATCTTTTCTTTTTAAAATTAAATGCCTGTTTTGATAAATTTTTTCAATCCCTCTTCATTGCGTGAACACACACTTGCATTCATACATAGTTTTATCACTGCAATGAGAATGCAGCAAAATATATAAGCAATTCATGTGTACAGTCATTTGTTATGCAGCATGCAAAAAGACAGCATTATGTTTTAAAATTTCATAATCATGCATTTAAAGATAACTATCAAATGCATTCAAGTAATAATAGTAAGCACAACAAACAGTATTTATCAAATAAAACGAAGCTTTTCGTAAGGTTAGCTTACATTATCAAATGATAATCAAAATATTTCAAGCTATTTATATAAATTCTCACAGTGGATATGTCCCAATATCCTCCATTTCAACTGAAAGGGGTATGCTATTCGTTTTTTTGTATAGTTCTTTGTTGCTGATTCTATTGGGATAGTAGATACCGATCACTCTCTTAAGCTGTTTGCTATTATTAATGTATTGCTTGAGATACAAGAGTATGGATTAATTGCTAAAATTTATATTGTTAATTATGAAATGAAAAGAGAAGTAAATAAACTTATAATTGCTCAGCCGTTAGGTGATGCCAAATCGAAACAAAGAAAGCTTCGTGTCATTTAATAAATACTTTGTTGTCCATACTTTTAGATTCAGGCTATTGTAGTTCATCAAGTAATAATATATATTACATATTGAATTGATCGAAACCATATTAGATTAGACTTCTGCACATGTCTGTAACTTTGATTGACAGCAGTCAGCTTAAATAATTGATACCAGTGCAGTAGGCTCTCAAAAATCCGAATACTTTGAATTTGGATTCATCTATAATTCTGACAAATTCTCACAGTGGATATCCTCCATTTCAACTGAAAGGGGTATGCTATTCGTTTTTTTGTATAGTTCTTTGTTGCTGATTCTATTGGGATAGTAGATACCGATCACTCTCTTAAGCTGTTTGAGGTGGAATGCGTCAATCTTAGCTTCTATATTTTTTTTGAATGCCCACGCTGAAGAGTTGTAGGTGATAATAATAAAAAATAATATTCATATTAGATTATACTGCTGTAGGCGTCCCAGTAGCTGGGGTATACAACAATCGGCTAATACACTTTCTCCACTCAGCTCTATTGAAGAACTGAGAACTGGTTTAAAACAGGAATTAGACACTCGGACTTTTTTGCTTACCTTTAGCTTTTTCCCTTTCATGTATATTTTCCATAATTTACTCATCGCAGTTTAAGCAAGTTGTTCACGTCAGAGCTTTAGCTATATCTCATTTATGAGACCAGACTGTCTGTTGTGCTTTCATTTTTGAATCTATTTTGATAAGAACCGATGTATTCTGTTTTGTTGCGTATACGCTCCATCGTAATGTTCGATAATACTTTTCGGATACTATTCAGAAGTGATGGGTCTTAAGCTTGTAAGTTGTCCTTTCGGTTCACCTTGTTTTTGTAGAGTGACTAATATTCCACTACCAATAAAACTATCTTCTTGAATTTTATTTTCTACTATTAAGTTTAATATTTTTGATACTTTTTTTATTAGTTAATCTCCACTATATTTTATCATTTCGGATGGGATCTCATCTACACCTTTAGCTTTATTAATATTTAGTTTACTTATAGCTAGCTTAACAACACGAATGCATTCCAAGAAAAGACCAAATACTTTAATTGAATGGATGATTATATATGAAGATCCTTTCATAACTCATCATCACATGCATCTTAATATTATACCGTAATAATCAGCATGTTATATTCTAGTCTATATGTTCAACCAGAGCTGTCAAAAAGAGTTTTTTAAACTTGAGATATGCTTGAAATATTTTCCAGGTGTTGGTGTTCATGGGCAGGAAGGCAACAGTAGACCACGTGCACTCGGAACTCACCCTGCAGGACGAGTTTCATGTGCAGTCTATTCATGGCGGACATGAACAAGCCGATCGAGAAAGGGTATGTATAAAGCTTGTTTTGTTTTTTTGGGAATTCATCAAACTGCCACTTCTCCACCCTTCAACCTGCCACTCTCCCACCCTTCAATCTGCCAATCTCCCATCCTTCAACTTGCCACTCCCCCACCTTTCAACCTGTCACTTCCCCATCCTTCAACCTGCCACTTCTCCACCCTTTAACTTGCCACTTCCCCACCCTTCAATCTGCCATTTTCTCACCCTTCAACTTGCCATTTTCCCATCCTTCAACCTGCCATTTTTCCACCATTCAACCTGCCATTTTCCCATCCTTTAACCTGCCATTTCCCCACCCTTCAACTGCCACTTCCCCACCCTTCAACCTGCTACTTCCCCACCCAGCACTTTGCAGCTTATCATTATTTTGGTTTTTTCTCAGAATCATTAAGTCTCAAAATATCAAATTATTCACAAGGATTTTTTAAGTAGGTCACGGAAAATACAAACGACAAGAGTTAAATTCCGAATTATGACATCAAACACTAATTGCACCATTCATGAAAGCTTTAAATAAATTAGAATAGATCTCATAAAATGCAACAATCTTACATAATTATATCATTGACAACTCTGCATCCATGCTTTTCCTCTCTGACTTGGCTAATTAATTCTGACAAGGTTTTATTTTTTGAAAATTTTAGCGTAATAAGAATTTTCTCTTCCTGTTTTTCTAATATTTCCATAATCTCAAGTTTGTACTGTACGAAAATCAAGTAGGTCACATTTATTGAAAGATTCAACTCCGAATATAAACAGGCATTGGAAGATTTGAAAAGTGGTTATGTGAGGATTCTTCTTGCAACAGACGTGGCGTCAAGGGGCATTGATGTAAAAGACTTGACTCACGTTCTCAACTATGACCTGCCCAAAAACATGGAGGAGTATGTGCACAGAGTGGGAAGGACTGGCAGGGCTGGCAAAAAGGGTATAGCTGTGTCGTTCGTGAGCAGATCTGATTGGGCCACAGCTCAGAAGCTCATTGATATCCTTAATGAAGCCAGTCAGTTTGTGCCACCCGAACTCCTAGAAATGGCTCAGAGGTTGTATTGTGATGAAGTTTTCACCGTTTAGGAATAAGTATGGTATTAAGAGAAGCTACAAAAGAAGGAAAATGACAAAATTAGGAAATTAATTCTTTTTTGATATTTTCAAAATTCCACACAGTTTACTAAAAATGGCAAATCTTTTTGATGTTTTTTGATCAGATTCCAAAGTATGAAGGTGCGCAAGTTCCAGGATCGTAGGGATTTCAACGCAAGAAGTTATAATGACGATTTTATGTAAAATATCTTCATAATACATTCAAGTTTTCTATGGCATTTGAGTTTCAGACTTTTACACTTTAATATGTTAAGTTCATTTGATACAGTTATAAATAAAATTCTTTGTATGCCTTCGTGGTATTTTACTCTATCGCAAATATGTCAGGTGTTTTCGTTCAATTGCTTTTAATCTATTTAAAGCATAATCCTTACCCGCGTGCGTAATGATCACCAAAAGTTTGGTGAAAAAATCAATTGTGGGTTATTCGAGTTATCAAAAGGTAATCGCGAAACTGTTAAAACTAGCTTGGAATTGTCTTATTGATGTATTTTATATACGATAGAGAACTTGTCCGCTGGGTTAGCCATTTATGGATGGATTATGACAATTAGTATTACATATATACTATTTTTTTTTAATTTTTCTGGATCCACGTCAAACTTAACCTAACGCCTGCAGTTTAAAGCTAATTTCATGTTCTAACCTGGATAACGGTAGCATGTATCGACGAAATGATATTCTGGTATCGTCATTTGGCTTGGCGGATGATCATTTTTATGTTGACAACGGCAAGCCAAGCTGCCCAAGTGTGGCAAAGACGAATCTTGAGTTCAATAATTCAAAGGTGGAAGTTAGCTCGAGTCGCAGTCTATAATACTTTGTCGCAACCAAAGTGGTCCGAAAAAGAATACATTTTCTATATAAAAGTTTAACAAATGATCAAATAATGAGTGAACAAACCATGGCAGACCAAGTACACGCAATACTATAAAACAGGTGGTTCACTGATGAGGGAATATGCAATCTCAAAATCAAGCGTCTCGAGGTAGTTTCGGAAAAGAACGAGCAAAGAGGAACAATTAATGATGTTGTGGATGAGGAAGCTACCAAAAAACACGAATCAAATGAACTGCTATATAATCTCTTAGTCAAAGTAAATACTGCAAATTATTTGAACAAAAAAATTAATTTTATAAAGTACAAAGCTTTTCGTTAACAAAGTAACGAACGGCGAAGAAGAAGATTGCATTAATCACGAAAGCAATTTATGAAGATGAAAAACTTCCTTCCTTCTGCTCCAGACATGTTTTCTCTAAGTTATTACTTGAAGTCACAACGGAGAATCTGTTTACAACCAATGGAAAGCTTTACGATGGGGGACCGATATTGGTTGTTTTCGCTGGATGCTTTTTTAACTATTTGGAGGAAAAAGTAGTTGGACCACGGAATCCTATTTTTTACGCAAGGTACCTTGATAACACATGTCAGAAGGAAGACGAATTTTACAACAATCTTAACTCTTTTCACAACAACATTAGACTCACAATAAAGAAGAACTTTTCAAAGTTCCTTGACACTCAGATTTTCAGAATTATTGATGGTACACTCTCCTTCAAAGTTGTTCCGAAAACGATCAAATTGCCCCCGCATTGGTATCGGCGATCCTTAAGCTATATAAAAGAACATAAAGGAAATTTGTTTAGGGCTTGTAGAAGTGGATCGAATTTCAAACACGAACTGGAAGTATTCAAATGAAAAAACTTTTGGGAGTTTATTTTATTCCGCGAAGCTTTTCGTAGGATGAACTTACATTATCAAGTGGAGGTACAAATATAAGCTTATATTTGTACCTTCACTTGATAATGTAAGTTCATCAAGAGAAATGCAACCTTTAGATGGGCTGAGCAACAAATGGCACACCAGAGCCTGCCAAACACATTTCCAGAAATCCCTGTCATGAATTCGAATGGAAAGTACTGAGCAGAGCCCCAGATGATTGGAGGAAAAGAAGAATTTTGGAAGCCTTTTTCATCAAAATTTTGAATCCATCAATCAACGACCGTAGAGACATTAAAGACCTTTGGTTATTTAGAAATGGAATTACATAATTATTTAGATTATTTTTTTGTTTAAGACTGTCATTTGATTTCATTATTATTATTATTATTATTATTATTATTATTATTATTATTATTATTATTATTATTATTATTATTATTATTATTATTATTATTATTATTATTATTATTATTATTATTATTATTATTATTATTATTATTATTATTATTGTTATTATTATTATTGTTGTTATTATTATTATTATTGTTGTTGTTGTTGTTGTTATTATTACTTTTTTTTTAATTTGCTGATTTCGAGATCAATCATCAGGTTTCTACCAGTATCCTAAGATGAGTGAAATATTTGATTTAGATGGAAAGAGCTCTTCTTAGGCACATGAGCTGTGCTAGTCAAAACAATTTTCTGTACTTCTCGAAGAGAAGGATTCCCTGGTATCATATTTATGAGCTCTTTTGTGCCTTTTTCGACAAAGCCCAATGCTCTTACAACCACAGGGATAGTTTTGACTTTGAGCTTCCACATTTTGCTCACTTCAATCTCCAGGTCTTTGTATTTTGACATTTTATCAAAGACTTTGGCTGCTACATTTTTGTCCGATGGTACGCTCATGTCGATAAGATAGCACTTTTTCCATTGTTTGTCTTTGACCACAATGTCTGGGCAATTAGTTTGGATTGTGCGGTCTGTGTGGATTGGAAAGTCTCAGAGGATTGTAAAGCCTGGTCCTTCTGTGACCGCTTCAGGTTTGTACTCATACCAATTTTTCAATTTTTAGTAGTATCTACTAAAAAATGATTGCAAATTTTCTAGTTAGATAAAATTTGTACTTTTATATAAAAAAAAATTTTTCTGGGTACAATTAATAATTATACTTACTCACCTTTTATCTTTTAATGGAACAAAAATGTGGAAAAAAACCCTTTCAAAATCCAAAATGAAATAACTAAAATGAATTCAGCAAATTTCGTTCGCGCAATTTTTTGTCAGAGCACTAGCAGCACAGTAGTCAGCTAAAGGTTTTCGGGTCTTTCTCAACTTCAACCTAAGCAATGGTACTCTCCCAATAATAGAGATAGAAACCAGATCGACCATCTACTAACCAAAAGAACACGAATGTCAAAATGATGAAAGGTGCAGACGTCAGCAGTGACCATCATCTTGTAGTTTCTCTGATTCAACTCAACCTAAGAAGTACGAAAATTAAGATCCACAAATCAAAGCGCTTTGATATCAATAAACTCCCAAACAACAAAATCAAAGATGCTTTTACTATTCAAGTTAAAAACCGATTTCAAGCGTTGCAAGATGCTGAAGCAAACAGCAATGAAGACGATCTAATGTACTCGAAGATAATATCAGCAAACACAGAAAACTGTGAAATAGTACGAGCTAACCGACGTTTCTATGCAGATAACCTCAGCACAAGCGAAAAGAGCAGCAACAAAGGGAAAGCTTGGTGGATATAAAAGATCATCAAACTTGTTTGTGGCAAGCACCGCAATAAGTTAGATCCTCCCATCATGGACAAAAGTGAAAAGCTTCTTACCACTGAGAGAAAGCAGGAAAAGCGCTGAACTGAACACTTCAGAGAAATATTAAACCAGCCACCCCGTACACAAGAAGAAAATATTTCTACAGCTGCTTCAGACCTCAACATCAGTCTTGATCCACCATCAACGCTCGAAATAATTATAACCGTAAAGTCTTTGAAAAACAACAAAGCACCTGGACATTACAACCTCAAAGCTGAGTTTTTAAAAGCAGATCTAATTCTAGCAGCCACTATTTGAAGAAATATGGTGAAAGAAACAAATACCTACTTCGGCCCGTATAGCTCAGAGGTAGAGCATCAGACTTATAAGCTAGTTACAGGGTTCGATCCCGCGTGGGCCGACAATTGGCACCTGTTCCACAGTGTGGTTTCACTGCAATGAATTTGAAGCGAGTGCTTTGATATATAAGGAAAAACGCTTTATAAATACCGCATTACATTGCCTTACATCACATTACAGAGTGGACAAAAGAAATGATTGTGGAGATCCCCGAAAAAGGTTTGCATGACTGCAAAAATTGGAAAGGAATCACTTTTTTTTCTAGTAAAATACTTGCTAAAATTATCTTTCAGCGAATAGCAGATGCAGAGAACAAATCCTTGAGGAAAGAACAGGCTGGATTAGGCAGAGGATAGGTAGAGCAGTTTTTTTTTCTACACAACACAATTGAATAGTGTTCGGAATGGTAAAGGCAGCTTCACATCGATTTTGAGAAAGCCTTTGAAATTGTTCATATAAAGAGTGTGGCTGGTGTTGAGATCATAGGGAATTCTCCAACACTTTGTTCAATTAATTCAAAGATTTTCAGTAAGTTGAGTTGCAGTGTTGGAGGTAATAACATATGGTTTGAGGTCAAGACAGGAGTAATACAGGGCTGTGTGATGTCAGCATTGCTTTTCATCCTCACCATTAATTGGGTAATGCGCCGCACTACTAAATGTGAAACTCAAAGAATCGTGTAAACTCCTTTTTTTACATTAGATGACCTTGATTTCGCAGATGATCTAGCACTAATCTCTCACACACACACTTCGTCACATGCAGGATAAAATGAACAAACTGTTTTCCATAGGCTAGCAGGTTGGACTCAAGATCAAGCAGAAGAAAACTGAAGTCATGACCATCAACATGCCATCACCAATTTCAGTGTAGTTTGGCAAACAGGATTTTTGTAGTACAGATAGGTTTACATATCTTGGAGGCATTTTAAGAATAGATGGTGGTGCTGAGAAGTATTAAAAATAGACTCGACAAAGCAAAAAACTCTTTAAGGAGCATAAAAACTGAATAGAAGTATTTTCAGTACACTGTAAACACCAAGATGAAGCTGTAAAAATCCTGTATCCTGCCTATGCTTATGTATGGATCTGAGTATTTGAGAGTGACACAGCAAGATATCTGTCAGCTTTTCATACACGAAGTCAGCGAAGCATTCTAAAAATCTTCTGGCTTGATACCATCTCGCACATTGATTTTCTTCACCGTTGTCACTAGAAAGACATGACTACTATCATCATGAGAAGACAATGGCGATAGATTGGCCATGTCTTGAAAAGAGAAGATGGTTCCATAGTCAGAACAGCTATTTATTGGACACCAGAAATAAAATGAGGCCGCCCAAAAAAATGACGTTGAAAAGAAAGAGAAAGCTCAATGAAATGAAACACACTTAGAACACTAACACCAAGCTGGTTCAAAATAGATATTCCTGGAAACTGTCGTTTGCTCCAGTGGGCGTAACAGGCACTAATAATATAAGATATTATTGGTATTGAAATTGATTTTAATGCGATTATTTTGTTTTTAAAATTTAGTTCTACTTTCATTATTTTTCTTATCTTTCTTCTACCTCTTTTTTTCAATTTTTCTTTCATTGATGTGAGTTATATTACATTTGCTTCATTTGTGCCTAGGTAATTATATCCTTCTCGTTCTAGTACTCTCATAATAGTTACTTCATCAAGTTTTATATTTGTAGTAAAGGATAATTTTTTCTTTTCAAACAAAATTTTTGCGCATTTGTTGTGATTTAATTTCATACCACTATCATTACTAAATTTTTTAACCATTTGAAGCATTTCTTCCAAACCATCATCATTAGAAGCAAAAAGCATCAAGTCGTTCATGTAAGAGATGATTTAGATTTTTCTCTTTAAAACTTTTTTTGCGTTGATTTATAGGAAAATTTTAGTAAATTTATTGAGCAAAAACAGCTATAATTTCCGATAAGTTTAGTCTTATCATAATATTTTATGATATGGCTAAACTTATTGAAAATTATAGCTGTTTTTTTGCTCAATGAATGTACTAAAGGTCTTGCATAAATCTTAGTAGAAATAGTGTCAAATATTATTTATAAGTACATTAAGATGTCTCTGAAAAGTTACATTTTTCTTTGATTTTATATTCATAACCGGTTTTGTATAAGTGTTGGCAAAGGTATGAGTGCTATACATAAAAGGAGCGGAAACAAAGAATCACGTTGAAAAATGCCGGATTTAATTTTTAATTCAGAAAAAGATGAAACACCTTCAAAATAGGGAAGAAAAAGGCTTGTTTGCGATAATTCCATAGTAGCTTTGAAGAAATTGATAATAATAGGTGAAAGCTTGAATAACCCAAGAATGGGGTATGCTATCAAATGATTTTTATTGTTTCTACATTATTATTATTATTATTATTATTATTATTATTATTATTATTATTATTATTATTATTATTATTATTATTATTATTATTATTATTATTATTATTATTATTATTATTATTATTATTATTATTATTATTATTATTATTATTATTATTATTATTATTATTATTATTATTATTATTATTATTATTATTATTATTATTATTATTATTATTATTATTATTATTATTATTATTATTATTATTATTATTATTATTATTATTATTATTATTATTATTATTATTATTATTATTATTATTATTATTATTATTATTATTATTATTACATTATTGTGATACTAGAGAGTGTAGGAACAACAGGATAATATCGTTAATTTTGCATGCTAGTAAAGTTCTCCTTTATGTTATTGCTGAAAGAATGAGAAACAACATTGAAAGTGAGTAAACCAATCGTCAGGCAGGATTTAGACGAAACAGAGGAACAAGAGAGCAGCTCGCCAACATCAGGTGGCTTATTGAAAAAGTTATTGAAAAGAGGAGACAGTTAGTGCTTGTACTCTAAGGCTTGTGATTTTATAGACCATACAACTCTCTGGAAGACTATGCATGATATGGGATTTCCAGATCACATAACTTTACTGCTGAAATCTCTTTATGATACACCGATGGCAACTGTTCGGATAGAAAATAGCTACTCTGATTATTATCAAATGGGTAAAAGAGTTAAACAAGGTTGTATTATCTCACCTTATCTCTTTAACCTTTATGGTGAACGAATAATGAGATTTGCGCTTGATTCCAACAATGGAGAAATTTCTATAGGAGGGGAAACGGTGAATGATCTAAGATATGCAGATGACACGACAGCTATTTCAGAGACCGTTAGAGACATGAAACACATGATAGAGAAGATTAGACTTGAAAGTGAGAAGATTGAGTTTTACTTGAAGGTAGACAAAACTAAAATGATGGTCATTGAAGGAAATAATGAGCAGCTTTATGTCAATTGTCGTGTTGTAAAAAAGGTGACTGATTTTAATTTTCTTGGGTCCTACATCACAGTAGATGGCAGTTCATAGAAAGAAATCGATTGTAGGATTGCAATGGCAAAGTCTACGACTATTTCAATCATACAACTCTTGAAAGATAGAAGTGTAACTAAGACTAAAAAAATTCGCTCGATGGACTCACTTGTTTTTCTTATCCTTTTATATAGTGCTGAAACATGGACTATCAAGAACAGAAAAAAGAAGAGGATATCGGCTTTTGAGATGTGGGCATGGAGAAGACTGCTACGAATTTCCTGGGTGCACCACAGAACAAATGATAGTATACTCCAAGAAATTGATGTCGAAGAGAGACTTATTCAGAAGATCTACAGAATGCAACTTGCCTATTTTGGTCATATTCCTTGACGTGGTCCAGAAAGCCTAGAAAAACAAATGATGGTTGGTTTAATTAATGGAAAAGGCAACGTGGGAGACCTCGTTTTTAGTGGTGTGATAAGATCACAAATATGATGGGTGACTCTTTTCATCAACTTATGATAAAGGCTCAAAACCGAGATGATTGGAGACGTGCAGTTAGATGGGCCACAGATATCCACTAGTGGATGATACTGACTGACTGATTGGCATTATTATTAGTTATCCTGAAAATAATTGACAAAAGAAAAAACCAGTTATTTCGTAATGTGCGTGAGTTTTTAGTCATGTATTTATTCGATGTTTAGTTCTTCCCTTCTTCTGTTTTGTGCTTATTTTTTGGCTTCGTTCATTTAGGTTAAAAATAATAAGTGAATTTAACTCACTACCTCCTCATCTTGAATCTTTTTTTTCTCATTTTATTTTCACTAAAAATCTTAAAACTTCAACGGTTCACACAAAAGCGCTTTTGAACGAAGTGTGAGGCGCTATACAAACATGCTTATATTTATACTCTCTTTTAGTGAAATAATTTACTTTTAGCTAGAGGCACCAAAAAGTTAAATTGTTTTTTGACTCTTATAGATAGAACTACAAGTTTTTCCATATAAAATGTTGGGAACTCGTTCGTACGATCAAGATTTTGACACTTCTGATAAATCACTGGTATTTAAATGTGAATAAATCAAGATATGTTCAAAATAATAAAAAACAAATTATTTAGGTATTTTAATACTTGATTTTGAACTTTAAAGCGTTATTCATATTTTTTACCTGAAGGTGACGAGTATACAAAAGGCCATCAACTCCATGGAAGCTCCTGTGAAGGAAAAACATGCTAGAGGTTTTTTAAATCTAAATTTTTTCCTTAACACCAAATTTAGTGAATTTTCCAATTTATTTTAAAATATATTCAATTTCAAATGAAATATTATACAGAGGAAATATTACTTTTAATTTTAAAAATATTTTCACAGTAATTGTAATAGCTTCCCATAAAGATAAAACAACGGCAAATTACTGGAATTTGACAAGACGTATGCCTCTGCAGGAGAATGCCATAATGGCTTGGAAGTTTTGCCATGTTTCCCACAAACTTTTGAGAGATGGCTACAAGAGTGTAAATTATTTAGCCATTGATGAATATGAATGAGTCTATATAAAACTCAAATTATTTTTACTGCTATCATTATTGTTGAAAATACCATTACTAGGCAATAAAAGAAAGCCAAGGGAGCATGGTGTTGATTGGGGAGTTGGGAAAATTATGGGGTCATTTGAAAGAAGGGTATGGTGGTCTCATTGCTGTTTATTGTAGACTTCTGCTACAGAAAATCTCTTTTCATAGGAAGGTTATAATTATATTTTTTTTTACTTTTTTGTGTTGATGTTTGTTGTATATTAAACATTTTTTTAGTTGAAATTTTTTTAAAATTTATATTGAATTTTTAATAGACTAATTGAACTATACAATGTTTTTTATCATTCATCTGTTGTTTAGAATCATTGAAATTTTCAAAAACCAACCATACATTTTGCTGATGTAAAGTAACTGGAAATCAATATAATAGAAACAAACACTGGTTTATAAAGAAACTTAATACACAAAGCTTTTCGTAGGAGTAAGATGCATAAATATTAATAATTTTTCATGCAGCTTGCTTTTGAAATGAAATACACATCTTCAAATGCATACAAAAACTGTTTGAAAAGGCTTTCAGCTGCATGCCACATTTCTTTACCGAGCTGCCAACAATGCACCTCATTTAAAAATCAAACACACAAACATCAAAGCAGGAGTTCCCCAAGAGAGCGTCCTATCACCCACACTATTCAGCATATATCTTTCAGACATTTCCCTTCTTAAAATCAACTCACTCAACCTCATCACTTACGCAGACAACATAACCATATCATCATCCCACTCTAACACCAACACAGCCATCCAGAACCTCTTTCCATATCTTAACAAGATACACACATGGGCTCACAATAACAACCTACTAATCAACCCTACCAAAACCACAACAACACTCATGACTCCCAACCTTTCAGAATATAACAAACCAAGGAACATCCACGTCAACAACACCCTCATCCCCATCACCTCCAAACCTACCATCCTTGGCTTAACTTTTGAACCCAAACTAAAACTCTTCACCCACACAGACAACGCCATCAAAAAAGCAAAAAAAAAATACTCAATCTCTTAAAGCTTCTCACATCAATACACTGGGGAAAAGCAAAGAAACAATCATCACATATAAAACATTTCTACTTCCCATCATCGAATACGCCAACACCATTTGATCACCCATCATTTCACCCAACTCCCTCAACAAACTCCAAAAAATTCAAAACGCAGCCTTGAGAACAATCATGGGCTGTACACAAGGCACCAACACCATACACCTCCACTCAGAGACCAAAATTCTTCCACTTCAAAATCACCAAACTTCACCCATAAGAACTCATACAAAAAGCCTCCCATCCCACTCATCCCCTACACCCACCCACCCCAGATACAAAAAACAATCTACATTCAACAACAACATCAACTACACCCTAAACATACCCTCCTCCACCCAGACCACCTCTCACACACAAATAAAAAACAACATGAAAACAATACACACAAAAATAGTTCATGACTACATATCATCCACTCACAAAAAAATTCTCAGCAAGTAACCCCCACCCATTTATGAATCAGAAACCACCCTAGACCACCACACTTGCCCAACTCAGATCAAACAAATCGCCTTTCATCCTCTCATACCTCAACAAAATCTCACCTTCATCACATTCCTCACCTTCATGCCCACTCTGCCATACACACCTTCATTACAACTCACCTTTTCACTTGCCTCAAAATATGTACCACACTGGTACCCGAGAGTCTGTGGACTGAACCCGTGAGAGCGGCTCAGCTTCTCGAAAACTGGATGGTCTTGATGGGGATATGAGGAGCACCCAACCAGGACTAGGGTGCTCGGGGTGAAAAAAAAATTTCTATACCAAAGCAGGCATCAGATGAATTTTTTATCTAAAAAAGAAATGAAAAAAAGTATTTGATGTTGAGCTTTGAATGTATAAAGTGAGGCCGTGTTCAAGTTTTGACAATAGTTTAAAAAAATGCTGCCACAATAGTACTTGAGTTTCTAGGCTTGATTAGCTCATTGGAAATATACTGCTGTTTTTATTTTCTGATTATTTTAATTTTTCAGAATCCTCAAATGCCAGGGAACTTGGTGCTTGAAGATGAGGCATTTAACAAAATGTACCAACATAGTGTCGACGAATAGTGAGTGCAATAAAAATAATATTCATATTAGATTATACTGCTGTAGGCGTCCCAATAGCTGGGGTATACAGCTGTCGGCTAATACACTTTTTCAACTCAGCTCTATTGAGTGGGTCCGCGTTTTCCAGGCCATAGGATTCCATATCCTTTTCAACACAACTCAACCAAATTTTTGCTGGTCTACCACAGGAACGACCTCTAGGCAGAGGAAGTTCAAGCAAGTCTTTGATACACATAGACGAACGTCTCACGTGACCATACCAACGAAGACGATGGCTCTGTAGCAGTGTCCTTATGTCTGAGATTTTGAGTTTTGTGAGGAAAACTGATGATGGACTTCTGTCCTTTGGCTTAACGCCACATATACAGCGGATCATAGACCTATCGTTGATCTGTAGCCTTTGCAAAACAGCAACTGTTGGAGCCCAGTTTTCACTGCCATATAACTAAGCAAAACACACACAAGATGTGTATAATTTGCCACGAGATTCCAAGGTGATGTGCTTAGAGGTCAATATGGGCAACAGTTTTTTAAATTTTCCCTAGACAACTGAACATCTGGTTATAAATGCCTGCTCACAACCTTTACCTGCGCACAACATATCACCAAGGTAGCAAAAATTTGGTTGTACATCCATTGTGGCATTACCAACAACAACTTCTTTGATAGGCCTATAATCCAAAGATGGTGCTAAATTGAGACAGCGAGGACATACATAAACCTGATCTTTCAGTCTTCCAGTCAAACCACTACATTTTTTGTGGACCCAATGAGAGCATGTCGAAGAAAAAACTGAGTTGACGCATACACTGCAAGAAAAAGCTACAGAATCCCTCAAGTATTCAGAACCGAATAACATGAATTTTGTTTTTTTGTAGTTCACCCGCAATCCTTTACTTTCTATTTCCAGTTTCCATTTTTAAAATTTGGATATACAATCGTCTAGCGATTCTGAGATCAAAACCAGGTCATAAAAAATAAAAAATATAATAATATCCAGTAGCTGGGGTATACAGCAGTCGGCTAATGAAAGCCATTTTTAGTTGGGACAAAGTTTTCATAGAACTGCCAGCCCAAGCTAACGTCCAACTTGAAACTATCGGATTTCAAGAACCGCCGTTCCCACACTTGGACAGTTTGCCTTGCCATTGTCAATAAAGAATGATCCTCCGCCAAGCCAAATGACAACGATACCAGGATATCAGTTTGTCGATACCTGTTACCGAAGTCTACTGTTATCCAGGTTATAACAGGAAAGCAGTCTCAAATTGGAGACGCTGTCTTTGGTGCAGTTTAACGTCATGCCCAGGACCAATATAAAATCATCAGCATATAAAATTTCCCAAAGAACACCGGTTCTTAACTCACTGACAAAGCTTCTAAAACAAGAATAAAAAGTAAAGGGCTGAATACAGATCACTGATATACACCAACATTTACACCAAACTCATCGCTGAGCTGGTTATTAATGCGTATTCGACTTTTGGCTCCAATATACATGCTCTGAACTACACGGACAGCCCATTCTTCAACCCCGAGCTTTCTCATTGCCCACCAAATCGCTTTGCGCGGAACTGGATCAAAGGCCTTCTCTAAATCAACGAAAACATAAGAGTGGTTTTTTGAGGGCTAAATATTTTTCCTACAACAATAAAAACTGCGTCAGTGGCGCTTCTACCAGAAACGAAGGGGGAGGGCCAAGGATCGGTGAAACAAAAGA
Organism: Pterobdella sp. o SKG-2022; assembly: GCA_964035795.1. NCBI lineage: Eukaryota > Metazoa > Annelida > Clitellata > Hirudinida > Piscicolidae > Pterobdella > Pterobdella occidentalis. The sequence goes on along the minus strand of OZ038324.1, from coordinate 386,314 downwards.
AAGAGACTCGCTAGAACAATCGAACTCAACATTTTATAACCTTTTATGATGTTGAACACAGTCATTAATTTTTTGGGCATCATTTTAAGTGAGTTCACCAGCATAATTTCTGACACATTTATCACCTATTAAATCACGATTACGACTGTCCATCTGCCTGGGCAAGTTATATATTTTTTTACGGCCGGATGTAATACCAGAAAATGCATCCCTTTCCGCTTCACTTTTTGCCAACCAAACAAGACGCTTAGCAACACGCTTAGACTCATTATAAGCTTCTTTAGCTATGTTAGCTTCATTAAATAGTCCTTGAAGTAGAAGCTTTTTAAAAGCCTTATAGCGGTTCCTTTTTTCATTCACAGCGTCATCTACACTGGCGGTCCACCACCATGTTTGGCGTTTCCACTGGTGGTTCAGAGATGTACCACAGACCTCTGAAGAGGTTTCAAGAAGGGACTTTTTGAGATGAGCCCATCTTTCCTCCACATTTGGAAAATTCATGACCTGAGCCGCTGTTAACTTGGCGTTTAAATAAATGGCAAACTCTTTTGCAACTGCTGGATCTCGGAGTTTCCAGGTTCGAAGACGAGGTTTAAATTTCCGTTTCACACTCCTTCGTATAGTGTGAACAAGATCACAGACCAATAGATGGTGTTGCAATTCACGTTCTTGTCCAGGAATGACTTTGACATTCTTTACCATACTTTTGAAAGTTTTTCAATAAAGAATGAAGTCAATCTGGGACTTGGAACCACCGGAGTTATAGGTCACAAGATAGGACTCCCTTTTCGTAAAACAAGTGTTGGCGACAAAAAGATTGTTGGCCATTGCAAATTCTATAATCCGCTCATCTTCAGAGTTACGGGTGAAATAACCAAAACCGCCATGCACGTCCTCAACACCACCAGCTTTTTCACCAACATGCCCATTCTAGTCACCCAATGGAATGAGAATCTCAGAAGATGGTACTTTTGAGATACATTTATGCAACTCATCATAAAACATTGTTTTTTCCTAATTCGGACGACCAACTTGTGGGTCATAGACTGAAACAGAGGTGAACACAGACTCCCCAAGAACAAGACGTACTACTAGAGTTCTGTCTGAGACTCGTTAAACTTCAAAAAATTATGTGTCCATTTTTTTGCCAAAAGAAATTTAGCACCACCGAGACCTGACTTATTGCCACACCAATAAAACTTATAGGCTAAATTCTTGCCCTTCAAAATGCGGGATTGATTTGACTCGGTGCCACCAGCCCATCTATGTTCTTGGATCGCACAAATGTCCACTCTGCTCCGAAACATAGTCTCTACCACCTCACTGCCTCTGCTTTTTAAACCACCCACATTCACAGAAGCTACCCTGAACGTCGTTTTCGGGTGCTCACTTGATTCGCCTGAGCCGGACCCTGCATTCCACACCCGGGAGTCAGTCAAGCTTGAAGCATTACCAGTACGCATATGGGTACTGGCACTACTTTTGATGTAAAAATATTTTTTGAAAGCCATTTAAGTTGGGACAAAATTTTCATAGAACTGCCAGCCCAAGCTAACGTTCAACATGAAATTATCGGAATTCAACAACCGCCGTTCCCACATTTGGGCAGTTTGCCTTGCCGTTGTCAAAAAAGAATGATCTTCCGCCAAGCCAAACGACAACGCTACCAGAATATCAGTTTGTCGATACCTGCTACCAAAGTCTACTGTTATCCAGTTTATAACAGAAAAGCAGTCTCAATTTGGAAACGCTGTCTTCGGTGCAGTTTAACGTCATGCCCAGGATCGACGTGCAATCTATTTATTTAATCATAGTGCTAAAGCTAATATTGGTACTAAGAACACTATGTATAGTTTATTAGTATTTTGAACAAATTCTTTAACTCCAACTCAGCACTTTTCTTTTTCCTGTTTTAACCTGAATATCAGTATACGCTGAATAAAGATTGGTAACTGAAGTAGTTAGTAGTCAGCTTATTTTTTTTATTCAACGGCTAGATGACCTGTCCAGGTTAGGGATTACTTACGTAAAATATATCAAGATCTTCAGGTTCGATTCTAGGTCAGGACCTACAGAACAAAAATGAAATAAAGTTAGTGTAAGCTCAACCAAGTTATCCCAGAAGACAATATGTATTGAACGTAGACTTGCCAACCTTCAATGTAGCAGTGAGTATCCTCACGAAAATCCTTTGCTTGGTGCCAAAAGGATTAAAAAACAACTTGGAGAATGTATCCATAGCATGAATCCAGACACTTTCTTCCATAAAATGTGCTTGAGGTTCCTCATAGGCAGAACCTGGCAAGTTGAGATGACTAAGAAAAGCTATTTAAAATCATAAACTTCATCTCTGGTTTTTTTACTGAAATTCGCGCTGAAGTGTATACATTTAACAGTATAACTAATCACCGCATCCTTCTTCTCTTACTGCTCAATGCGCTAGAAGATATGTATTGTTGGTGAGACCTCGTATCTGTATGAAGGTCTTCTCAAAGCAAACATGGCGCGTTTGAGAGATTTGTCAAAGATGGAGTGTTGAAAAACACTGTTGCATGACTTGATTGTAGCTAAAACAACCAAGAGTAAACGTTGAATGGAAATTTTAATTTTTATAATACTGATAAATAATATTGTATTTAATTATTGCTATGTATTGATAATTTTTCAAGTTTTGAGCTGAGTGTGGACCTGCTAGATTACCTCGATTGCATTCTCAACTTGCAACTCATCGGTTAATCATTTTATTTTAACGATGTATGATAAACATTAACTCAAGACACACACACAAACACACCCGTGTAACCCGCGAAACGTGTTCAAAAGCTCCGATGTTTTTTTGAGTTTTATACTAGATACATTGCGAATTTTTTGTTAAAAAACGTTTTTAAAAGTTGTTGAAAATATAATTTTTTGGAAATTGAGTAGATACCGCTTCAAAATTTTGAAACAAAAAAGTTATTTTTGAAACGAAAAACGAAGTTCACAGGTGAAACAGAGCGGATTAAAAAAAGAACATACAAAGCTGGCTCAAACTTAATTACCAAACTTATACATCAACTTGAAGAAAATATGAAACAAACATCCAAATATATTCAAAAAGCATTAAACAGAGAAAAATCACTGCGTATTGCTGATAACGTACCAGTGCAAAACCACACCAAATCCTCAGTAAAAATGAAGATTGAAACCACAAAAATAGGATGCTGGAACGTCAAAAGCATGGGCAACCCAACGAAGTTCAGCATAAAACTGATAAACGTTTTTGCAACAATGAGAGAAAAAAACTTATCTCTCCTTGCAATGTCGGAAGTGCAATGGGCAGGCAGTGGCACTCTGGAAATCGAAGGCACATCATTGCTTTATTCTGGGCTCTCAGAACCAAAAAATGGTAACCAACGAGGAGTAGCTATTGCTCCCAGAGGTGATCTCAGAAAGGCTTTGAAGAAAGAAGGCAGTCACAGCATGATTTCAGAAAGAGTGATTAAAGCAAGAATAAAAGTTGAAGACAAACACATAAACTTCATAGCCGTTAATGCCTCAACAGAGGTAGACGATGAAGAAGAATCTGAAAAATTTTACGAAACCCTGCAAGACCAACAAAAAAGAACATGTGATAGTGTTGGGAGACTTAAACGCACGAATTGGACCACTCCATGGCCGTCATAACCCAGATAAAAGAAATGTGAATGGCACAAGGTTAGTTGATTTCTGCAACACCAACGGTCTGATAATAACAAACACCATCTTCCCACACAAAAGAATACACCAATGGACTTGGTATCACCCGAATCAAAAAAAAGGACATGTCCTTGATTATGTGCTCATCAGTCATCAGTTACTAGCAAACATATGTGATACCAAGGTCACTCGAAAAACAATTCATATTTCAGATCATAATATGGTTATATCCAAATTGATACTGAAGAATCATAAAATAAAATATAATAAAAACTCAAATAATAACACAAATATACTCCACGATAAAATAACGAACCCAACAAAATTAGAAAAAATATACATAAACAAATTTAAAAAAGAATTAACATATAATTTAAACAAAATAGACCAAAATAATTCAGTAGAAGAGATGTGGAAATGCTTCAAAGAAAGTTTATTGAACGCCTCAAAGCAATTACCAAAAAAAAATAGAATGCCTAAAAGACCATGGGTAAATGAAGAGGTTAAAAAACTTTCAACGGAAAAATCTGAACTCCACTTCAAAATAAAAGCCCTCAAACAAAACGGTCGTGCAATCCCACAAAACCTGATTAGCAGCTACAAAGAAATAAAAACTGAATCCAGGAAAGCTTGTAGAAAAGCTATCGATACGTGGTGGGAAGAAAAGGCTGAAGAAGCTGAGAAAACGACCGAACTCACCAACAAACAGGGCCGTGGAGGTTCAATTCTCAAACTACTGAAAAAAGAAAAACACACAAAAATAAAACCTTCGACAAATTTGAAATCTTTAGATGGCAGACAAACACTTTTTTCATCAGAAGATAAAATCATAAGATGGAAAGAACACTTCGCATCAGCAGCCAGTTCCGATTCCACAGTAGACACTACGGCATACAGTGAGCTTCTACCTTCTATAATCACACTTGATGATGAAGAGGTAGCAGATCTATCTAAGCCTCCTTCATAGTGGAGCTAAAAAATGCTTTGAAGCAATGTAAATTAGAAACAGCTCCGGGTTTAGATGGAATCAGATCAAATATGCTCAAAATTGGCGCCAATGAAACGGTATATTGGCTAAAAGTGATCTCAGACCAGATATGGGAAATGGAAACAATCCCAAGTGATTTGAAAAATCAAATAATAGTTCCAATTCACAAGCATGGAGCAAGATCACTTTGTGAAAATTACCGAGGAATCGCCCTACTGTGTGTGGCTAGCAAAGTGTTTGGCAGAGCCATTCTAAACAAAACGCAAAACGTCATAGAAAAACAACTGGGTGAAAGCCAATGTGGTTTTAGGCCGAATAGAGGTTGCTGCGACCAAATATTTGCAGCAAAGATCCTGAGGCAGAGGGTAAAGGAATTTCAAAAGCCCATTCATCTCTGCTTCATTGATCTCCAAAAGGCCTACGACACGGTCAACCGAGATGCTCTCTGGGAAATTCTGTCGAAATCCTTCAGCTTGCCAGAAAAAATAATTCGCATCCTTAAAGCCCTCCATAGCTGTACAACAGGAGCGATCCGGGCTGATGGACAGTTGTCCGATGAGTTTCCCATCAGCGTTGGGGTGAAACAGGGAGATGTGCTGGCTCCTTTGCTTTTTGATACATACCTCGACGCTGTGATAAGAGTGGCACTCAAGAATCACCCAGACAAAGGCATTCGCATTGAATATAGCCACAATGCCCCGTTGATGCATAACAGTCGCTATAAGCTAGAAGAGGCTATAACAGTACAACCAATAGCTTATGCCGATGATATAATGATCACGAGCGACAACATCAAAGACCTGGAATGCCTTTTCACTTCAATAGATGACGTTTGCATCAAATTTGGACTGAGAATAAACTTCAGCAAAACAAAATACATGACCATTCTACCAAAAAACTCAATTCCAAGCCTCAACACAACGCTGGCAATACGTGACGATATAAACATCGAACAAGTGACACAGTTTAAATACCTGTGCAGTATCTTAAACAGTGTCAACACAGTCGATGCAGAAGTTGAATCACGTATCAATAAAGCATCCCAAGTCTTTCGCAGCCTTAGTCGGTTGGTATGGTATCAACGGAAAATAAAAGTTTCCACCAAACTGAAACTATTCAAAGCCATTATAATACCAATGCTATTATACGGCAGCGAAACTTGGAATGTTCTTCAATGCCATATACAGCGTCTCCAAGTGTTCACAAACAGGTGTCTGAGAATCATCACGGGGACTTCTCTTTGGGACAAACTGAGAAACACCCAATTACGATGTAAATCAAAAATAGAGCGAGTTGACGTGATGATTCAACAAAGAAGACTTCAGTGGCTTGAGCACTTGGAAAATTCAAGGCTCCAAAAGAAATTAATGGTGAGCAAAATTGCTGAAGGTTCACGGTCTCAAGGTGGTCAAAAGAAGAGATGGTAAAACCTAACAGATTAAAAAATAACGTACCAAGCTAAAGCTATCTTAATTACTGCTTACCTATACAACTGATACTAAATGGAGAATACATCATACGTGCAAAAAACACTGCGTATTGCTGATAACGTACCAGTGCAAACCCACACCAAAATCCTCAGAAAAAAAGAGTGAAATAACAAAAATTGGTTGTTGGAACGTCAGAAGCTTAGGTAATCCAACAAAGTTTAGTGATAGAAACAATGAAAGAGAAAAATCTATCTTTATTGGGAACGTCTGAAGTGCAATGGACAGGAAGTGGTATTCTCGAAGTTGATAACACAACGTTGCTGTTTTCTGGGCTTGCAGAGAAAAAAGAAGGTAACCAAAGAGGAGTGGCAATTGCTCTTCGAGGTTATCTTAGAACGGCCTGGAAGCAAGAAGGCAACTATAGTTTGATTACTGAGAGAGTGATGCAGGTCCGAATAAAAGTGAATAGAAGCCACATGAACGTCATCGCTGTCTACGCACCAACAGAAGTAGACGACGAAGTCGAGTCCGAAAGATTTTACGAAATCTTACAACAGCAAATAGATAAAGCAAACAAGAAAGATTTTGTAATTGTTCTGGGGGACTTTAACGCCCGAGTTGGACCACTTAACATTCCATCTCGCCTTCATGGTTTACACAACCCTGATGTTAGAAATAGGAATAGCACAAGATTGGTGGACCTCTGTAATAACAACGGTCTTATCATCACCAATAAAATCTTTCCACACAAAAAAATACATCAGTGGACGTGGCATCACCCGCACCACAAAGGAGGCCATGTTCTCGACTATGTCCTCATCAGTCACGAATTCAGAGCAAAAATTTATGACACGAAAGTCAGTAGAAATACAACTCACACATCAGACCATAACTTAGTCATTTCAAAATTACTATTAAATAACAAAAAAAAATATACAAAAAGAACTTGCAAAATAACAATAAATAAACTTCACATGACAATAACTAATCCAGCAAAACTCAATACTGATATAATAAAAACATTTAGAGAAAAACTGGAAACAAATTTTAAAAATATCAACCTTCATCAACCCATTGAAGACACTTACAAGTGTTTCAAAGAAAGTTTTGTAAATGCTTCGATTACAACCTTTCCCAAAAAAACGATGTTTGAAAAACAATGGGTCAATGATGAAGTAAAAAAACTATGTGAAGAAAATTCAAATTACCACCTTCAAATAAAAACCCTGAAAGCAAACGGCCACGCAATCCCCCATGACCTTACCCATCGCTACAAACAAGCAAAGTCAAAAACAAAAATAGCTTGCAGAAAAGCGATAGATACATGGTGGAAAAACAAAGCTGAAGAAGCTGAGAAGATAACTGAGAAATCAATCAAGCAAGGTCGAGGAGGATCAATTTTAAAAATTTTAAAACTAATAAAAACCTCAAAAATTAAGACCTCAACAAACTTGAAAGATGAAGATGGTATAACAATAATTACCTCATCAGACAAAAAAATTAATAGATGGAAAGAATATTTTGCAAAATCTGCCAAAAATGATACAGTAGTAGATGATAAAGCATATAACGAGCTGATACCTCCAACAATTTCTCTTGGTCCAGAAGTAGTTGAAGACCTATCTAGACCAATCTCAAAAACGGAACTTTTGAAAGCACTAAAACATACTAAAATGGAAACGGTCCCAGGTATCGACGAAATAAGCTCGAACATGCTCAAAGCTGGTGCCGAGGTATCTGTAGAATGGCTAAAAGTGATCATGGACAAAATATGGGAAACAGAATCCATACCAAGAGATTGGACAAACCAAATCATAATCCCAATACACAAACACGGTTCCAGGTCACGATGTGAAAACTACAGAGGCATTTCACTACTATGTGTTGCGAGCAAAATATTTGGCAAAGCAGTTCTCAATAGAATGCAGGATGTTGTTGAGATCCAACTGGGTGAACACCAGGCCGGTTTCAGGTCAAATAGAGGGTGCTGCGACAAGATTTTTGCAACAAAAATTCTAATGCAGAGAGCAAAAGAATTCAATAAAGCAATTTATATTTGTTTTGTAGACCTTCATAAAGCCTATGATACAGTAAACATAAATGCACTGTGGGAAGTTCTTTCAAAATCCTTTAGCATACCAGAAAAATTAATCCGTATTCTCAAGACCCTTCACTGTGGTACAACTGGGTTAATACATGATCTCAGAAAAATTCCCAATTGAAGTTGGATTAAAGCAAGGAGACGTACTAGCTCCTATGCTATTCAACTTATTTCTGGATGCTGTCATACGAGTGGCATTGAAACAACACCCAGACAAAGGCGTTCAAGTAGAATACACCTACAATGCTCCGCTGATGCGCAACAGTCGCTACAAATTAGATAGGACTACTCTCGTCCAAAATCTATCTTACGCTGACGACATATTGTTAACATCCAGCAACATTGAAGACCTTGAATGTCTTGTCACTTCACTAAACGACACTTGCGCCAAATTCGGACTCAAAATGAACCTGAAAAAAACAAAATTCATGTCCATTTCACCAAACAACACCACACGACTAAACATTACCCCAACACTGCAAATGAGTGACGATACAAACATCGAACGAGTGTCACAATTCAAATACCTAGGAAGCATCCTAAGAAGTGACAACTCAGTCGGTGCAGAAGTAGAGTCACGCATTAACAGGGCAGCCCAAATCTTCCGCAGCATCAGTAGGCTGATATGGTACCAAAATAAAATAAAAGTTTCGACAAAAATCAAACTTTTCAAATCCGTCATCATACCAACCCTTCTGTATGGCAGCGAAACATGGAACCTATTGACACACCATACACAACGTCTCCAAGTATTCGTAAATAAATGCTTGAGAATAATCACCAGAACCTCTCTATGGGAAGAGATGAGAAACACCCAACTCAGAAACCTAACAAAAATAGAGAGGGTTGATGTGTTAATTCAAAAGAGAAGGTTGCGGTGGTTGGGTCATGTGGAAAGAATGTCTGATGAACGTCTACAAAAAAAACTTTTGGTGAGCAAAATAATGAATGGTAAAAGGTGCCAAGGTGGTCAAAAACAGAGATGGCACGATCTCATTCATGCTGACTTAAAACAGTTGAACATGGTGGCTGATTGGAGAACCGCAGCGAGAGATAGAAAACAATGGCGCAACAACATCAACAAACTTCTTCACGAGCTCAACGCACAAAAAGAATTAGATGAGAAGGCGAGAAAAGATTTTGTCAAAATTCAAAAAAACATTGCCAACAATCAAACTTGCAAAATTGCTACCTCTAATGCATCATTAGTTTGTTCGTTTCCTGGATGCAACAAAGTCGCTGCCAACAAAACTGATCTGGCAAATCATCAAAAAAAATGTTCCTTTAATCACTTGCACCCGCCCCATGGTGGATAAATGCAGAAACAGCGTGTGTGTGTGTGTGTGTGTGTGTGTGTGTGTGTGTGTGTGTGTGTGTGTGTGTGTGTGTGTGTGTGTGTGTGTGTGTGTGTGTGTGTGTGTGTGTGTGTGTGTGTGTGTGTGTGTGTGTGTGTGTGTGTGTGTGTGTGTGTGTGTGTGTGTGTGTGTGTGTGTGTGTGTGTGTGTGTGTGTGTGTGTGTGTGTGTGTGTGTGTGTGTGTGTGTGTGTGTGTGTGTGTGTGTGTGTGTGTGTGTGTGTGTGTGTGTGTGTGTGTGTGTGTGTGTGTGTGTGTGTGTGTGTGTGTGTGTGTGTGTGTGTGTGTGTGTGTGTGTGTGTGTGTGTGTGTGTGTGTGTGTGTGTGTGTGTGTGTGTGTGTGTGTGTGTGTGTGTGTGTGTGTGTGTGTGTGTGTGTGTGTGTGTGTGTGTGTGTGTGTGTGTGTGTGTGTGTGTGTGTGTGTGTGTGTGTGTGTGTGTGTGTGTGTGTGTGTGTGTGTGTGTGTGTGTGTGTGTGTGTGTGTGTGTGTGTGTGTGTGTGTGTGTGTGTGTGTGTGTGTGTGTGTGTGTGTGTGTGTGTGTGTGTGTGTGTGTGTGTGTGTGTGTGTGTGTGTGTGTGTGTGTGTGTGTGTGTGTGTGTGTGTGTGTGTGTGTGTGTGTGTGTGTGTGTGTGTGTGTGTGTGTGTGTGTGTGTGTGTGTGTGTGTGTGTGTGTGTGTGTGTGTGTGTGTGTGTGTGTGTGTGTGTGTGTGTGTGTGTGTGTGTGTGTGTGTGTGTGTGTAGGCACGAGGTAAAAGGCCTCCGTTAAATTTTTAAGTTTTCACAAGTTTAAAGTTGAATTTTTTAATTGAAAAATGGTTTAAAATAATTAATGTAACAAGCTGATAATAATTTATTTTGAAAAATCTCATGTTGGATGAGTACAAAAGTTGAAAATAGTCTCGTATCACACCGAAATAACTTAAAAAATTTTAATTAGTGATATAATTATTTAATGCATAAATAAAACAATAAAAAAGTATTCAAAATTTGGAGAAATCAAGTCTTAATACTAATTTTAGATGTAAACAAAATTGGCTCTTCAGCAAAATTTTTTTTTCTTTTTTCATTTTTTTTTATCGCCTCCAAGTTCTTCCGTCTAGTTTAAGAACGTACCTTATCTTCATCATCAAGCTGTTAGTGTTGTTCCTAGGATGTTTCTTTGCATATTAAGAACTTGTCCTAAGAACCTGATGGGATTCTCCAAAAACATAATCTTGAAACAAGATAAAATTAGTAAGCCCAAAGGATTACTGGATGACAGGGAAAGGTTTTTTAAAATTGTACCCTGAAAGGGTAGCAGCCCCACCAGCTAGTATGCCTCTTTTCTCTTGGCTTATCTTCGCGCTCGTGGCTAATTAGGCCAATGTGAGATAGGCAGGTACGACCACAGTGACTTCAGTTAAAGGCGTCACGATTTTTACTTCTGCGACGTTTTTCCTTCAGGTTGATTCTGCGAGAATCTTCAAAAGAGGAGGCAGCCTGGTGGATGATGTGGCGCCAAGTGCCGCGTTCGGCCGCCAAAGTAGATCACTGACCATGATCAATGTGGCAGGTACTGAGCGATTTTTTCAAGGAATCTTTATAACGTCTTTTTGGTCTCTCTCGTTCACGGTGGCCAGAGGAGAGCTCGCTATACAAAATCATCTTGGGTGAACGATAATCGCCATTCTGGAGACATGTCCTGCCCAGCGTAGCTGTGTCTTCATTAGCATGGTTCCTATACTAGTGATCTCCGCTTGTTCAAGAATTTCAACATTTGTGACTTTATCACTCCAGTGAATGTTGAGAATAATGCGGAGACAGCGCTGGTGGAAACGCTCTAAAGCCGCACATTGTGACGATAAGTTACCCATGCTTTAGAGCCGTACAGTAGGATGGTGAGTATGACGGCTCTGTACGCGCTGATCTTGGTGCCCTTCTTCAGATGCTTATTTTTCCAGACTCTTTTGAACAGTCTGCCAAAAGCGTTGTTTGACTTGGCCAGTCTGTTGTCTATTTCTCTGTCAATCTTGGCATCTGATGTGTTTTCGCAGCCCAAGTAGGTGAACTGGTGGGCGGTCTTCAACTCAGTCTCTCCAATGGTGATATGAGGAAGGCGATACTTTTTTTGAGGTTTTTTTTCTTCACCCCAAGCACCCTAGTCTTGTTGGGTGCTTCTCATCTCCCCATCAAGACCGTCCAGTGATCGAGAAGCTCAGCCGCTCTCGTGGGGTTGGTCCACAGACTCTCGAGGGCCAGTGTGGTACTTATTTTGGGGCAGGTGAAAAGGTGAGAGGTGTCGTGAAGGTGTGTTTGGCAGAGTGGGCATGAAGGTGAAGGATGAGATTTTGTTGAAGTATGAGAGGATGAAAGGTGATTTGTTTGATCTGAGTTGGGTGAGAGTGTGGCGAGTGTGGTGGTCTAGGGTGGTTTCTGATTCATAAATGGGTGGGGGTTGCTTGCTGAGGATTTTGTTGTGAGTGGATGATATGTAGTCATGTACTATTTTTGTGTGTAGTTTTTTCATATTGTTTTTTATTTGTGTGTGAGAGGTGGTCTGAGTGGAGAAGGGTATGTTTAGGGTGTAGTTAATGTTGTTGTTGAATGTGGATTGTTTTTTGTATCTGGGGTGGGCTTGTGTGGTGAGTGGGTGTGGGGGAAGAGTGGGGTGGGAGACTTTGTATGAGTTCTGATGCGTGAAGCTTGAGATGGTTTTGGAGTGGGAGGATTTTGGTCTCTGAGTGGAGGTGTGTAGGGTGCAGCCAGTGATTGTTCTCAAGGCTGCGTTTTGGATTTTTTTGAGTTTGTTGAGGGAGGTGGATGAGAGGATGGGTGACCAGATGGTGTTGGCGTATTTGATGATGGGAAGGAGTAATGTTTTATATGTGGTGATGATTGTTTCTTTGCTTTTTCCCCAGTGTGTTGATGTGAGGAGTTTTAGGAGATTGAGTGTTTTTTTTGCATTAGTGATGGTGTTGTCTGTGGGTGGAGTATTTTAGTTTTAAGTCAAAAGTTAAGCCAAGGATGGTAGAGTTTGAGATGGTGGGGTGGGAGTGTTGTTGATGTGAATGTTCAGGGGTTTTTTTATATTCTGATGGGTCTGGGGTCATGAGAGTTGATGTAGTTTTGGTAGGGTTGATTTGTAGGTTGTTATTGTGAGCCCATGTGTGTATTTCATTGAGATATGGGAGGAGGTTCTGGGTGGCTGTGTTGGTGTTGGGGTGGGATGATGTTATGGTGATGTCGTCTGCGTAGGTGATGAGGTTGAATGAGCTGATTTCGGGGAGTGGTATGTCTGAGAAGTCGAACAGAAATAAAAGAAAAAATAAGTGAATACCAAGAATTGGCTAGAAAATTATCTAGGTTATGGAAGGTGAAAACAACAGTAATTCCGGTAGTAATTTCTAAAGATATTTAAATAAAGTATTTTATCTCGAGTTATTTTGAGAAAATTATTCCTATAATTATTAATTTTTTTTTAGGCTAGCAGGCCTAAACGCTAGGACGCTAAGGTGCCTTTTAATTCCATGCCCTGGACAGGGGTTTCTAACGTCATGCCCAGGACCTGTTCATTTTGTTCTTTTTCTTCATTGTAAGCGCGAAGAAGTTGGATGGTTTTTTTGCGCAAGGATTTTCTGTTTTGGGCTTCTTCTCTCTAAACGTTCTCCAAGTTCACTTTTTTTGAGATCTTCTTGAATGTGATCGTGCCATCTCTGTTTCTGTCCCCCTTGATGTCGTTTACCATTTGATATTCGGCTCACGAGAAGCTTTTTTGGTAGACGGTCGTCAGGCATTCTTGCAAGATGTCCAAGCCATTGTAGTCTCCGCTTTTGAATCAGTACTTCTACCCTTTCTATTTTTGCATTGCTTCTCAGCTGGGTATTTATCATTTCGTTCCACAAGGATGTGCCAGTGGTGATTCGCAAGCATCTGTTGACAAAAACCTCGAGTCTCTGAATGTGGTGTTGCAGAAGGTTTCACGTCTCGTCTCCATACAAAAGTGTTGGTATGATGACCACTTTAAACAATTTCAATTTCGTTTGAACGCTTATTTTTGGCTGGTACCATACCAAACGACTTAGGTTGTGGAAAGCTTGGGCTGCTTTGCTGGTTTTGGCTTCCACTTCTGCATCTACTGTGTTGTCGCTACTGAGAATGTTTTCCAGGTACTTAAACTGTGACACTCTACCCAGGTTTTCGTTGTTTGCAAAAAAAGTTGAGATGGTTTTTGGACTTAAACTGTTGTAGGCGTTCCACAAGGAGACAGCCTTTTTTTAATATTGTTTTTTGTCTATCTGTTCAAAACCACCGAAACACTTAGAGAAGAGCTTAATTTTAACATAAATGATATATTTAAAACATGATGCAAAAACTGAAAGATTCTATATGACAAATTTAGATAACGTAAAAATATTAGGAACAAAAATAAACACTAAACTAGAACGAATATAATTTTAGAACATTGGTTAGTTTATTAAGATAAGAAGCTTTTTGTTATCAACGTAACATTTTCAGGTTATCATACTTGAAAATGTTACGTTGATAACGAAAAGCTTCGTATCTGAAATTATATTAATTTTATTGTTGGCTTTTGGAAAATTCACTAAACTAAAAATTAAAGAATACAAAAAGCAAATATAGCAGCTCTCAAGTACCATAAAATTTTGATATCGAAGAATATTAAGTCAAACAACAAAATAAAGATATATAAAAAGACCAATTATATAAATTATATACTATCATATAACTGTCAAACCTAGAGTCCTTCTGAAAACGATCTGAGAAGTCTAGAGGTTTTCGAGAGAAAATTTTTAAGAAAACCTGATGATGAAAACGAGCATTGAAGATATGAGAAAATTGATAAAAAAAGAAAATGAAGCTATCTTGGTCATATTCTACGCAATCCAAACCTACCGATGGCAATAGAGCTTCAAAATGCCTTCAGTGGTAAAAAAAAAAAGGGGCCGTCCACGCATAAATATGGCCACAGTAATAAAAAAATACAATGAAGGAAATGGGTTTAACGGGCTGGATGAAGCCAAGAAAAAAGCTCAAAAAATAGAAGAATGGAAAAATCAAACATTGAAAAATTATTTAACTAGAAACTCTCGAATCAATACGAAATAAATGATTTATTTAACTTTCAGTTATTTTGTGAAATGAATATTATTATTATTATACTGTTGTTGTTAATTTGATTGTTGTTTTCGATGTTATTATTCTTGTTGTTGCCTTTGCTATGTTGCTATTATTGTTGTATTGCAAGTCGTTGCTGATGTTTTTGGTTTTGTTGTTTTTGATTTAAGTGTTGTTGATGTTGTGTTTTCTGAAACCCACTCACACAAAAACACAGTTTTCAGTACCCTAGATCATTCACGCTGCAATTCGATGATGAGTAATGGCCAATGCATGTTAGCGCCCTTGTTGCCATGTGTGCTTGATTCTGTGCAATTGTACCACTACTTGGTGCACATACTTTTCAAGCTACACTCAGGTCTGCGGACTGCTTTACTTTTAAACGAATCCACCAAGTGGAAAATATTAAGATACTTTTAATGTACCATAGTTATATTTTGTGTTGAATTTTTCCATTGAAATTTTTCAAAGAATATGGTTGATATTTATCAATAAATTTTTATTCATAATATTTTCATTGATTTTGGCTAAAGTTAGCGATGAGACAATGTAATAAGGAGGGAATGTATTATGAAATGCATTTAATTATAAAATAGATGGTTTCAAAAAGGAAGATGGGTCAAAAGACAAGTGAAAAAAAGGATCAGAAATTATAAGTTGGCTAAAAAAGGGATTCAAATAGTTTTTAGCCTCAAACATGAGGTGTTTTGATAAAAAGTGTAAAATGTAGTTAAGGGAAATTTCAAATCTGGTGCTTTTTTGACTGAGGTCTGTCTGATCCACGTGTATCAGCAGATTGCGGCAAGAGGGGTTCACATCATCATCATTTTATTATTATAATCAGCATCTTTCCCTTTTCCAAGGGGTCACTGACTTCTTCCCATGACATAACCCTTTTTCTTCATTTCACCCTGTCATAGGCATCTTCAAGACCTAACCCAAGCCCACGACAAAGGTTTTCCATCATACCTTTCCAAGCTAACCTTGGCCTTCTCTTTCCTCTACTGACTTCCAACTCAAACCTCCACGCCTGCTTAACACTATCATCATTCCCTTTCCTCACAACATGACCCAGCCATCTCAAACTTCCTTGTCTCACCACTTCAATAATATTATCATCTAACCCTAATCTACCCATCAACTTCGTTGTACTCACACCATCAGCTAGCTGCACACCACACATCAATCGAAGCATCCGTTTTTCTGCTCTTCTCAAAATAGTCTCATCAACGAATCTAACCACCCAGGTTTCCGAGCCATACGTCATGACAGGCCTCACACATGTCCTTTAAATTTTTTTTTTGATATTCCATTTTTATCTTTTACCACATAACATAAAAAACATACTGTTGAATGCCTTCCAATTCAGCCTTTTCCTTCGTGTAACAACTAGCTCACTTTCTCCTCCACCATTTATATTGTCCCCTTGATTAAAAAAATTATTTACCCTTTCCAACTCACCTAGACAACCATTTAAAACATTATTACATTCCTTATTTGAAACATTCATACAAGCCCTAAATTCAAAATTTCCAGTCGTCTTACAAGAAACTCTTTACCCTAGCACACCGCTCATGAACCCACTTCTTACATGTCTTACACCTTACACAATTTACCTTAGCCCTCTTACCACACACACCCCATGGATCAATCTTAGCCAAGACAACAACCTCACTACCACCGCCACTCTCCCTGGCTTTTGTCTTACCAAGATTAACCTTCAATCCTTCCCCTTCAAAAGCTACCTTCCAACAGATGAATTGTGCTTCTAGTTCTTCAATTGTCTCTGCCGTCAAGATCAAGTCATCTGCATAAAGCAGTTCATATAAAGCACCTTTTCTTCCGCTTTAGACAATACATCTAGCACTATTGAAAACAAAAACGGTGGAAGAACCCATCCTTGATGGACACCTACACCAACATCAAATTCTTCCGAGTGTCCACTTCCAACCTGAACCCTCGCTTATGCTCTTTTGTACATCGACATTACTGCCTGAACCAACCTTTTCGGGACCAACTTCTTTCTCAGCGTCCATTCAATGACCTTCCTTAACACTAGATCAAAAGCCTTCTCCAAATCAACAAAACAGATAAAAAGCTTCCTATTTTTTTCAACGTAGATTTCTTGCCATTTCCTAAGAATAAAAATAGCGTTCACTGTACTTCTGCCAGGCATAAAACCAAATTGCATTCGGTCAACTTATATCAACCTTCTCAACCTCTTCTCCAGCAACCTTTCCACCACTTCCATACCATGCTTTATAAGCCTTACACCTCGATAGCTTGCACAGTCCATAACGCTACTTTTCTTATAAATGGGAACAACTGTACT
>OZ038324.1:261761-369116 GCA_964035795.1 Pterobdella sp. o SKG-2022 | reverse complement strand
AAACATAAATGCACTGTGGGAAGTTCTTTCAAAATCCTTTAGCATACCAGAAAAATTAATCCGTATTCTCAAGACCCTTCACTGTGGTACAACTGGGTTAATACATGATCTCAGAAAAATTCCCAATTGAAGTTGGATTAAAGCAAGGAGACGTACTAGCTCCTATGCTATTCAACTTATTTCTGGATGCTGTCATACGAGTGGCATTGAAACAACACCCAGACAAAGGCGTTCAAGTAGAATACACCTACAATGCTCCGCTGATGCGCAACAGTCGCTACAAATTAGATAGGACTACTCTCGTCCAAAATCTATCTTACGCTGACGACATATTGTTAACATCCAGCAACATTGAAGACCTTGAATGTCTTGTCACTTCACTAAACGACACTTGCGCCAAATTCGGACTCAAAATGAACCTGAAAAAAACAAAATTCATGTCCATTTCACCAAACAACACCACACGACTAAACATTACCCCAACACTGCAAATGAGTGACGATACAAACATCGAACGAGTGTCACAATTCAAATACCTAGGAAGCATCCTAAGAAGTGACAACTCAGTCGGTGCAGAAGTAGAGTCACGCATTAACAGGGCAGCCCAAATCTTCCGCAGCATCAGTAGGCTGATATGGTACCAAAATAAAATAAAAGTTTCGACAAAAATCAAACTTTTCAAATCCGTCATCATACCAACCCTTCTGTATGGCAGCGAAACATGGAACCTATTGACACACCATACACAACGTCTCCAAGTATTCGTAAATAAATGCTTGAGAATAATCACCAGAACCTCTCTATGGGAAGAGATGAGAAACACCCAACTCAGAAACCTAACAAAAATAGAGAGGGTTGATGTGTTAATTCAAAAGAGAAGGTTGCGGTGGTTGGGTCATGTGGAAAGAATGTCTGATGAACGTCTACAAAAAAAACTTTTGGTGAGCAAAATAATGAATGGTAAAAGGTGCCAAGGTGGTCAAAAACAGAGATGGCACGATCTCATTCATGCTGACTTAAAACAGTTGAACATGGTGGCTGATTGGAGAACCGCAGCGAGAGATAGAAAACAATGGCGCAACAACATCAACAAACTTCTTCACGAGCTCAACGCACAAAAAGAATTAGATGAGAAGGCGAGAAAAGATTTTGTCAAAATTCAAAAAAACATTGCCAACAATCAAACTTGCAAAATTGCTACCTCTAATGCATCATTAGTTTGTTCGTTTCCTGGATGCAACAAAGTCGCTGCCAACAAAACTGATCTGGCAAATCATCAAAAAAAATGTTCCTTTAATCACTTGCACCCGCCCCATGGTGGATAAATGCAGAAACAGCGTGTGTGTGTGTGTGTGTGTGTGTGTGTGTGTGTGTGTGTGTGTGTGTGTGTGTGTGTGTGTGTGTGTGTGTGTGTGTGTGTGTGTGTGTGTGTGTGTGTGTGTGTGTGTGTGTGTGTGTGTGTGTGTGTGTGTGTGTGTGTGTGTGTGTGTGTGTGTGTGTGTGTGTGTGTGTGTGTGTGTGTGTGTGTGTGTGTGTGTGTGTGTGTGTGTGTGTGTGTGTGTGTGTGTGTGTGTGTGTGTGTGTGTGTGTGTGTGTGTGTGTGTGTGTGTGTGTGTGTGTGTGTGTGTGTGTGTGTGTGTGTGTGTGTGTGTGTGTGTGTGTGTGTGTGTGTGTGTGTGTGTGTGTGTGTGTGTGTGTGTGTGTGTGTGTGTGTGTGTGTGTGTGTGTGTGTGTGTGTGTGTGTGTGTGTGTGTGTGTGTGTGTGTGTGTGTGTGTGTGTGTGTGTGTGTGTGTGTGTGTGTGTGTGTGTGTGTGTGTGTGTGTGTGTGTGTGTGTGTGTGTGTGTGTGTGTGTGTGTGTGTGTGTGTGTGTGTGTGTGTGTGTGTGTGTGTGTGTGTGTGTGTGTGTGTGTGTGTGTGTGTGTGTGTGTGTGTGTGTGTGTGTGTGTGTGTGTGTGTGTGTGTGTGTGTGTGTGTGTGTGTGTGTGTGTGTGTGTGTGTGTGTGTGTGTGTGTGTGTGTGTGTGTGTGTGTGTGTGTGTGTGTGTGTGTGTGTGTGTGTGTGTGTGTGTGTGTGTGTGTGTGTAGGCACGAGGTAAAAGGCCTCCGTTAAATTTTTAAGTTTTCACAAGTTTAAAGTTGAATTTTTTAATTGAAAAATGGTTTAAAATAATTAATGTAACAAGCTGATAATAATTTATTTTGAAAAATCTCATGTTGGATGAGTACAAAAGTTGAAAATAGTCTCGTATCACACCGAAATAACTTAAAAAATTTTAATTAGTGATATAATTATTTAATGCATAAATAAAACAATAAAAAAGTATTCAAAATTTGGAGAAATCAAGTCTTAATACTAATTTTAGATGTAAACAAAATTGGCTCTTCAGCAAAATTTTTTTTTCTTTTTTCATTTTTTTTTATCGCCTCCAAGTTCTTCCGTCTAGTTTAAGAACGTACCTTATCTTCATCATCAAGCTGTTAGTGTTGTTCCTAGGATGTTTCTTTGCATATTAAGAACTTGTCCTAAGAACCTGATGGGATTCTCCAAAAACATAATCTTGAAACAAGATAAAATTAGTAAGCCCAAAGGATTACTGGATGACAGGGAAAGGTTTTTTAAAATTGTACCCTGAAAGGGTAGCAGCCCCACCAGCTAGTATGCCTCTTTTCTCTTGGCTTATCTTCGCGCTCGTGGCTAATTAGGCCAATGTGAGATAGGCAGGTACGACCACAGTGACTTCAGTTAAAGGCGTCACGATTTTTACTTCTGCGACGTTTTTCCTTCAGGTTGATTCTGCGAGAATCTTCAAAAGAGGAGGCAGCCTGGTGGATGATGTGGCGCCAAGTGCCGCGTTCGGCCGCCAAAGTAGATCACTGACCATGATCAATGTGGCAGGTACTGAGCGATTTTTTCAAGGAATCTTTATAACGTCTTTTTGGTCTCTCTCGTTCACGGTGGCCAGAGGAGAGCTCGCTATACAAAATCATCTTGGGTGAACGATAATCGCCATTCTGGAGACATGTCCTGCCCAGCGTAGCTGTGTCTTCATTAGCATGGTTCCTATACTAGTGATCTCCGCTTGTTCAAGAATTTCAACATTTGTGACTTTATCACTCCAGTGAATGTTGAGAATAATGCGGAGACAGCGCTGGTGGAAACGCTCTAAAGCCGCACATTGTGACGATAAGTTACCCATGCTTTAGAGCCGTACAGTAGGATGGTGAGTATGACGGCTCTGTACGCGCTGATCTTGGTGCCCTTCTTCAGATGCTTATTTTTCCAGACTCTTTTGAACAGTCTGCCAAAAGCGTTGTTTGACTTGGCCAGTCTGTTGTCTATTTCTCTGTCAATCTTGGCATCTGATGTGTTTTCGCAGCCCAAGTAGGTGAACTGGTGGGCGGTCTTCAACTCAGTCTCTCCAATGGTGATATGAGGAAGGCGATACTTTTTTTGAGGTTTTTTTTCTTCACCCCAAGCACCCTAGTCTTGTTGGGTGCTTCTCATCTCCCCATCAAGACCGTCCAGTGATCGAGAAGCTCAGCCGCTCTCGTGGGGTTGGTCCACAGACTCTCGAGGGCCAGTGTGGTACTTATTTTGGGGCAGGTGAAAAGGTGAGAGGTGTCGTGAAGGTGTGTTTGGCAGAGTGGGCATGAAGGTGAAGGATGAGATTTTGTTGAAGTATGAGAGGATGAAAGGTGATTTGTTTGATCTGAGTTGGGTGAGAGTGTGGCGAGTGTGGTGGTCTAGGGTGGTTTCTGATTCATAAATGGGTGGGGGTTGCTTGCTGAGGATTTTGTTGTGAGTGGATGATATGTAGTCATGTACTATTTTTGTGTGTAGTTTTTTCATATTGTTTTTTATTTGTGTGTGAGAGGTGGTCTGAGTGGAGAAGGGTATGTTTAGGGTGTAGTTAATGTTGTTGTTGAATGTGGATTGTTTTTTGTATCTGGGGTGGGCTTGTGTGGTGAGTGGGTGTGGGGGAAGAGTGGGGTGGGAGACTTTGTATGAGTTCTGATGCGTGAAGCTTGAGATGGTTTTGGAGTGGGAGGATTTTGGTCTCTGAGTGGAGGTGTGTAGGGTGCAGCCAGTGATTGTTCTCAAGGCTGCGTTTTGGATTTTTTTGAGTTTGTTGAGGGAGGTGGATGAGAGGATGGGTGACCAGATGGTGTTGGCGTATTTGATGATGGGAAGGAGTAATGTTTTATATGTGGTGATGATTGTTTCTTTGCTTTTTCCCCAGTGTGTTGATGTGAGGAGTTTTAGGAGATTGAGTGTTTTTTTTGCATTAGTGATGGTGTTGTCTGTGGGTGGAGTATTTTAGTTTTAAGTCAAAAGTTAAGCCAAGGATGGTAGAGTTTGAGATGGTGGGGTGGGAGTGTTGTTGATGTGAATGTTCAGGGGTTTTTTTATATTCTGATGGGTCTGGGGTCATGAGAGTTGATGTAGTTTTGGTAGGGTTGATTTGTAGGTTGTTATTGTGAGCCCATGTGTGTATTTCATTGAGATATGGGAGGAGGTTCTGGGTGGCTGTGTTGGTGTTGGGGTGGGATGATGTTATGGTGATGTCGTCTGCGTAGGTGATGAGGTTGAATGAGCTGATTTCGGGGAGTGGTATGTCTGAGAAGTCGAACAGAAATAAAAGAAAAAATAAGTGAATACCAAGAATTGGCTAGAAAATTATCTAGGTTATGGAAGGTGAAAACAACAGTAATTCCGGTAGTAATTTCTAAAGATATTTAAATAAAGTATTTTATCTCGAGTTATTTTGAGAAAATTATTCCTATAATTATTAATTTTTTTTTAGGCTAGCAGGCCTAAACGCTAGGACGCTAAGGTGCCTTTTAATTCCATGCCCTGGACAGGGGTTTCTAACGTCATGCCCAGGACCTGTTCATTTTGTTCTTTTTCTTCATTGTAAGCGCGAAGAAGTTGGATGGTTTTTTTGCGCAAGGATTTTCTGTTTTGGGCTTCTTCTCTCTAAACGTTCTCCAAGTTCACTTTTTTTGAGATCTTCTTGAATGTGATCGTGCCATCTCTGTTTCTGTCCCCCTTGATGTCGTTTACCATTTGATATTCGGCTCACGAGAAGCTTTTTTGGTAGACGGTCGTCAGGCATTCTTGCAAGATGTCCAAGCCATTGTAGTCTCCGCTTTTGAATCAGTACTTCTACCCTTTCTATTTTTGCATTGCTTCTCAGCTGGGTATTTATCATTTCGTTCCACAAGGATGTGCCAGTGGTGATTCGCAAGCATCTGTTGACAAAAACCTCGAGTCTCTGAATGTGGTGTTGCAGAAGGTTTCACGTCTCGTCTCCATACAAAAGTGTTGGTATGATGACCACTTTAAACAATTTCAATTTCGTTTGAACGCTTATTTTTGGCTGGTACCATACCAAACGACTTAGGTTGTGGAAAGCTTGGGCTGCTTTGCTGGTTTTGGCTTCCACTTCTGCATCTACTGTGTTGTCGCTACTGAGAATGTTTTCCAGGTACTTAAACTGTGACACTCTACCCAGGTTTTCGTTGTTTGCAAAAAAAGTTGAGATGGTTTTTGGACTTAAACTGTTGTAGGCGTTCCACAAGGAGACAGCCTTTTTTTAATATTGTTTTTTGTCTATCTGTTCAAAACCACCGAAACACTTAGAGAAGAGCTTAATTTTAACATAAATGATATATTTAAAACATGATGCAAAAACTGAAAGATTCTATATGACAAATTTAGATAACGTAAAAATATTAGGAACAAAAATAAACACTAAACTAGAACGAATATAATTTTAGAACATTGGTTAGTTTATTAAGATAAGAAGCTTTTTGTTATCAACGTAACATTTTCAGGTTATCATACTTGAAAATGTTACGTTGATAACGAAAAGCTTCGTATCTGAAATTATATTAATTTTATTGTTGGCTTTTGGAAAATTCACTAAACTAAAAATTAAAGAATACAAAAAGCAAATATAGCAGCTCTCAAGTACCATAAAATTTTGATATCGAAGAATATTAAGTCAAACAACAAAATAAAGATATATAAAAAGACCAATTATATAAATTATATACTATCATATAACTGTCAAACCTAGAGTCCTTCTGAAAACGATCTGAGAAGTCTAGAGGTTTTCGAGAGAAAATTTTTAAGAAAACCTGATGATGAAAACGAGCATTGAAGATATGAGAAAATTGATAAAAAAAGAAAATGAAGCTATCTTGGTCATATTCTACGCAATCCAAACCTACCGATGGCAATAGAGCTTCAAAATGCCTTCAGTGGTAAAAAAAAAAAGGGGCCGTCCACGCATAAATATGGCCACAGTAATAAAAAAATACAATGAAGGAAATGGGTTTAACGGGCTGGATGAAGCCAAGAAAAAAGCTCAAAAAATAGAAGAATGGAAAAATCAAACATTGAAAAATTATTTAACTAGAAACTCTCGAATCAATACGAAATAAATGATTTATTTAACTTTCAGTTATTTTGTGAAATGAATATTATTATTATTATACTGTTGTTGTTAATTTGATTGTTGTTTTCGATGTTATTATTCTTGTTGTTGCCTTTGCTATGTTGCTATTATTGTTGTATTGCAAGTCGTTGCTGATGTTTTTGGTTTTGTTGTTTTTGATTTAAGTGTTGTTGATGTTGTGTTTTCTGAAACCCACTCACACAAAAACACAGTTTTCAGTACCCTAGATCATTCACGCTGCAATTCGATGATGAGTAATGGCCAATGCATGTTAGCGCCCTTGTTGCCATGTGTGCTTGATTCTGTGCAATTGTACCACTACTTGGTGCACATACTTTTCAAGCTACACTCAGGTCTGCGGACTGCTTTACTTTTAAACGAATCCACCAAGTGGAAAATATTAAGATACTTTTAATGTACCATAGTTATATTTTGTGTTGAATTTTTCCATTGAAATTTTTCAAAGAATATGGTTGATATTTATCAATAAATTTTTATTCATAATATTTTCATTGATTTTGGCTAAAGTTAGCGATGAGACAATGTAATAAGGAGGGAATGTATTATGAAATGCATTTAATTATAAAATAGATGGTTTCAAAAAGGAAGATGGGTCAAAAGACAAGTGAAAAAAAGGATCAGAAATTATAAGTTGGCTAAAAAAGGGATTCAAATAGTTTTTAGCCTCAAACATGAGGTGTTTTGATAAAAAGTGTAAAATGTAGTTAAGGGAAATTTCAAATCTGGTGCTTTTTTGACTGAGGTCTGTCTGATCCACGTGTATCAGCAGATTGCGGCAAGAGGGGTTCACATCATCATCATTTTATTATTATAATCAGCATCTTTCCCTTTTCCAAGGGGTCACTGACTTCTTCCCATGACATAACCCTTTTTCTTCATTTCACCCTGTCATAGGCATCTTCAAGACCTAACCCAAGCCCACGACAAAGGTTTTCCATCATACCTTTCCAAGCTAACCTTGGCCTTCTCTTTCCTCTACTGACTTCCAACTCAAACCTCCACGCCTGCTTAACACTATCATCATTCCCTTTCCTCACAACATGACCCAGCCATCTCAAACTTCCTTGTCTCACCACTTCAATAATATTATCATCTAACCCTAATCTACCCATCAACTTCGTTGTACTCACACCATCAGCTAGCTGCACACCACACATCAATCGAAGCATCCGTTTTTCTGCTCTTCTCAAAATAGTCTCATCAACGAATCTAACCACCCAGGTTTCCGAGCCATACGTCATGACAGGCCTCACACATGTCCTTTAAATTTTTTTTTTGATATTCCATTTTTATCTTTTACCACATAACATAAAAAACATACTGTTGAATGCCTTCCAATTCAGCCTTTTCCTTCGTGTAACAACTAGCTCACTTTCTCCTCCACCATTTATATTGTCCCCTTGATTAAAAAAATTATTTACCCTTTCCAACTCACCTAGACAACCATTTAAAACATTATTACATTCCTTATTTGAAACATTCATACAAGCCCTAAATTCAAAATTTCCAGTCGTCTTACAAGAAACTCTTTACCCTAGCACACCGCTCATGAACCCACTTCTTACATGTCTTACACCTTACACAATTTACCTTAGCCCTCTTACCACACACACCCCATGGATCAATCTTAGCCAAGACAACAACCTCACTACCACCGCCACTCTCCCTGGCTTTTGTCTTACCAAGATTAACCTTCAATCCTTCCCCTTCAAAAGCTACCTTCCAACAGATGAATTGTGCTTCTAGTTCTTCAATTGTCTCTGCCGTCAAGATCAAGTCATCTGCATAAAGCAGTTCATATAAAGCACCTTTTCTTCCGCTTTAGACAATACATCTAGCACTATTGAAAACAAAAACGGTGGAAGAACCCATCCTTGATGGACACCTACACCAACATCAAATTCTTCCGAGTGTCCACTTCCAACCTGAACCCTCGCTTATGCTCTTTTGTACATCGACATTACTGCCTGAACCAACCTTTTCGGGACCAACTTCTTTCTCAGCGTCCATTCAATGACCTTCCTTAACACTAGATCAAAAGCCTTCTCCAAATCAACAAAACAGATAAAAAGCTTCCTATTTTTTTCAACGTAGATTTCTTGCCATTTCCTAAGAATAAAAATAGCGTTCACTGTACTTCTGCCAGGCATAAAACCAAATTGCATTCGGTCAACTTATATCAACCTTCTCAACCTCTTCTCCAGCAACCTTTCCACCACTTCCATACCATGCTTTATAAGCCTTACACCTCGATAGCTTGCACAGTCCATAACGCTACTTTTCTTATAAATGGGAACAACTGTACTTGTTCTCCAGTCATGAGGCATATCCTTTCCATTGAGGACTTCATTTGCTATTTGCAAAATAACTTGCTTACCATATGGAGAAGCAGCTAGGTGCTTCCAGTTGGACCACTGGCCTTGCCATTCTTCATGATTCCTAGCGCTCTCTCTACTTCGTTCATAGCAAATGGTTCCATGAGACCTTCAACCAAATCTACATTCACCATTCCATCCCACGGATTCTCCTCGTTCATGATGGCCTTCATGTGATCCTTCCACTCTCTCTTGCGACCATCCTCAGCAAATACAACCTTCTCATTTTAGTCTTTAATGCATTTGTTGCCTCCTAAGTCACTTGTTTCCTTCTTCATCATTCTTATTCTACGGAATATGAAATTTCTGTCATTCCGTCTTTCCTCCATCTCTTTTACCGCCTCTTTCTTCATTGCCTCAGCAACAGCTCTCTTGGCTTTCTTTTTATCAGAGACATAACGGAATTTATTTTTTCCAGATGGAAATTGTTTTCGCCTCCAGAGACTTTTTCTCTTCTCTGAGATGGCTTTTTGCACATCCTGATTCCACCACCAAGTTTCACCATGCTTAGGCCTACCTCTACTCACTCCACAAACTTCTTCAGCAGCTTTTAGAGCAGAAGTTTTATATGTCAGCCATGCATTTCGTTCATCGCTTTTTCCATAAAAAACTTCCATTTTTTCAGAAACTTGTTTTTACTTCCTCGTCTAAATGTTCTCATACTTTTGGGCGATATACTTTTACGGCATGGCTTTTTTGGATTTTTCTAATCCATCTTCTGTCTAAAACCACCTTCAATAGCTTGTGTTGGAGCTCACCCCCAATCGCCCTCACATTCTTCCAAAACTTTCATGACTACCCTTCATCAACACAATCTATTTCTGTCAGACTACTTCCTCCATTAAAAGTAACCTTTCTATTATCCTTCTTAAACCAATTATTACCTTCACACAAAATTCTAACAGCAATCTACCCTCCACGTTTCTCTTGCCTATTCCAAAACCTCCATGAACACCTTCAAACCCATTAACCTCTTTGCCAATGTGTTCATTGAAGTCTCCTAAGCAAATTAAAACTTCATTTGCATTTTCCACTTCACATCCTCTTGTCATCTTTTCATAAAACTTCTCCTTTTTATTCATCGATCTTCCACATTGTGGGGCATGAGTGCAAACAATTCTTACTACCTTTTTACCAAAAATAACTACCATTACCCTATCTGATATCCTATTTATTCCCAAAACATTCATACATAAATCCTCTCTTACTAATATTTCTACACCATCTATTTCATCTTCATTACCAGACCACCATAGTTTAAACCTACCTAAACTATCTACAAATTTTGAACCCATACCTCTCCACCTCACTCCTTGGATACATCAAATACCAACCTATATCCTCAAAAATTTTTCACACAACTCCATACTCTTCCCATTTAATGATTCAATATTAAAACTACCAAAAGTAAAAGACCTTTTCAAAAAAAAAGAGGAAAAGGAAGAAAGCCCAGGAATTCTTAGCACCCTCTGTTCATTCTAGAGCTTCTGGGGACTGAGGACCATTGCTTTATTTTGTATTACCATGAAAGTTTGTTGGAGCATGTCCTTGCTCCCATCGCATAGCACATGTTTCATGAATTTAAATAAAAAAAATAAAAATACAGTTAAATTAACTTGTTAATTTACAAAAATTTCATTTTATATCTGCAATTCATGTTTAATATAGCGAGTAAATTGAAGTGACAGAAATCAAACTTTATCACGATATCGTGAACTCGCAAGCACTCACAGTGCTTGTAAAAACAAAACCAAAAAACAGCGTGTCATTGAATAAAAGTTCCAAATCTTTTTCGGCCTACCAGGTTTTTTGAAAAATTGTAACTCCAAATTTTGCATCTGTAAGATGCAGCCCGCGCTACACTCCACATGTCCAAATCACCTCACTCTGCTAGTACGAAGAACTACCTCAACATCCTCGATTCATTACCCGGTTCAGCGTGGATACTGTTACAGCCCATGTTTCAACCGCATGCAACATAGCGCGTCTGACACAGGTTGAATAGATACGACCTCTGAACAATAAAAATAAATGGTGGTTAATAAAAAAAAGGTAGAAGTTGGCGAAACTTACCCCAAGCACACTTGCAAGGTGCCATTGAAGCAAGCTTACATCCACCATCTGCGCATACTAGGTCCCAAAGTTGCTACAACTTTGAAAAATTTAATATTTCATCACCAACCATCACTTCCTTCACCAATCTACCATCAACAGGCTGAGCTGTTCCCAGGCAGCGAGCGCTTTTGAAGTCAAGATCCAAAGCCATGGAACCTTTTATGCCACTGCATTTATTGAGCACCCATTGTTTGCAACCATCACAATAAATAGCATATCTATACAAAATTTTAACATTTCAAGTTTTGAACTAGAGATCATTAGCTTTGTTTCACCCATATTTACCCACGACCCTTTCTTCTCCATTTCTGACTTTCATGTTTTCAACTTTGAGAGAATTTCATTCATGTCATCAGCATACAAGATCTTCCTAGGGCATCCTGCACGAAACGCTAAAGAGCTTTTAGCTTAATAACAAAAAGTAATGGACTAAGAACGGAACTTTGATGGACACCCATTCGAACATCAAACAAGTTGCTATACTCATTACCTACTCTTACCCTACTTCTCATTTCTTTGTACATGGATTGTACGGTTCTCACAAGTCATTTATCAATTTTCAACTTCCGCATGCTACACCAGATCACTTAGTGGGATTCAGTTGTACCTCGACCTTGCATGAAACCACATTGCATTTTCTTAGTCACTACTCTCTTTCTTATGAGCCCTTCCACCACGCGCTATAAAAGCTTCATAACTTCTTTAATTAGCTCTAATCCCTATAATTAAATTTGTTCACAGCATCACTTTTACCCATACATATATATATATGGGACTTTCTTGCCACTCAGACGGTATACAGTTGTCAAATATTATGTCATCAATAAGATCTCAGCAATAATACCCGAAAACCCACCGAATTCTCAAAGCTCATCTTATTAATAGCTTTTCTGACCATTCTGTGGTAATAGGCCTGCTGGGACCTATAGTATTCTTTTTAAATTTAATTTTCATTTTCAATTTTTTTTTTCTTATTTGTATAATAGTTATGTGGCTTAGAAATTCTTTAAGTTTAGTGTGATCACATCTATCATCACACCACAATATAATTAAAATTGTGATGGTATTTAAAAACGTCATACAAAAGGGGTTTCATTCTTTTTATTGTAATCTGGCCACCTTCTGTAAAGTGGAAATAAATTATAATTTAAAATATTTTTATTTTTCGATATGAAAGTTTTATTGAATAATTATTCAAATAATTTAAAAAAAAATACTTATTATTAGTTTTCAAATAAATAATTCTAATTTGTCAAGCACTGCCTGCCAGCACGTTGCAGGGTCATCGAGAAAGATTCACCAAACAATACAACCTGTATGAAGTTTTTCAATCAAATTTTATTGTATATTGTAATGAAATTTATTAATAAAATTATAATTATTAACATCTGGTTTTAAATTCTCATTACTCAAATGTGTATAATTTCTATCACTTATATTTGTCCGCTATATTAAGCATAAATTGTTTATATCAATGCGTATGAAAGGAAATTTCATTCAATTGCAAATTCATGAAGTCTGCTATGCGAAAGAAAGAGGACAAGCTTTTCTGACACTTTTTGCTCAAAAAACCCTAATGAACTCACAACGAAATAAAATGGCTCTCAGTTTCCAGCAGCTCTTGAATGAGCAGAGGGTTCTAAGTATGCCTGGGCTTTCCTATTTTTTTGTTCTTTTGAGAGATTTTTATTTTGGTAGTTTCAATATTAGACCGTTAGATGGGAAGAGTATGGAGTTGTGTGAAAAGTTGTTGAGGAGGGAGGTTGGTATTTGCTGTATCCAAGAAGTGAGGTGGAGAGGTATGGGTTCAAAATTTGTAGGTAGTTTAGGTGGAAGGTTTAAACTATGGTGGTCTGGTAATGAAGATATGATTGGTGTGTCAATATCAGAATCATTTTATTTTAGTCAGCGTCTTTTTCTTTTTCAAGGTAAAAAGGTAGTAAGAATTGTATGTGCTTATGCCCCACAATGTGGAAGATTGATGAGTGAAAAGGAGAAGTTTTATGAGGAGATGGCAAGAGGGTGTGAAGTGGAAAATGCAAATAAAATTTTAATTTGCTTAGGAGACTTCAATGGACACATTGGCAAAGAGGTTGATGGGTTTGAAGGTGTTTATGGAAGTTATGGAATAGGCAAGAGAAACGTCGAGAGTAGATTGCTGTTAGAATTTTTTTGTTGAAAAAGCTTTGTGCGTGGGTAATAGTTGGTGTAAAAAGAAGAAGAAAAATAATAGGAAAGTGGTATTCAATGGAGAGTGTAGTGGGACAGATTGATTTTTTGCTAATGAAGGGTAAAAAAAGAAAGTTTTAGAAAGATGTGAAAGCATTTAGAATTGAGTTTCAGCATAAGCTATTGAAGATGGTTTTAAACGGAAAGTAGTTCAAGAATTTTTCAAGTAGCTGGGCTAAAAGGCAATATTGCATGGCTCAAAAGGTGTGTGGAGTGAATAGAGGTAGGCCTCAGCACGGTGGAACCAGGATGTGCACAACCATCTCAGAAAATAGGAAATGTTTTCAAAGGTGAAAACAACAACCATCGAAAGAAAATAAATTCTGCTGCGAGCTTCTGTCTTCCAGTTGTCAACAGTGTTTAGCTTTTTCAGGTCTGTATATATTAGGTCGTGCCATCTCTTTTTTTGACCTCCTTGAGACCGTGAATCTTCAGCAATTTTGCTCACCATTAACTTCTTTTGAAGCCTTGAATTTTCCATTCTGTTCCAAGTGCCCTCTATTTTAGATTTACATCGGAGTTGGGTGTTTTCTGAGTTTGTCCCTAAAAGAAGTATCTGATTATTTTCAGATCTCAATTTGTGAACAACTGGAGACGCTGTATGTGTCTTTGAAGGACATTGCAAGTTTCGCTGCCGTATAATAGCGTTGGTATTATAATGGCTTTGAAAAGTTTCAATTTGATGCAAACTTTTGTTGCCCTTTGATACCATACTATCCCACTAAAGCTGTGAAAGACTTGGAATTCTTTATTGATACGTGATACAACCTCTGCATCGACTGTGTTATCACTGTTTAAGATACTGCCCAGGTATTTAAACTGTGTCACTTGTTCGATGTTTATATCGTCACGTATTGCCATCGTTGTGTTATGGCTTGGACTAGAGTTGTTGGGTAGAATGGTCATGTATTTTGTTTTGCTGAAGCTTATTCTCAACCCAAATTTGTTAAAAACGTCATTTATTGAAGTGACAAGGCATTTGAGGTCTTTGATGTGATCATTATATCATCAGCATATTTTAAGGATTGTACAGTTATAGCCTCTTCTAGCTTATAGCGACTGATATGCTTCAACGGGGCATTATGGCTATATTCAATGCGAATACCTTTGTTTTGGTGCTTCTTGAGTGCCACTCATCACAGCGTCGAGGTATGTATTGAAAAGCATATGAGCCAGCACATCTCCTTGTTTCACCACAACGCTGATGGGAAACTCTTCAGACAACTGTCCGTCAGCCTGGATCACTTCTGTTGTACAGCTATGAAGAGCTTTAAGGATACGAATGATCTTTTCTGGCAATCTGAAGGATTTCGACAGTGTTTCCCCCCATCACATCCCCGTTGACTGAGTCATAAGCCTTTTGAAGATCAATAAAGCAGAGATGGATGGGCTTTTTGAACTCTTTTGTTCTCTGCATCAGAATCTCAGTTGCAAATATTTGGTCGCAGCAACCTCTATTCGGCCTGAAACCACATTGGCTTTCACACAGTTGGTTTTCATTGACGTTTCTAATTCTGTTTAGAATGGCTTTGCCAAACACTTTACTAGCCACACACAGTAGGGCGATTTCTCGGTAATTTTCACAAAATGATCTTGCTTCATCATTCTCATCATCATCGTTCTACGTCATTTTTCCCTTTTCAAGAGGGGTTTGAAGAAATTTTAAGTTTTTCTTTCGAAAGTCTGACTCTTCTAACCCCAGTATTTCTAAATCTTCTTCCACGCATTTCGTCCAGGTCTTCTTTGACCTACCGACTGGTTTACGCCTCTCGAGGCTCATATTGTGCACCTTTAGTGTCAAGCTGTCTTTTGGCTAAACCACCTCAATCTTTAAATTCTTAGTCTGGTCTCTAGCCGTGGCATACCACATATTTCCACCAAAAGATTACCTCGTTGCCCGCTAAACTTCATGTCAACCAGTCGTCTCAGCATCTTATTTTCATTCCTTACAAGCGTTTCAATCAATTTCTGTGTCAAAGCCCATTTTTCACTCCCATATAATAAAACAGGTCTGATGCATTCATCGTATATGCCTGATCGATATTTCAGTGGAATCATATTGTTCCTTAGCAGACCTGAAATATTCTTCCAACTTAACCATGCCGCATCAATCCTTACTCTTACTGTCCTCTCAACACCATTTTCGCAATCAAAACAATTTCTCAAGTAATTGAAAGATTCGACCTCTTCTATCACCTCGCCATCTTCGAGTTTAAAGCTGCTTTCAGAGTCATTAGTTATATGAGATTTATTAATGTTAAATTTAGGATATATGAAGTTTTTATTGAGTATAATATTTTTCAAACCAGAGCACTTCCTATGACACCATTTTTTTACATTTATTGCATAATATTGAATTACTTACTACACCTTTACTACAACAACCACATGGCCACTTATCCTAGTTTACTTTATTTAAACTCATTTTACCACTAATCATATATTTTGTTTTCTTTATATTGATTTTTTACCCTCGCTACTCCATCGCACCTCTCCATTTCACAAACATACTTTTCACTTCATCCTTTGATTCCGCCGTGAGCACTAGATCATCCGCATACAACATTTTCCAAGAAGCACGTTTTCTACATTCTCTCGTGGCTTTCTCCATTACTAGAATGAAAAGCAAAGCACTTAAAGCAGACCCTTGATGAACATCAACCTTTATTTCAAATTTCTTTGATGTTCATGATGATGATGATGATGTTCCAGTAAAGGTTTGATGATGATGATGTTCCAGTAAAGCTTTGATGATGGTGATGTTCCAGTAAAGGTTTGAAGATGATGATGATGATGTTCCAGTATAGGTTTTCACTCTTGAGTTCGTTTTCACATAGTGACATTATTAACTGAACCATTTCTTCTGGCACATTTTAAGAATGTCTTATAATGTCTTCTAAAAGCCCATTTTATCAATCTTCTCGGCACCCTATCGAAGGCTTTAACTAAATCACGAAAATATGGTGTTATTCCCTTTTCATGCCACTATATTTTTCTTGGAGTTGCCTCAGCACAAACAATCCATCTATTGTGCTTTTGCCTGAACTGAATCCAAATTGATTTTCATTAATGGTAATAATTTCCCTCAACCTGGCTTTTAGCACCTTCTCCCACACTTTCATGCTGTGCTCTAGAAACCTCATGCCCCTATAATTACCACAATCTAGTACATCACCTTTACTTTTGTACACAATCACAATATCGCTATCTTCCCATTCCTTGGGAAATTTTCTATTAAGAATAATTTGTTTGAAAATTCTTCTCAGTTGGTTTACACCAACTTCTTCCGTCATTTTTATCAGGTCGCTTGTTACCTTTGAAGGGTCAACAGTTTTGTTATTTTTCATTTTATTTCGCTGAGCGCCCTTGTAACCTCATCTACTGTAACATTTTGTAAAAGACCTTTTACCTTTTCAACTTCGTCTTTATAATAGCATGAAGTTTCATTAAGGAGTTTTTCAAAATATTCTCTCCATCTATCTAACACATCATTTTCCATTACTACTAGCTCACCATTAGCATTTTTAATATACTTCTCTTTTCCAATATATATAATCGTTTATATATTGGTCTAGATTAAACTTACGCCATCTATTAAAAGCATCTCTCTTTTTCGTTATCACCAACTTCACCTCTTTATTCCACCAACAAGTATCTTTTCTCCTCCTATTTCCAACTTTTACTGTTCTTATACCACAAACATTTTTGGCTTCAGTTAAGACTCTATCATGGAAATATTTCAAGTCTGTGTTGTTTTTTCTGAAATTTCCTTCTATTTTCATTTTATATTCCATTTTCAACTTCTCATTTTTTAACTTCCACACTTATTCTGCTTTCCCTTCGCTCCTTTCTTTTATTTTTTTTCTACTCTTAGTTTTGCTTTTAGTAATTTATGCTGAGACATACATTTTTCTCCTGCAAGAGCAGAGCAGTCTTATTTTAGAGATACGTTCTCCTCTAGTCAAAATAAAATCAATTTGAGACTGAATCTCTAATTTTGAATGTAACAAGCTTATCAGTTGGTTTGGCGAAGATAGAGTTTGCTATCATTAAATCAAAAGTTTGGCAAAATTTCAAAATATCCAAACCTTCATCATTCCTTTGACCATAAGTATATTTATCTCTTACCCTTTCGAAACCACCTCTTTTGTCTCCTACATGACCGTTCAAATCTTCACCTATAAAAATTTCTTCAGCATCTGCTATTTTTCCATCACATCACTCAGACGGATCCAAAACCTTTCTTTCTTTTCCCTAGACCTTCCAATATGTGGGGCATATGCAGATATGAAGTTATATATAATTCCTTTTAACACCAGTGTATTTTATAATTCTATCCCCATGTCTTTCCACTTCAATTACCTTATCTATCAAATTCTTTCCAACAACTATACCAACACCGTTTAAACTTTTCTCACCCCCAATTCACTATGGTTTATGATTTCCAATATACTTGCAACCACCACCTCTGAACCTCACCTTTTGAATGCAGAAAATGTCTACTTTTCTCCTCTCTATCATCTCCCCAACCTCAACCCATTCACCTTTAAGGGTACCAACCTTTGCTGAGCACACATTTAAGAAATAATAAGGGTAAGAATAATAATAGCACCTTCTGCTAATTTAAGAACTTTCCGGTAAGGGGGTCATGTAAAAATAATAATTGGGGCATATTTATTTTCTATCCACCGGATGCTCTTCCTGCCGCAAAAAACCTCTACATGAGGCTGTAAGACATAAGTACTCTGAACAGCAATAATATTGTACTGACGTTCTAAATACATACTAGTGCCTTATAAGCAATAAACCCAACTTTTGTAGTCAGAGCCTATTACTACCAGTATTATATATATTTTTTTTATATCGACTTTCAGTCGCCCCATATTGGGGTTTCGTTAGCTCAACAAATGTTTCACAGGGCGCTACTCGTGTGTATAATTGTCGGCCCGCGCGGGATTGAACCCGGTTACTTTAGATAACTAGTCTAACGCTCTACCAGCTGAACTATGCGGGCCGACAATAGAAGGTTGAGGTGTTTCAAGTCAGAGCTCA
This sequence comes from Pterobdella sp. o SKG-2022, assembly GCA_964035795.1. NCBI lineage: Eukaryota > Metazoa > Annelida > Clitellata > Hirudinida > Piscicolidae > Pterobdella > Pterobdella occidentalis. Next base: position 350,859 of record OZ038324.1, on the reverse strand, counting down.
CGATATCATGCCATCTTTGCACCTGACCTCCTTGTGATCGTTTACCACCCGAAATTCTTGATACCAGCAGTTGTTTTGGTAATCGTGAATTAGAAATTCTCTCTATGTGGCCCAGCCATCTCAAACGTTTTTGTTGCAGCATTATTTCCACACGTTCAATATTCGCCATCTTTCGAATTTCGGTGTTTCTCAGTTTCTGTCACAAAGAAATTCTGAATACGATCCGTGTACACCTGGTTACAAATTTTTGTAAACGTTGGATGTGATGACTGAAAGGTGCCCATGATTCATTGCCATAAAGTAGAACCGGAAGAATCAAACTTTTAAACAACCTCATTTTTGTATCTTTCTGTATTTTAGGTTAATACCATACCAGCCTACTTAGGCTACCAAAAGCCTTTGCAGCCTTACTCAACCGTGCGTCGATTTCTGCATCCAGACTGCCATTACTTGTCAAAACACTACCTAAGCATTGAAACTGATTCATCTCTTCAATTTCTTCATTGATTTCAGACATTGATGATGCTAATTCTGATAGAATTGACATTGTATTTGTTTTTGTTATATTTATTTTCATGCCAAATCTGTTAAGCTCTTTAGTGAGAATTTTCAAGACATCGTAAGTCATTTTGATTGTTGCTAACCAGAAGCATTTCATCAGCATACATTAGGCATTATACCACAGTTTTTTGGTCGAACTTGCATCTGCTGTTATTCAGCAAAGGAGCTGTTGTGTTGAACTCTATATTCACTCCTAGATTGGCAGCTTTATTTAGTGCGATGTCTGTTACAGCGTCAAGGTATAAATTGAACAGTAACGGAGCAAGAACATTGCCCTGTTTAACACCAGACTCAATTGTGAATCCATCTGACAATTGGCCTTCGCATCGAACCACACCTTGTGTACCATTGTGTAAAGCTTGTAATATTTTTATGACTTTTGCTGGGAGATCATAAATATATTACCCAGAAGCACTACTGCAGTACCTCTTTAATTTCATAATAATTTTTCATTTGTACCTGGATATACCACAGTAACTCCTTCTACTTCTAATACACCATACCCAGGCCATTGAACTTCTGACAAAGCCATTGCTGCTACATTGTTTTCCTTCATTGGGGCTATGACATTATGAATTTTCAAGTTGAATTTGGTTGGATTGCCCAGGCTTCTCACATTCCAACAGCCAATTTTGAAAAATTTCTTGGTTTTTTCTTTATTTGCAGATATGGTGTGTGTTGAATTTGATTGGCGAGTTATCAGCTCTACGCAATCGTTTTTGAGGTTTTCATGTTTTGTCGCCATTTTGTTTAAAATCGGACTTTTCGTTTTTTGTTTTCTTTAACAACTTTTTGGGAGTTTTTTAACTGATATTCAGAAGAATTCAAGTGAGATTTTTAAGAGAAAATTGAGAAAAGATCGGCTCGAATTGTAAACAACCAGTATGGCGCGAAGCACACACACACACACACACACACACACACGTCTGAAGGTTAAAGGAGTTCTTCAGGAAGGTGAGCAGCATGCAGTACTTTAAGAACCTCGCCACCGTGCCTCCCCTGCCTCAGGCCAGTCTCATTATTCTATTCTTTTTGTTTCGAACATAATTTCAGAACACTAGTTAGTTTATTAAAATAAAAAGCTTTTTTTTATCAATGTAATATTTTCAAGTATACTTGGAAATGTTACGTTGATAACGAAAAGCTTCGTATTTTAATAAACTAACTAGTGTTCTGAAATATTACTCATTTTATTGTGGCTTTTGGAAAAAATTTCTGTTTTGTCTTGACATTTTGTTATTTATATCTTTGCTTTATTTTTCTTGGTTTTTTCTTTGATATTTATTTTTACATTAATCACATACAGTCTCTCCCAGATTTTCTGAAAGCTTACGAACTCAGCTCACACGTCAGACCCGAGGTAAACATTTGTATAAATGATTGTTTTTTACCTATGTTGAATTTTATTTAATTGCGCTTACAGGCTGCTTTTATGTCTCAACTTGATGAGACTTTGCTAGTATTTGTCAACAGACTGATATTTTGAAATCTTTCTCTATATTTGTTTTGTAGACCTAGGAAAAGCGTTTGATACGGTGCCAAGTAGGATAGAATGGAAAATAAGGAAGGTGTCTTAGAGGTTTTAGTTTGGGAGGTAATTAGCATGTACGATGGAATTAAAACTCGTGTAAGGGTTGGGAATGATCCATCTGAAGAGTTTTTAATGACAGTCCGTGTGCATCAAGGATCTGTTTTGTCGCCATTGCTATTTTCAATAATGATTGATGTTATAACAGAGAGTGTTAAAGAAAACTTAATGCATGAAGTTTTATATCCAGCTCACAGTTCTTTTTACGAGTTCATGATATTGTGGTAGACTGTGATTTCTATAACTTTCCTATTTTCTTGCTATATTGAACATGGTTTGCAGATATGAAATTAATTGTTTGTTAAATAATAAGTTCATTTAGATTCCATCTTGTTATTCAAAATCCTGAAACATGTGTTATTCTCCTACTCCAAAAATTTTCTATGAAAGGTGATTTTTTGGTTTATAATGGGATAGAAGGAGACGATCACTAAAATTTAAGATAGCTTTTGATGGCTTGATTAGAGACGGTTATTTGTTTTTCAGACATTGTATGTTCTTTTGTAAACTTGAATTTCACCAGTAAACTTTCACCAGGAGACTTTTCTCTACAACTTTGCTAATGAATTATGACAAGGTTTCACTTGTTGAAAATTTTAGCTAAATAAAAAATTTTATTCGCGTTCTTATAAATCTTCATAATTTAGTTGTTTGTTTAAGATTTTGTTGTGCTTCGTTTGAATGTAGTTAAGTACAAAAGTCTGGTGTATTTTTTGAGGTTAAATTTTAATATTTTAGTTTTAATATTTGTTGGTTCAGTTTTCATATTTACTGTGAAACTATTGTTATCAAATTGGTTTGTTTTTTATATCTAGGATATTAAGAATAAGGTCAAAAAAGAGTCAAAAAAACTACTTGAAGGCTTTCATGAATAAAGGAAATTCATGGGACGTGGGTGAAGGTTCAATGAAAGGTAACTTTAACCGCACGATCATCAAGACTTGCCATTAGTCATACTAGAAATGTCGAAAAGTACTTAGCTGCTTCAACATAAAAAATATATTACAAATAGCATTTGAAATTCTCAATGAAAAAGATGTTTCATGATTGGAGGACATATAAAAAACAAAGATTACGTTATGCCATTTGGTATCAATCAAGGGGTTGAGCTTTTAAAAATATCCCTTTTCCCACTCTCACTTCAACCTCCATTTCACTCTCTCACCCTCACTTCAACCTCTATTCCACTCTTCCATCCCACTCCATTCCATTCTTCCAACCTCCATTCCACTCTCACCCTCAATCCAACCTCTATTCCGTCTCTTTCACCCTCAATCCAACATCCATTTCACTCTTTCATCCCACTCCAACCTCCATTCCACTCTCCCACTCTCACTCCAACCTCCATTCCATTCTTCCACCTTCACTCCAACCTCCATTCCACTCTTCCACCCTCACTCCAACCTCCATTCCACTTTCCCGCCCTCACTCCAACCTCTATTCCACTCTTCCACCCTCACTCCAACCTTCATTCCATTCTTCCACCCTCACTCCAACCTCCATTCCACTCTCCCACCCTCACTCCAACCTCTTTTCCGTTTTTCCACCCTCACTCCAACCCCCCATTTCACTCTTCCACCCTCACTCCAACCTCCATTCCACTTTCCCACCCTCACTCCATCCTCCATTCCATTCTTCCACCTTCACTCCAACCTCCATTCCATTCTTCCACCTTCACTCCAACCTCCATTCCACTTTCCCACCCTCACTCCAACCTTTATTCCACTCTTCCACCCTCACTCCAACCTTCATTCCACTCTTCCACCCTCACTCCAACCTCCCTTCCACTCTCCCACCCTCACTCCAACCTCTTTTCCGTTTTTCCACCCTCACTCCAACCCCCCATTCCACTCTTCCACCCTCACTCCATCCTCCATTCCATTCTTCCACCCTCACTCCAACCTTCATTCCACTCTTCCACCCTCACTCCAACCTCCATTCCACTTTCCCACCCTCACTCCATCCTCCATTCCATTCTTCCACCTTCACTCCAACCTCCATTCCACTCTTCTACCCTCACTCCAACCTCCATTCCATTCTTCCATCCTGACTCCAACCTCCATCCCACTCCATTCCATTCTTCCACCCTTATTCGACTCTCTGTGCCTTTCTTGGACATCATTGTAGTTGTCAAATGAATTTTTTTCTAATTAAATGCTTTATTCTTATCTTATCAATTCAATATTTCTTTTTTTTTACCAGTAAACTTCAAAATATGAGGATTTCTAAGAAAACATTAAAAAAATATTTTATTTAGCTAAAATTTCCAACAAGTAAAACCTTGTCATAATTCATTAGCAAAGTTTTAGAGAATAGTAGAGAATTTAAACGGAAAAATCATAGATGTGAAAATTTTTTTTTGCTAAATGAAAATTGTTAAACTATGTAATATTGTTTTATTTTATGAGATCTATTTTAAAGTATTTATGAATGGTTAAATTATTGTTTGGTGTTATAATTTGGAGTTAAACTCCTGCTCCCCTTCTTTTGTATTATTTGCATTCTCTTCAATAGTGGTTCCTAGGCTTTGGTATTGACGTAGCATTGTGGGTCGTTATAGCCACTGATTATTGTATTATGTTTGTTTATTTCTAAGCTTTCACGAACTAGAAGGTTTTTTTGTAAAAAATTTATTTTTTTGGGTAAAAGTTGTGATTATCTCTGGTTTGTCCCAGTTTATTTGGCCGTGATTACATTGGCGGGCATGCTTTGATATTCCTGATATTGTAGGTTCTAGCTTTTTTGAACATATGTCTGCTGCTTGCTGTTTTATTCGATTTCTTATGCTCACCCTGGTTTGACCAATGTATGATTTATTGTTATCGCAGAAACACTTCAACTGGTAAACTCCTTTTTTGTCTATTTTTTCGTGTTTTGTTTTGTTTGATGAGCATAGGCTATGTCCCAGTTTTAGTCTTGATGAAGTATGGTAAGCGATATTGTTGTTTGTGAAGATTTTTTTTAACTTGTTTGTTGTAGGCATGTAAAGTAATCATACCCATGTTAAGTGTTTATGTTGTTGTTTGTTATTGTTTTGGGTTGTTCTGTTTCTTAATTTTTTTTTGTTTTTAATTTTGGCTTTTGGTTTTTGCTCCAATATTTCTGATCATGGCAAGTATATTTATTTAATATTGGTTCTTGCTTACTATTAATCATTCATTTATAGTTCAAATATTTATTTTTTTGTTTCTCATAATTATTTTTTTGTTCATTAATTTTTTGTGATGACCTCAACAATATTTTGTTCAGGTTGTGATCAAAGACGAGGACGAAGCAAAAAATGTGATACCAGCAAAGGTTTGGCGTATCATTTTTAGACATTTGAACAAAATCTTTCAAACATTTCTTGACAGTTTCATCATCTAAAGACAAATGCATTTTATTTATTGAGTACCATTTTAATTTTTGTATGTTTTATTCATTGCCATCACCTCTGTGATATTAGGCCGTAAACTGTGCCAAACGCGTTCATATTAATTTGGCCCGAAGGTGACTTCACCATATGCAACAAACGCACCGTATGATTTTATGCTCAATTATTCGTTCATGTATGGCACTTATGCTTTAAATCAAATCAAATCAATGACGAGTATGATTATAGTTGCATCAATTTCAGGAGTTTCTAGACCACCGAATATTATGAACTTTGAATGCAATTTAATGTAATGTAAGTTTTCTTAGAGATGACAATTTAATAAAAAATTATGCAAGTATGACTAAATAAACAAAACAGTTAACTAAGATTATATGAAAAAAATGTCTGTTGTTTGAAACAAAAGCAACCATAATAATACTTATATAAATGAAATTTAAAAAAACTGAGTTGATTTTATGAATTTATAAAAATAATTAAATCTGTGATAATAAACAAAAAAATATATATAGATGAAACTTCAAATAAAATATTTTGAACAATCAAATTTTACTTTTAGACAAAATTTGAACAACTTCATTGTCTTCATCTTATTCCAATAGAAACCGTTAGAATAGAATAATCATAGCAATGAATTGTCGGTGGAGGGTCCAAGTTTTTTTAATCACTATTGGTATGGTTTTCAAAGCCGTTTGTAAAATATTTTTGGCAAAGCTGCCGGTCTATCTGGTGTCGCATCCGAAATGATATAGCATCTGGTGGTGCAGGCATTGAGCTCATATACTACCTCATCAATGCTATCTGAGAAATGCATTCCATCAGATTGGCAAAACAGTTATATAGTTAATCTGTACAAGGGTGGAAGTGATGCGCTGCTCAGAGGTAGCTATAGAGGCTTGAGGTTGATGGGCTATGTGGTGGAAATTGTTGAGCGTTTAGTGGAAGTGCTCATCTTAAGAAATATCAGCATGGATAAGGTGCAGAGAGGTTTATGCCTAGGCATTGTCGCTTTATTCATTATGCGCCAGTTGCAAGAGAAGTACATGGCTGCAAACAAAGCACTTCACAAGGTCTTTGTTGGCCTGGAAAATACATTAGATGGTGTTCCTCGGAGTATAACAATAATAATATAATAATATTCATATTAGATTATACTGCTGTAGGCGTCCCAGTAGCTGGGGTATACAGCAGTCGGCTAATACATCTTCTTATATGGTGGGTTATGTGGATGCTTGGTGTTGAAGAGTGGTTGGTGCGTATGGCTCAGATTTGTGGATGTGAAGAGAGTGGTAAAGGTTGGTGATGGTTGCAAAAAAAAATTGGTGTGAATGTAGGCGGCAATCAGGGTTCAGTTTTGAGTCCCCTTATATTCACTTTAATAATTGAAACTATTTTTATGGAATTTTGCATTGGTTTTCCATGAAAACTATTGTAAGCTGATGATTTGGTTTTTCATGACAGACAATAAACTATTACTGCTGAATTTAGTGAGATCACAGATTCACTATTAATATCAATAAAACCTATTAAAGTTCTTTGTCTTAATAAAATTCTTAGCCAACTACTTAAAAGGCCACAAACAATACACCACATACAGCAACCAAACATCTAAGCACACAATTTTTAAAGCAGGAGATCTCCAAGAAGGCGTCTTATCAACCACATTATTCAACATATACATGTCAGACATTCCTTTCCCGAAGAACAACTCAGTCACCCCGATTACCTATGCAGGCGATATCACAATAACCTCCTTTCACCCCAACACCAACACAGCCATCAAAAACTTTCTCCCATATCTTAACGAGATTCACACATGTGTTTACACCAGCAACCTCTAAATTAACCCAGCCAAAACCATAACTAAACTCAAGAGCCGGATCTCTCAAAATTGCAACAAGCTTCTGAACAACCACATCAACAACACCCCCATCTCCACCACTACCAACACTACCATCCTTAGCCTGAGCTTTGATCCCAAGCTTAACTTCTCCATCCACACAAACAACACCATCACAAAAGTCCAAAAATCACTCAACCTTATAAAACTCCGCACATAAACACTGGGGCAAAAGCAAGGAGACACTCATCACCAATAAAAACACTACTTCCCATCATCGAATACGCCAACACCATCTGGTCACATATCATCTTATCCACCTTCCTCAATAAACTTCAAAAAATACAAAACGCAGCTCTGAGCTCAATCACGGGTTGTACACAAGGCACTAACACTCAACACCTTTACTCAGAAACAAAAATCCTTCAACTTCAAACCCACCTCAAACTTCACGCCTCACAACTCAAACAAAAAGCCTCACGCTTTACCCACCCATTACACTCACTTACCACACAAAAAGCTTACCCCACGTACAAAAAAAAATCCACATTCAACATCAATTACACCATAAACATACACACCACCCAGAATGCCATTCGTGCCAAATAAAAAACAATATTAGTACAATAAACATAAAAATAATTTTCAAATACATATCATCCACTCACAACAAAATCCTCAACAAGCAAACCCTTTCAATACACAACTCAGAAACCACCCTAGATCACCGCCCACGACGCACCCTCGCCCAACTTAGATGAAACAAATCGCCTTTCATCCTCTCATACCTTTACCAGCCGAGCTATACGGGCCGACAAAGGAAAGATAGTTTCGGGACTTTAAGCTTAGTAACTCAAAAAAGAAATCTTTTATTTGAGTTTCATAAATGAAGTTTCTGACAGAGGCAAATGCTACTTAGTGTCCGGTGTGGAAGCAGAAATATTACAGAAACATTTGACTGATAAAACTGTGTATCTAAAAATCTCACCAAAAACAAACTTTTTCCTAGCCTTCAACCAGCTCATCGTCATCACCACTCTACCTACTCTTGCATTCTTTTCAGACATTTTGAAAGCAGCCGATAACGGTGGATTATCTTTCTTGGTTCTAATGAATTTCTCGTCAGCTTCCGATTTGATGAACCATGATATATTCCTGGAAAGACTGGTTTTGGGGGTAGTGTGCTAAAATTACTAGCTACTTAAGTAACAGAACCTTTGTTATCAGATCTTGTGGAAGTGAAACATCTATGATGCACTCATCTGCTGGTGTTCCCCAAGGTTTTCTTCTTGGACCATTGCTGTTCACTCTTTTTACTGGTGATTTGGATAAGTTAGTCATGAGGCACAATTTCAGTTCTTACCAATATACAGATGACGTTCAAATTTATGGCCATTGTAAATATGAAAAGTCACTTGACATGCAAGTAGTATTATCTGAGTTGCGGTTTGGTTAGAAGCCAATCACTTGAAAATCAATGTTTCTAAGATTGAAGTCATCTGGTTCTCCAATGTCAGAAACGCTAGAATTAAAATTTTTGCTGGTGGGTGATTCAGAAACTAAACTAAACTCAGAATCTCCAACTCCAACGTGAAGTCTGTGCTTCTTTATGGGTCCGAAACTTGGAGAGCGATCAACACCAACACGACAAAGACGTGAAGTCTGTGCTTCTTTATGGGTCCGAAACTTGGAGAGCGATCAACACCAACACGACAAAGACGCAAACTTTCGTCAATGGCTGCCTTCGACAGATCCTCCGTTTGAGATGGTTCGACAAAGTGCCGAACGCCGAGCTATGGACATCCACAAATCAACAACCAATGAATGTCCAAGTCAAACGGCGAAAATGGCGATGGATCGCTCACGCCCTACGGAAAGAGCCTGGAAATACTACCAGAAAGGCTCTTGAATGGAACCCGCAAGGGAAGAAGAGGAGGAGACGTCCAAAGCAGACCTGGAGGAGAAGTCTAAACTGTAAGCTGCGGAACTCTGGCTTAACATGGGAAGAAGCCAGAGATAGAAGGAGATGGAAGAATTTTGTTGAGGCCCTATGCTCCTTTAGGAGTCTAAATGAATAATAATAAATAAATGTGAATGTTAGGGAAGTCAGAAAGAAAATTCTTATAAATAATTAGATACTCAACTATCAGCCAATTAAGTGAGTGGATAATGGTCACATGTAGAGTATTATTCTAGCACTTCTATTGACCACACATGGTGCTCTTTTGCACTGGCCATACTGGGGTGTGAGAATACGAATTAGAGCATAGTTTTTGAAACTTTAATTTTCTCGATTCATTAAAAATTAAACTTGCACATATAGATTTTTTTTTAATAAATACTTATTGAGCTGCATGCATACATATTTAAAATGATGATAACACATTGACATCAGGATGTTGAAGAGGAGCTAGCTCGTTTGAGGGTGGTGCTGCGAGAAAAGTATGTGATGGAAGTCTCAAACCTTTTGGACGCCATTATGCTTGTTATCAATATCAAAAAAATAAAATAAAAACTAAGTATAAAATATTGTGAAATAATTTGCGTCAAACTTTATTCACCTAATGCGTCATCCGAATAATGCAATATCCACGTAATGCACCATCCACACAATGCACCATCCACACAATGCACCATCCACATAATGCACCATCCACACAATGCACCATCCACATAATGCACCATCTTTGTAATTCACCATCTACACAATGCACCATCCACATAATGCACTATCCACACAATGCACCATCCACATAATGCACCATCCGCACAATGCACTATTCACATAGTGCACCATCCACATGATGCACCATCCACATAATGCACCATCCACACAATTCACTATCCACCAAATGCACTAGCCACACAATGCACCATCCACCTAATGCATCAGCTAAATAAGGCACTTTCCACACAATGCATCATCCACACATTGCACCATCCACACATTGCACCATCCACGCATTGCACCATTCACACAATGCACCATCCACATAATGCACTATCCACACAATGCACCATCCACACAATGCAACATCCGCACAATGCAACATCCGCACAATGCACCATCCACATAATGCACCATCCACACAATGCACCATCCACACAATGCACCATTCTCGTAATGACTCTTATTGCAAATTCAGATCGCAGTTCTGTTCCCTTACTTTCTAAATTAAGCTATACTAATAACAATAACAACGAAGGGAAGGAATGTTAGAGAGAGCGGAAAAAGAGGTGCAAGAGAAGGACAAAGAACTGCAAAGAGTGCACGATGAAGACCTCGCAGTGCTCAACTCCATGCGTTGCAAGGTTTGCCACATAATTGCATGGTCGATTGTAATGACCATCGGCATGAAAGCAATTTAATTTTGTTTGGTGGCAGGTGGTCGAACTGGAAGCCGAGGCAGATATACAGAGACAGATATCACAATCTACAACTCAAGTATGTCTTTTTGACATTGTTAACGCCTTAACATCGTTTGTCTTGGACGCCTTTGATATGAATACATTACCACGTTGGCGTTTGGGTTATTATATTATTGCCTGTATTAGATTTTAAATAATGGTTTTTTCCATTATTTTTTTCTTAATATAAAAACTTGTTATCTTTGTTTTGTCACAATCTGCTTTCATTCTTGCAGTTACCGTTGCCTCGCAATCTCCACTAGAATCTAGTCCAAAAGTAAAAAAAAGGACGCATTGTCTCAATACCATCGCATAAAGGTTGTTCCCTAAAGTTCATGCTACTTTTCGATTTCAGCCATTAGAAACTCTTAACTAGCTTTGCGGACATTTGGAATCTTTGAACACCTAGCATGGATCTAGAAATTACACTTGGAATACATTAGTTAGCTAGTCTCACTACTCGTTTCAGAGTTGTAAATTTTTATCACTTAAATTTACTCGTTATGGTAAACATGACTTGCAGATATAAAATGAATTGTTTGTAAATAAACAAGTTTATTTACCTGCATTCTTATTTTGTTATTTAAAGTCATGAAACATGTGCTATGCGGTGGATTCAAGGGCATGCTCATCGCGCACTTCTTTTGCTCTAACAAATTTTCATGGTCATACAAAAAAAAAGCAATGGCCCTCAGTTCCCAGCAGCTTTTGAATGGGCAGAGGGTGCTAAGAATTTCTGGGCTTTTTTTTATTCTTGTTTTTCTGGGAGGTTTTTTTTTGATTTTTTTAATATTGGATCGTTAAATGGGAAGAGTACGGAGTTGAATGAAGAGTTGGTGAAAGGGAGATTGGTATTTGCTACATCCAAGAAGTGTGTAGAAGAGGCAAGGGCTCAAAATTTGTAGGTAGTTTAGGTGGAAGGTTTAAACTTTGGTGGGGTAGGAATATTAGTTAGAAAGGATTTATGTATGAACGTTGTGCAAATAAATAAGATATCAGATAGGGTAATGTAGTGGCAATTATTTTTGGTAAAAAGGTAGTAAAAGTTGTTTGCGCTTATGCCCCACAATTTGGAAGAGCTATGAGTGAAAAGGAGAAGTTTTATGAGAAGAAGGCAAGAGGGTGTGAAGTGGGAAATGAAAATGAAGTTTTGATTTGCTTAGAAGATTTTAATGGACACATTGGTAAAGAGTTTGAAGGGTTTGAAGGTGTCCATGAAAGTTTTGGAGGGATTACTCTAGAGTTTTGTGTCAAAGGGGTATGTGTGTGGGTAAAAATTGGTTTAAGAAGAAAGTTACTTTTAATTGAGGGTGTAGTGGGACAAAGATAGGACTTTATGATAATGAAGGCGAGGCAGAGAAGGTTTTTGAAGGATGTAAGGGTAATTAGAGATGAACTTTAAAAATGGTTTTTGAAGGTAGTTTTGGACGGAAAGTGGCTTATAAATGCCCGAAGTAGCTGTGCTAAAAAACAATATCGCACTAAAGTGTGGAAACTTGAACGAAAATATTAAGAATATTCTTTGAAAAGATGGTAGTTTTGTATAAAAAGAGCGATGAACAAAATGCATGGCTAAAACTTCTGCTCTAAAAGCTGTTGAAGTAGTTTGTGGAGTGAGTGGAGGTAGGCCTTAGACTGGTTAAACTTGATGGAAGCATCAGGATGTACAGAAAGCCATCACAGAGAAAAGGAAACAACTCCCATCGGGGAAAAATAAAACCCTTTATGTCTGATAAAAAGAAAGCCAAAAGAGCTGTTGCTGAATCAAGAAAAAAAAGAAGCATGAAAGAGAGGAAAAGATACGGAATGACAAGAATGTTGTTCTCCGTAGAATAAGAATGGTGAAGAAAGAAGAGAGGGACTTAGCAGGTAACAACTGCATTAGAGACAAAAATGGGAAGATTGTTTTTGCCGAGGATGGTCGGAAGAAAATGTGGATAAAGCACATGGAGGCAATCATGAATGAGGAGAATCTATGGGATGGGATAGTGGATGTAGGGGTTCCGTTGAACCATTTGCTATAAACGAGATAGAGAAAGGCTAGAAATTATGAAGAATGGCAAGGCTAGTGAACCAACAGGTATTATCAAGGAGCACCTAGCTGCTTCTCCACATGGGAAGCAAGTTCTATGGCAAATAGCAAATGAAATCCTCGATAGAAAGAATATGCCTGATGACTAGAGAACAAGTACATTTGTTCCCATTTATAAGAAGAAAGGTAGCGTTATGGACTGTACCAGCTAAAAAGGTGTAAGGCTTATAGAGCATGGTATGAAAGTTGTGGAAAGGTTGTTGGAGAAGAGGTCGAGAAGGTTGGTAAAAGTTGACCAAATGCAATTTGGTTTTATGCCTGGCAGAAGCACAGTGGACGCTATTTTTATACATAGGAAAATGGTAAAAAGCTACCTTAAAATTAATAGGAAGCTTTATATCTGTTTTGTTGATTTAGAGAGAGCTTTCGATCAGGTGCCAAGGAAGGTAATTGAATGGGCGCTCAGAAAGAAGTTGGTCCCGGAAAGGTTGGATCAGGCAGTAATGTCGATGTACAAAAGAGCAAAAACGAGGGTTCAGCTTGGAGGTGGACACTCAGAAAAATTTGATGTTAGTGTAGGTGTCCATCAAGGATGGGTTTTTTCACCGTTTTTGTTTCAATAGTGCTAGATGTATTGTCTAAAGCGGAAGAAAAGGTCCTTTATATGAACTGCTTTATGCAGATGACTTGATCTTGACGGCAAAGACTATAGAAGAATTAGGAGCAAAATTCATCCTTTGGAAAGCAGCTTTGAAGGAAAAGGATTGGAGGTTAATTTTGTTAAAACAAAAATCATGGAAAGTGGTGGTGGTAGTAGGGTTGTTGTCTTGGCTAAGATTGATCCATATGGTGCGTGTGGTAAGAGGATTATGGTAAGCTGTGTGAGGTGCAACGCCTTTAACGTTATGCTTTTTCGACGTGTCATTCATTTTTTCGGCAAGGTCTTTTATGACAGGATGTCTTTTCATGCAACAACTTAAACACTTGCGGCAGTCCAAGACTCCGCCGTTCCCTGCTAAATAGGACTAATTCCCTTCACCGTTGGTACCACAAAGAACTCATCCGTAGAACCGCTACTCTGCTCCAGAAGTCTAAAGGAAAATAAAGAAAAAAGCTGCAAAATAAAGACAAAAGCTGCAAAACCCAGGTTGTGAGAAAAATAAACATTGCTTGCCGCAGGTTATCCACAGACACAGAGGCAGAAGTTTCCACCATTGCTCTTAGTTAGCCGGATCGCGGACTTTCACCGGCAGTGTCAGACCTGTCCGCCTTGGGATGCCTCACCAGGAACATAAGTTTCTGATGGCATAGCTTTTACACTAATCCGTTGACATTCCACACCACGAGAAGGTCAGGGTTGGACTTTTGGAGGACATATTAACACACAATAAAGTCAAAGCCCATATATATATATAAGTGCTCGTTCACGTTTTCAGACATGCCCACGAGCATGCTTAAGTTTACCAAACGAGCTCTTAACTGGCTGACACGACACGCTACGGAAAGGCTCCAGTTATCTGCATTTTGTGTCGCCATAAAGAACTCACCAAGTTTTTTTTCGGCCGACGGAGCTGCTCGTCCCACGCTGTATCTCCGTGATCTTCTCTTCCTAGCGGGCGACATCGAGAGTAATCTGGGCCCACCATTGTCATGGTGTGGCAAGAAATTTCGTCGTAACCAGTCTTCAATCGACTGTCAGGGTTGTCGACCTTCTTTCCACAAACAGTGCACTGGCCTGAATCGACTTCAGCAAGAGCCCCATAGACTTTCTGTGCTGGCTTTGTCGGGGGGAAACTGCCGAACTACGACATCAACCTACAGTCGCCAACGACGCTCGATGCTCCGTCTGGCCACAAAAATTCCAAAAGAAACTACCCCCATCTTTTGTCAAAACTGATCAAGCGTCGCGCACCGTTTATGTACATACATCACGCGCTATGACAAAAACCGTCACTGGCTTTGTAATAGTTGCACCAATACACATGTACATCATCCTCGCCCACCACCACACTCGCACAACCAATTCATCACCACCCACATCACATATAACACCAAGAGTGCACAACACAAACACCACGTCACCTCCATCATCCACGCAACCTGCAAGAGCACTCACACGCCAACATCCGTTGAAGTAGTTTTAACTCAGGCAAACCTCCCCACCATTGCATCTCGCTTTACAGCTTCCTCAAGAAACAAGGCTGACGATTGGGCATACTTTCCTGTAACCAATGATCGCCACCAGCTTCTTGAATCCAACATTCGGTATCAGCTAAAACCTTCTGATTGACGCAGTCTAGCATCCCACCCTACTCCATCCGTAACCCTCGACAACCGACACACACGACCGCCATGGGACCTCCAACCCCCCATTCATGCCATCTACACACCAACAAACAAGACGATGCCATAAGAAATACAGTTGTCTGCCGCAGCGGCAACAATCGAATCAAACGCTTGCAACTTCGAACTCCTGCTTTTCACTGATGGTTCAGCGAGAGAAGGCACGTTGGATGGCCGAGCCGGCCTAGTCGTCTTGGCAAACAACCATGTGGTACACGAATGACATGCTCCCACGGGGGTTCATAGCAGCTCCTTCCACTCAGAGGGAGTTGCTTTTGCCAAAGCTCTACGCTGGCTCACCATTACAATCTGGGCAGCAGCGACGATCGTCTGTGACTGCAAGTCTCTGATTGCAGCCGTCTCTAACCCATTCCCAACCGACGCGACCATCATCGACCTACAAAAGACGGCAGCAGATCTGGCAGTCGATATGCAATTGTCCATTTTCTGGGTTCTCGGCCACTGGCCTGCTCGGAAACGAACATGCAGCCTCTTAAGTAAAACTCAAGTCAGCTATGACCCAAACCGAGATTGCGCCAGATACTGCCACCTGTCGAGCCTTCATCCGTCGTGAGTGCCAACCTTTGCGAATTCAGCAACCACGAATTCAAATCTTCCAACGAGAACCAGATGATCGACGAGAAGCTGAACTTCCTAAGGCTGAGGCCACGGACCTTGTTCGATCCTGCTGTGGCCGTCATACATCCCTGCGACTGTGGCAACACTTCACATGGAAGACAGAAGATCTCTGCTGCAGACTATGTGGCGAGGAGGAGAAACCCTCGAAACATCTCTGGTTAAAGTGCCAGGTACTGCTCGCAGAATGACACCAATGCCAGATCGGCCAATCTACGAATGAACTTGTCTTTCTCCCAAGGCATTCTATCGCATTTGAGTACAATCCTCAAACGGCTGAGGTGATTTGACAACAACAACCCCGGCCATTTGGACATGTACAGCAGCATAATCTTAGATTAATTCATGTGGTTCATATTTTATCAGCATTTTTGTTATAATTTTATTTTTACATGTTTTTACGAAAAATTTGAATTATTCTCAGGAAAACGAACTATTGAAGAATATGCTGAATGAAAAATCAAATTTGGAATCTGGAAAGAGTGCGCTGGAAGGTGTGTCGCATCAATGTCATAAACGTTTCCTATAGAAGTTGATGGTGTATCATCAGCATCACATATTGTTTGCTACCAATTATAGTATTATTATTGATTCTCATAAATATTTTCTTGCTGCATGTATTGTTTGCTTAGTTATATCTAAAATTAATATTAACTTTATCGTTTCCCTATATATTTTATTAACTTACATGACGGATAAAACTTCAGCTGAGCGTTGAAATTTTCTGTAGAACATATACCAAAAAAAGTTTGTGGAGAATGCAAAACATTTTTGGAAAAGGCAGACGTGGTATTGGAATGACAAGGTTCAGAAAGCTTTCTTTTATGCGATAATGTTTCAATGAATGGAAGGCTAGAGGAAGAAGAAAAAGATACCAGGCTGCTATCCGTGCATCCAACCTCACTATGCACCTTGCCAAAAACGAAGCTAAAAAGGTTGCTTTCAGAATAATTATTTCAAGCAAATGCGACGTGAAAAGCAGAACGTCATTGGAGATAAGCCGGTGAGAAATGACAATGTCTTTGTCTCTGAATAATATTTCCAAAATAGAAGCATGAAGAAGGCGTTACCTGCATCTTTAAATTTAGAGTTTATTTGGAATTAAGGTATTTTTTCTGAATCCCTTTGAAGATTCAGCGTTTTCAGCACTTCTGTTTTTGTAGGATTTATTTTCAGGTTGAATTTGTAATAAACATTAGTTATGGTCTTTTGTATTTTTTTGATTTCTTCTTCATTGTTCGAGTAGAAAGTTTGGTCGTCAGCGTAGCTTATTTCATTAATGTTCTGACTCGTAGCTACTTTTCTCCTCTCTTCTGTTGCTTTGAAGAGATGTGTGGTACAGTATTGGAGAAAGACGGTTGCCTTGAGGAGAACCAATGTTTGTTTTGAGTTCTTCTTCACATGTTTCTTCAATCTTCACGCAAGCTGTTCTTGAAGCCATATGATAGCGAAGCATTCGAGTTTCTTCATCAAATAGATATTCTTGAAGAATTTCAATGCATTTTTTTTGAGGTTGTGTCAAATGCTTTTGCCATTGACTTTATAGTCATGATGAAGACATTATCGGCTGTGGATGTATTGGCTCCAGCGCTGATTGACATGCAGGAAAAACAGAATCTACTTTTTTTGCAATCTTTTCTAGCAATAAAATGGAGAATATTTTTCTTTTGAAGTGAGCAGGGTTCTTGGTCGTATGTTATCAACTACTTTCTGTTTATGGTGTTTTGGGATTGGCATGATTATACCTTTTTTTATTTCGGTAGGTGATTTGTGGCTAGCGAAGATTTCATTGAGAAGTTGTTTTAGCTTTGGGGAAAGAAGTTTCATTATTACTGCTGGAATGTAATGTAATGTAATGTAATGCGGTATTGATGAAGCGCTTTTTTCTGAACAAATTTAATTTAGCTAAAACACACTGTGAGACGTGCTAATAGTTCCTGCTGTGAT
The DNA here is from genome assembly GCA_964035795.1 of Pterobdella sp. o SKG-2022. Classification (NCBI taxonomy): domain Eukaryota; kingdom Metazoa; phylum Annelida; class Clitellata; order Hirudinida; family Piscicolidae; genus Pterobdella; species Pterobdella occidentalis. The sequence continues at coordinate 333,131 of OZ038324.1, read as the reverse complement.
TTCATCATGTCCAGGCGCTTTTTAATTTTTGATTTTTTTGAGTTTTTCGATGGTTCGAAGAATTTCAAAAGTAGATATTGGATTTTCAAGGGGTTTAGGGTTTCCTTGAAAGCATGTGGTAGTCTCTTCTAGTTTGTAACTAATTTTTACATAAAATTTTCTTTTTTCTTTTAGTATTATTTTTTATCTTTTTTGCAACTTCCATATTCTAGTTGTAGACAGAAAGATTGGCTTCTTTTTTGATAAAGTTTTTTAATTATATGAGTGGGTTTCCTTGTAAGACGCCAGTATCAACCTGGAAGATTGCCTTCAGGGGTTACCTCAAGAGTGGAAGTGTTTTTATGCATCACTCGTATTGCATTAACGATTTCAGAAGGAGACTATATGCAGCTAGGATTTTGAGCATTTTGAACCGATCTACCGAGTCAAATGCTTGTTTGAAATCATTGAAAGTTATTACAGCTTTTTTCTTGTGGTTACGCAATCTTGGGTAATGAACAACGCTGCAGTGAAGAAAGTTGATGGCACCTACACTCGCATACTCCGAAGAGTCAAAAATATCTCCTGGAAGGACCGCCTATCAAAAACCCAGCTACACGGTCAAATTTCGAAGTTGTCTACTATAATCAAATGAAAACGGTTTGCGCTTGCTGGACATGTAGCTAGGCACAACGAGCCTGCAAACATTCTGTTGTTCTGGACATCGGATGAGGTTCGTAGAATAAATCGTCCAAGTTTAACACTGAAAGACGTACTTCAAAAAAATACAGGGCTGACTTCTAACGAACTACGTACTACTATGGCTCATAGACAAATGTGAAGAAAAAATTTAGTCATTTCACTGAATTTAAGATCGGATGCACTACTACTACTACTAATGCGGTATTATAGATCAAAGAGCTTGCTACAAATTTAATGTAACGAAAACACTGGTACAAATGCTGATTGTTGGCCACGTGGGATCGAGCCCGGTACTTTAAAACGACTAGTTTAATTCTTTACCTGCTGAGCTATACGGACTTCTTCCTAAACGGCTTTAGAGCTTTTCTGGTCCAATTTGCCTTAGTCCCCGCTTCTATCTCAGTATTATATGTCCGTTGATTGAAAAGACCATAATATTTATTTTAACATGTATTTTTGTATTATTCTGGCTTTTCTTTATCATCATTTGACATATTTTTTTGACTCGGATTGCATTGAAACTATCTCAGAGGCAGTGAGATCGAGTGAAGAGAAGTTCACAAAAATGAAAGACATCTACAGCAAGTTGAGGCAAGAGCACGTGATGACTCTTAAAAAAGTATAATTTTTTTTTTCATTACCCCTATGTTTCGCCGTGTAGGTTAGGAACGTATCCTATCTTCATCATCAGGCTGTTAGTGTATCATCATCATCGTTTGTCACTTCATCCTCATTATCATCATCTTCATCGTTTGGCACATCATTTTCTTGTTTTGTCTTGTCTTTTCTTGTCTTCTCTTTTATCGCATCATTAAGAAGCATGAGAGACCCGACTTAAGGAGGTTATTGGCATGTCCGCATATGTCTAGCCATGTTCGTGGCTGGCAGTATACGTTGACAGTTTTGGCATTGCTTTTTTTTGTTTCTGTATGTTCTTGCTGGTGTAGGTGTGTTTTGGTGTACGGTGTATTGTTATGTGTTCTCATGTGTTTATCCCGATTTGTCTTATTTCTCCAGAGCCCACACACTCCACATTTGAACCTCTTGCCATCGACCTCTTCTTTCTTACACGTTTTTTGATGGTTTTTCTAAGTCGCTTCTTGATTGAAGATTCTTCGACTGTGTACACAGGTTATTTCAAATGGCGTTTGCATCATCTTGTGCATTCTTTTCGTATATATCGCCAGACCTGCTTTGCTTTTGCATGTTTTGCCACATCATTCTGCCTCACATGTGAATTCAGTGGTTGAATATGTCACAGGCACGTGTAGTGTTTCTCTGCCCGGTAGACGTCGATTTCCACTATTTTGGCGTCCTTGCTGACATTCGTTCATTTTCAGCCACTTCCTTCGATTGTTGACCTCGGAGTTCCATCTTTTGCGATCTGTGACTATTTTTTGCAAGTTCTCATGCGGGATTGCTGCATCAGTTAGGAGTTTGCGCCAGTAGCTGAGTGTTGTCCCTTGTCTTTTCCTTGCTTTTGTGAGACTTTCCAGTTCGGCATTCCAACCTAGTACCATTATCTTCACCAATCTGTCGTCGGGTAGACGCAAAAAATGGCCTAGGCACCTGAGGTGCGTTATTTCTATTTTAGTACGGATGCTCTCTACTCCAAATTGGCGTTTTACGTCCCATATGTTCACATGTTTTTCTTCCATTTCTCTTAACGGCTCCTTGTTACCACTACCCCATATCAATCCTGTCCATTGCTTTCTGCAGTTTTTTCACTTCTGACTTGTAGAACGGTCTTGTATTACAGTTGAAAAACATAGTGCTCTCTACACATGTATCCAGTACTAAAGCCTGTGTTCTCTTACTCAGTCGACTTTTGGTGAAACGCTTCCTAAACCTAGCAAAAATCAGTGCCCTTCTTCTCAGGGAAATGTTCTTTTTTCTACCGAGATATACATCGAGCATTCTGATGTTTTTTGCTTCCATTGTTCCAACCTGACTCTTTCCTCTTTGGCATCATTCGTTCTCTCCTCAAACAACGCTAAACTTTCCTTCATAACCTGGGTCGCCTCATCTACCTCGCGCGCTTTTCCAATCACTGTGGTATCATCTGCAAATAGCGACTCCGTGAGGTACATTGTGTTGTTTTCTTTAGAGTACTTGTTTACGTTTTGTTTTGAGGGAAACTCATGTCCAAATCTCCATGACTACTTCACTCCAGCCTCTCGGCGTCTCAACTTCGCCGCTTCCTCTCTCTTTTGTTGGTATGTCCTGATTGGTGCTTGGTGATAAATATTGAAAATTATCGGTGAGGGTGCCCAACCTTCACGAAGGCCTCTCTGGGGGGTAGAAGGTGCTGCTATCTGATGTGTTGCCTTTTACCTTGTTTGCAGTAAACTCGTGAAGATCTTTCAGTTTGTCAATGAACGAGTCAGGCATGTTGTAATGTTTTAGCAGCCTCCACAGTATGGGTTTATTGACTCTTGGGTATGCTTTCCTTAGATCCAATAAGACTATCTTGGTTTCATTCTCGCTCATGCGGTCACCCACGCAGGTCTGGAGCTTTAATTCGTCTTTCTGAAGTCGTATGAAGATCTGTGTCGCATCACTATGTTGATTGATTCTGTCGAAATCCTGCTTGATTCTCATCCAATACTCCCACCTTCTCAGCCCAGTCCCGAAGTCTCTGCTATTATTTTTTCCAGTACTCTGCTCGTGAAAGGTAAGAGGCAAATACCCCGGTAGTTATTTTTATCTCGGCAGTCACCTTTCTTGAATAAAGGGAGTGTGTTGCCAGACTTCATCGTTTCATCCCATTTCCATTCGCGGTGTTCATACATACCCTTTATTACCTCATATAGCTTGCTCTTAATTGCTGGAGCTGCGAGCTTGATGTATCTCAAGCGTATACCGTCCTCCCCAAAGAATCCATCTCGCATTTCTTTTAGTTCGATTTCAGCATTGGTCGGGTTACGTGTGAGCTCGGTATTCGCCTCTTTTAATATTTCATTATCCTGCGGTCTCACTTGTTTACTGCTTCAACCATCTCTTCTTCGGAGTTCTCGAAACGATTCTTCTGTATAGCCTCCGGGTGTTTTTTGAACTCTTCTTCGCTGAACAAGGAGGAGCTTTTCCTGTTGTTCTGGTTCGTCCCACGCAGCTGTAGTCGGCCCAGAATGCTATACATCTGACCGATGTTGCCTTTGAGCTGGGCCTCTCTACATTCCATCGCCATATTTTGCCACCACTGGTTTTCCCATGCTTTGAGACATCGTCGGTGTCGGTTCCTCACTGTCTTAAGATGCTCCACAGCGTAGTTAAATGCCTGTTTATTTCTTATAGACTAATTCAAATTATACAGCCGTTTTTGCTCGTTACGGACTCTTAGGCTTCTTTTCGCTTCTCTATCAGTTTCTGAAGCTCCTCCATGTGACCCGCCGGCCAATCGTTGGCTTATCTCTTCTTGATACCACAAACTTGTTCTGCCGTACGCACCACTCCCTTTTCTATTTTTTTCCAGTCCTTGAAAACGTTGCCAGTCTACAGTATTTCGATATTCCCCGTTTTCACCTTGAAATCATCTCTTTTGTCTTTGTTCCACAGTTCTTTTCAGGCAATGTTTGATCTTCTCAGCGTTTTTCTGATATTTTTTGTTTTCTCTTCCCACCACTTTTTGAAACCCTCATTTAGGTACGCTTACTTAGGTTGTGGTCAGATAATCCTTGGTGGTTGCCAGTCCGTACTCTCTTGAACACTCCGTGACGGTGGTTGGTGCGCATAACGAAACCGTCCAGTTCACACCACTTTTCTGAGCCTGGATGTCTCCACGTTTCTCTTCCGGAGTCAGTATAGAAAGAATTTACCCAGCATAGATCGTTCTCTGCTAACCAGTCTAGGAGTTCCCGACCCTGTTGATTGGTGGTAGACATGCCCTGGTTTCCATTGTTCTCATTCCCTGTACCAATTTGTGCGTTGAAATCTCCACCAATGATAACTACTTCGTTCTTTGCTTAGCCGTGGAGGATTGTTTCTAGAGTGTTGCGTATCTCTTGGAGAGTCTGCTCGTAACCTTCTGACCCTTGTACCGGGAAGTAAGTTGATATGTAATTAACATTATCTATCTTCACCAAGTCAGTAATCAACTTTTTTCTTCCTTGCTTGTTCCAGATGTTGAAAGCATCTAGGTTCATTAACACTCCAACCTTTTTCGAGTGAACCAGGAGGCGATCTTTCTTCTGGTGATGGTACTCACGCAGGCTCTCTGAACGCGCATCAATTTCTGTAACCAACCCCAAATCCCAGTCTTCTTTTGGGTGATAAAGCCGAAACGACTCCCCATCAGGTTGGCTCGTTTCACATTCCAAGTACCAATTTTCAGCTCCTTGCCTTGCCACATTTTTATCTTGTCTATGTTTTTCTCTTCTCTTTACACGTCTCTCGTATCTTCTCCTGCTTCTTCCTTGTTGAGGTTTTGGGTTCTTTTCGATATTGCGTAATCTCCATTCCACCCAGGTTTTTCGTGCCCTCGCCAATTTAAAACCTCTTAAGGTAGTGTCGTGTGGTGATGTGGTTTTGTTGTAGAATGACGTGGTGTTGTAGTTTGGTGACATGGTATTGTTATCAGATGATGATGCAGCGTTGTTACATGACTTCGTTGTGTTGTTGTTGTGTTGTGACGTGAAATGGTTGTAGTTATAGTTGTGGTTGATGAATCCTAGGTTTCCCTGTGCACTATTCTCCGAAATGATTCGCGTCGTTGTAGGTGTTGCTGTAGATGTCAGTTGTTGAGATTTTGTCGTAGTGGGTGTAAATAAATATTTATGAGATGTTGTTGTTGTAGTAGATTTCGGTTGCTGGAATGTTGTTGTTGTCGACGGTCCCCAAAGCGTTGCTCTCGTTGTTTTTGATTGTTAAGATTGTGTTGATGATGTCTGTCATAAAAATGTCGTTGTTTTTGGTTATTGAGATGTTGTTTCTGCAGTCGGTTGATGAGATATTGTTGTTGGTTGTTGATATACTGTAGTTCATATTGTTTACATCTGTTTGAAACTCCCAAAGTCGGGTTTGCCAAAATTTTAAGGAGATGGTTGGCTATTTCCATACCCCTGTTTTTATTGCACTGTTTTCCCGTTGTAGTTGTCAGGGTACCCAACGGCTCTCTCAGTACAGTTTTGGATTCTCTTTTGCCAAAGAAAACTCCCTTGTCCACTAGGCACCAATCGTGAATGTTGGATCCACTCGCCCATTCATCATCATCATCATCGTTTGTCACATCATCATAATCATCCTCATCATCATCATCTTTTGTCACATCATCATCATCATCACAATCATCATCGTTTGCTACATGGTCATCATCATCATCGTTTGTCACGTCATCATTATTATCATTTGTCACATCATCATTATCATAATCATCGTTTGTCTCCTAAAGTAGTCCGTGACGTTCAGCTTCCTGGAAGGTGACAAGTCAAGAGACTGAAAGTTATGTGAACTAGGTTGAAACCGATTTGAAAGGTGCGAATCGTAGAAAAGTTAACTTTTTAAATAGAAACCTCTGGAGGAGAAAGACATCTGCGCTCTAACAAACCACTTAACCTCATGCTAGGAGACAAAAGGCGTTAAACTAATAATAATAATAATAACTGAGTGAATTGGAGTCAGTCGACTTTGTTGTAGTTAATTATATTTCAAGGGTTTTTTTTGAGATTGATTATTTCTTATTTGTAGGTCATATTAAGGTGGTCTGAGTTGAGAGCTTCAAGGCTGGCCCAGGTGAAGTTGGTTGCTGATTGGGGTGGATGCTATTGAGATGTCAAGGTAGGTTTGTTGCGATACAGGCTGGGGTGTACTTTCCTAGCATTTACTTCTTTGAATTGAGTAGCAGAGTGGATATAAGTTGGCCTTTGAGGTCCGAGTACCATAATTAAGAGTGCGCATCGATGTCATCCATGATTATACAGTTGGAAAGTTTTGAAAATGTTGGAAATTATATTTTCTATGTTCTTGATGTTTGGAATTTATAGGTTTGAGATGAGAAGTTTAATGTTTTAGGTGTGTTTTCATGGTTTGGAGTTCTATGTTGTTGGTGGTTAGGTCTGTTGGGGTGAAGATTTGTGAGTAAGGGATGTTTTTATTGATGCCTTCACAGCCTTCCAGTCGAACAATGTACAATTTTTAAAATGGCTTTACTAACTTTTAAAACCCTCAAACTGTTTTTTCTATTTTATTTTTCTTTTTTTTGTTAAACTAAAAATTAACAAAGAACTCTGGATTTTTCAGAAGCACAAAAAAGGTTTCCAGTCGTGCCTTTCGACATTCATCATCCAAGGACTAGTACTCGCTGCCCCAACATCTAAGAAACTGCAATAATCTCACTGTTTTTGAAAAACTTATGAAAACCAATTATTTAAAAATACCGGGCGTGGGCCGACAATTATTAGTCCACATGGAGTAGCACTCTCTGGAACCAATCAGTTGCGCAACCGAAACCCCAGATAGGGGCGATCAAATAATCGGCATATTTTTTTAAAAATTTGATTTTGACAATATTTAAGCCGCTTCAATTTTGTCTTTTCAATACCCACATAACAAATCTTTCAAATCTTGTTCATACTATCGTAGTCATTTTTTTAGTTATTTTCTAGCATCTATTACTAATCTCATTTTAATCATTGCCATTATGTTTAGTCTCATATTGTATCAAACGGGGCGCCTAATTTTCTTGCTTTGGCGCTTCACCTATTTTATAAATATTTAATATCTATGCAAGACTAATTTTGTAAACTGCCAAACTTGAAGTTCTTCAGAAACTTTTTTGAAATGCTTAGAGGTTTTCGAGAGGAAATTTTTGAGAAAGATATGCTGAACTTTTACCCAGACCGCATTTTAAAGACCTATAAAAAATAAGAAAGAATATAAAATAAGTGAGAAATAAAACGAAGTTACTATAATAGAAACAAACACTTAGTGTTAATTGAGAAACTCAATACACGAAGCTTTTCGTAAGAGTATCTTACATTATCTAGTGTGAGAAGCTTCGTGTATTAAGTTCCTCAATAAACCTTAGTGTTTTTTTCTATTATATTGATTTCCGGCTATTTTACGTCAAAACGAAGTTGTTCGCAGACCTAATTTACCGCAGGCGATAGAGCAGCAAAATGCATTCAGTGGTGATATTTATAAGAGCACATGCACATATAATTATTGCCCCAGTAAAAAACTTCATATAAACAAATTATACTAGTGAGCCTAAATAGAGCCAAGGTACAAACACCAAACAGAGAAGAGTGGAAACGTTGCATAAATACATGACAAGGAATTTTCGATCCATAACTGATTTTTAAACTATCTATTATTTTGTGAAATAAATATTATTTATTATTATTGTTATTGGCTCTGAACATGACGTTAAACTGCACTGAAGATAGGGTTTCCAAATTGAAGCTGCTTTTCTGCTATAACCTGGATGAGAGTAGATTCTGGTAGCAGGTATCAACAAACTGATATTCTGGTATTGTTGTCATTTGGCTTAGCGGATGATCTTTTTTTTTGACAATGGCAAGGCAAACTGCCAAAGTGTGGGAGCGGCGGATTTTGAATTGGATAATTTTAAATTGGATGTTAGCTCGGATTGGCAGTCTATAAAAATTTGTTTAAAATAAATAACCTTTTTATAAATTACTTCATTATAGTATCAATAATACAGGCCGACTACTGTCAACCTATATACTGGGACACGTACAGAAATATAATCTAATTAGTTCTATATATAGTAATTTTTTCCTCGGTTTAAATACTTTTGTTTGAAACAGTTTTCAGATGTGACTGCCAAAGCTGCAGGGATGAAGAAAGAAAAAGACGAGCTTGAGATGCAACTCAAGGTTGCACTTGAGAAATAGAACGAACCATCTATATCATACATAACTATCATTTTGTTCACAGGAAACTGAGCTACGGAGAATTGAAAGGGAGCACAGATTGATTGAAGATGAAAGACAGAAGAGTGGCATTCAAGATGATATGAAAAATAAACAAATGGAGCTTAATATTCAACAGTCGAAAGATCATATAATGTTTTTGGAAAAACAATTAAATGAAAAAGTTGATATGATTAAGAATCTGGAGAGAATTAATGAAAACAAGAAGGTGCTGGAAGAGAGATTGGTGGAGATGGAGACATGCCTGAAAGCAGCGGGAGAAGAGAACAAAGTGGTTGTTGCTGAGTTGAATGAGAAAGTAAGGAATTTAAAGGAAAAAATGCGAGAGATTGATGACGAGAAGAAAAAACTCCATGACAGAGTGGAAGCGAACAGAAATGACAAAAAAGTCATTGAAGAAAAAATAAATAAAATTTATAGTATGTTTCAGATGTTTCAAAATAATAGCTGTATGCATTGATATTTATGCTTGTTTAGGGCATCTAGCCATCCCACATCACCTCTCACATTCCATATCTCATACTACGACCCATACCACGCAACTCCTCACACTACCTTCCACAACGTCACATCACCGCCTTTTTACTCAAAACTCTCACAAAAGCATTTCCTGCAACACATCATCTTTTTCACCAACTACCACACCACCTCTCACATAACTTGTTCTACTGCCTCTGACACCGCCTACACGTCACCTTTACCACGGCTTCTTACATTGTCTCCCACACCATCGCCCACATCACGCCTCACTTCGCCCCCCCCCCCTACGTTTCACACCACTTTTTCTAGTGCCATTCACATCATTCCCTACACCATCTCTTACACCACCAATCACAGGAAGCCTTCAAGAAAGTAGTTGTGCCACTATTAAAACCTCTTTACAGCTCTGCGCCCACAAGTTCCCCTGGGCAGTCAAGTGCTCGCCAGGTTATAATTCTTTTATTATTTTTTTTCCAATTTATTCATTGTTTTCTTATGTTTTATCACTAAGCAGATTATTCGATGGAGAAAGTGGAGGAGAGCAAGCGGCACTTGGAGGAGTTTCAGCAGTGTTTGTCTCTGCACTTGAAACAAAAGACTGGTATTTCTATTTGTAATCACGATTCAATCCCGAGATTTGAAATTTTGGATTGGTAACCAGTGGGGGTTAGTCTACCTCACGGGCGAATGAAGCGCTTTTCAGTCTTGGCTGACAAGCACCTAGAGATGGTGTTTTGATAAAAATACCCAGTTTCTCTATCCAGGCTAAGTGAAAATGAGATTGTAGTTTTGGCTGGTGACTTGAATGGGCATGTAGAGCGGTCTAGTAATGGCTATGAGTGTTTTCATGGTGGTTTCGGATATGGGTCTAGCGATCAGAAAGGTGAAAGAATTTTTGAGCTAGGTGCACCTATAGATATGTGTGTTTGTAACGCGTTTTTCAAGAAAAAAGATAACAGATTAGTAACATATGTTTCCGGTACTTTTAGAAGCCAGTTTGACTATATTATGGTCAAGAGAAAAGACAGAAAATTTGTTGAAGATGTAAAAGTGGTGCCTGGGGAGAGGTTGTGCAACAGCATCAATTGCTACTGCGTGACATATTAGTGGGGTCTATGAAAAATTATAGAAAAATTTTTGTCCCAAAGTGTGGAGATTGCAAGAGACTCCAATCAGAAACGAATTCGAAGACCAGCTTAGAACTAAATCTTTTATAATAGATAAAAGTAGGGGTGTCAAAAGCCTCAGTTGCTTTCCTTGGCGCTATATAAATAGTTATTATTATTATTATTATTTAAATTCAAATTCAATGACGAGTATGATTATAGTGACATCAACTTCAGAAGTTTCTAGACCACTGAGTATTATGAACTTTGAATGCAATTTAATGTAATGTATTTTTTCTTAGAGATGACAACTTAAAATAAAATTTTGCAAGTATAACTAAATAAACAAAACAGTTAACTAAGCTTATATGAAAATAAAAGTCTGTTTTTTGAAACAAAAGCAATTATAATAATACTTATATAAATGACATTGAGAAAGCTGAGTTGATTTTATGAATGTATAAAAATAATTAAACCTGTGATAATAAACAAAAAATATATATAGATGAAACTTCAAATAAAATATTTTGAGCAATCAAATGTTAATTTTAGACAAAATTTGAACAACTTCAATGTCTTCATCTTTTTTCTTTAATGGCACTTTCACATCATCACAACTAAAACCAGAAATTGCTTATCTTTTTCTTCATTGTTACATTCTTTGATATTGATTAAATGATGATTTTTTTTTCATCTTTTATAGAATTTCCATCCAAGTAATGCCAGCCTTTATTACCCCCAAAAAACTTTGAAGTGTTTATCTATGTAATTTTTGTTGTTGCATAAGATGAAATTGGTGATGTTCACAATTTATTTTCTTTTTATGGAAAGCAAAAAATGCGAAATCATCCCAAAAGAAGTAGTTCTTGTATGTTATTGTACTAAGTTATCGAAGTTTGAAATAGAATTGCGAAATTATTTAAATAATAATATTTTGACATTTTAAACTGAATTATGCAGTTTTTAAGTATAAAAATCGACTATTCGAGTCGACAGGCCACCTTCGATTGGTGCCAAAACAATTATTATTATTATTTGGAAGTCACTTGAAGCAGATTTATTGGAATCAGCTGATACTGTTTGTGGCTGGACAAAATGTCCGCCCAGACATAGAGTCCCATGGTGGTGGAATGACACTGTTGCTGCGGCCGTTAAAGAAAAGCGCACAGCTTGAAATGTTGGCAAAATGGTGGTAGTAAAAATGAATATCTATGTGTTAAGAAAGCTGTATACAATGCTAGGAAAGTGGCTGAGCAGGTAAGGTTTGGTGAAGTTCTAAGAAGGAAAGACAACAGAACAGAAGTGTTCAAAATAGCAAAGCATATGTGTGCAGCTAACCATGATGTCATTAGAGAGAATTGTGTCAAAAATGGAAAAGGAGACTTAGCTGTTACAGACCATGAAAAGCTACTTGCATGGCAAGAACACTATGAACGTCTGTTGAATGAGGAATTTGATGGGAATAAGGAGTCATTAGCAATAAACAATCCCACAATTGAACCGCGGCCTAAGATAAAAGTCGACACAGTGAGAAGAGTTTTGGGCAGAATGAAGTGTGGTAAAGCAGCTGGTAGTTCTGGGGTTGTTGCAGCAATGTTGCAAGCTTCTGGTGAGGTAGGCATTGGCCGTATGACAGGTCTTTTCGATGGTATCTTAGATGAATATAAAATACCTGAAGACTGGAATAAGAGCGTGATCTTCAACTTCTTCAAAAACAAGGGCGAGGCGACAGACAGAGGGAATTAGAGAGGTTTGAAACTGTTGGAGTATTTGATGAAGGTTTTTGAAAAGGTTATTAACAAAGAAATTAGAGGTCAGGTAAGTATCGACTCAATGCAGTTTGGATTCATGCCAGGTAGAGGTACCATCTATGCTATTTACTAGCTCGACAGTTGCTAGAAAAATATCTTGGCAATAAGAAAAAACTGTATTTTGCCTATGTTGACTTAAAAAAATCGTTCGATAGAGTTCCAATAGAGGTTGTTAGATGGTCTTTGAGGAAGCTTGGGGTGTTGGAGTGGTTATTAAGGAAGGTCATGGCTATGTACTCAGGTAGCAAGAGTGGAGTCAGAATAAATGAAGTGCTGGGTAACAAGTTCAGTGTGAAGGTTGGTGTCCACCAAGGTTCTGTACTGAGTCCCTTACTCTTCATCATGTTCTAGAAGCACTGGATAACGCTTCCAGAACAATGATGAAGACAAAAGACTCAGTACGGAACCTTGGTAGACTCTAGCTAAACTTGTTACCCAGCACATTATTCATTCTAACCCTTTTTTTTTGCTTATTTAGGAAAAAATTATGTTTAAATAGTTTATCTAAAATATATAACGATAAGAGCATTGTAATATAAGTTGAAAGTTGTATGATGTATTTCAGGAGTGGATCTGTTGCTGTCGCCATATCAAGCCTTGAGCCATTGCCTGGCTGAAACCATGTGTCTGTCGAGTGCTTCTTGTGTTGACTCTGCCATGGACATTCCAATTGCAGGTGATGTTGGAGTGGGCTGGTGGGTTGATTGTGGTGTGGGTGATAGGGGTTTTTTTTTTTCATACATCCTAGTCGTAGGTGGGTACATCTCAGGTTTCCGTTAAAACCCTCCATTTTTTCAGGAGCTCAGCCGCTCTCTCAGGATCGGTCCACAGACTCTCGGGTCCCGGTGTGGTATTTATTTTAGGGCAGGTAAAAAGGTGATGGGTGTCATGAGGGTGGGTGTGGCAGAGTGGGCATGAGGGTGTGAGATGTGATGATGGTGAGATTTATTTGAGGTATGAAAGGATGAAGGGTGATTTGTTCGATCTGAGTTGGGCGAGGGTGTGTCGTGTATGATGGTCTAGAATGATTCCTAAGTCATGTATAGAAGGGGGTTGTTTGTTGGGGAGATTTTGTGAGTGGATGATATGTCTTTGTGAACTATTTTTGTATTTATGGTATTTATGTTGTTTTTTATTTGTGTGAAAGGTATCCTGGGTGGTAGGTATATTTATGGTGTAGTTGATGTTGAATGTGAATTTTTTTTTGTACCTGGGGCGAGCTGCCTGTGTGGTGAGTGAGTGTAATAGGGGTTGGGGTGTGAGGCTTTTTATATGAGTTGTGATGCGTGATGTTTGAGGTGGGTTTGAAGTGGAAGGATTTTTGTTTTTGAGTAAAGCTGTTGAGTGTTGGTGCTTTGTGTACAGCCCGTAATTGTTCTCAGGGCTGCGTTTTGAATTTTTTGAGTTTGTTGAGGGAGGTGGATGAGATGATGGGTGACCAAATGGTTTAGCATATTTAATGATGGGAAAGAGTAATGTTTTGTATGTGGTGATGAGTGTTTCTTTGCATTTGCACCAACGTGTTGATGTGAGGAGTTTCATGAGGTTGAGTGATTTTTGAGTTTTTGTGATGGTGCTGTTTGTGCGGGTAGAGAAGTTTAGTTTGTGGTCAAAAGTTAGGCCAAGGATGGTAGGGTTGGAGGTGGTGAGGATAGGGGTGTTGTTGATGTGGATGTTAAGTGGTTTGTTATATTCTGAAGGGTCGGGGGTCATGAGTTTCGTTGTGGTTTTTAATGGGTAGATTTGGAGGTTGTTGGTGTGAACCCATGTGTATATATCTTTTAGATTTGGGAGAAGGTTTTGGATGGCTGTGTTGGTGTTGGGGTGAGATGAGGTTGTGGTAATATCGTCTGCATAGGTGATGAGGTTGATTGGGTTGTTCTTCAGGAATGGAATGTCTGACATGTATATGTTGAATAATTTGGTTGATAGACGCCTCCTTGGGGGTCTCCTGCTTTAAAAATTGTGTGTTTAGATGTTTGGTTGTTTTATGTGGTGTATTGTTGGCGGTCTTTTAGGTAGTTGGCTAAGAATTTTGTTTTTTTATTGTGAGTATTTGGGTGTTTTATATTGTGTAGATGAGTTGGTGGATGTTAAAAATAATGATATTTATATTAGATTATACTGCTGTAGTCGTCCCAGTAGCTGGGGTATACAGCAGTCGGCTAATACACTTTTTTCACTCAGCTCTATCGAGTGGATCCGCATTTTCCACATGTTGACCGTGTCAAAGGTTTTGGTCATGTCGAGTGCGCTGAGAATTGTTCTTTGGGGTTATTTTTTGTTGAAGCCAGTTGTTATGGTGTTGTTGATTTGGTGTAAAGCAGTGGTGGTGGAGTGTGCTGCTCTGAAACCGTGTTGATGTGTTAAGAGAATTTTGCTTTTGTGATGTATGGTAAGGTTATTTTTTCTAGTGTTTTTGCTATGGGGAAGAGTAGTGCTATTGGTCGGTATGAGGAGGGAAGTGAGAGGTTTTTTTTAGTTTTGGTGATGTGGATGGTTTTGGTAGATACCCATTTTTGAGGTATAGCGTTTGAGTTGATTGCGATGTTGAAAAGGTTGATTAGGTGTTTGATGGCTTTGGGTCCTAAGTGTTTGAGGTGTCTGATGTTTATGTTGTCGGGTTCTGTGGAGTTAGTGGGCAGTGGCGGTGTGGGTGGGTGATGGTGGCGGTGTATTTTGCTAGTTTTTCCCAGTAGTTTGGTGGGTTCGAGGAAGTTTCTAATTTTCGGAATAATTTTCAATTAGATTCTCGACTCTTTTTAACTTCAACATGAAAACTCTTCGAATATTTTTTTATTTTACAAAGCCTTTTCCAAAATTCATATAATCAATTAAAAATACAAATATTTGTAAACTTGATTGAAATTTGGAGTCTTTTCATGTTGAATATTTATGTTAGGTTTGAACAATCATGATGAATTGGTTTGAGTTTCAGTTCATTTTTTGTGGCATTTGTGGTTTGTAGACAGACCATTTTTTATTTTACCCTTCATCAATGTTTTCTAAAAAATTTCATTTTTTAAAATTGTTGTCTCATAAATGGAAATAATCATAAACGATGAATGCATTGGAATATTTGCTTTCCAGCTCAACTACTGATGCAGCAGCTCGTAGAGCACACCACCATGCTCTTCCACGCCTCTGATGAAGGTTTGTACTTGTTAAACTATTGTCGTTGTTTCATTGAACATCCCTTTATTTATACTGCTACACACCGAAAAAAAACGTATTCATTGCTTGATTAATTTGGAAATATACTTGTGGGGTTTTTCAATTGTCTATCACATCTGCAATTGACTAACAAATCTTTACACTTGCACGTCAAATCTAGTCAATTTCAAAGGTTTGGTAGTCAATTGAAAAACCCTTTATTGCACTGGCTAGATAAGTATTTGTTGTCTGGGTGCATTATTAAATGTTTTCATCACAACCATCACATCAGATATGTTAAATCAACAAACATCAAAAGTAAAAGAGTGTTTGAATAAGATTGCAGCACGAATTGAAGAATATCTAAGCAAAGAGGAAAATAAGGGAGATACGATGGAGGAGGAAATGAAGAACGCTACTGTCATCGTGCAGAAAGCGGCTGAGCAGTTGGCGGTGTGTGTTGAATCTGTTGTATCATTTGTTGTTTATATGGTAACATGAACTATCTTTTTGATGTCTCACATGTTTTAATTTCAGCTTTTATCAGTTACCTTAGAGAAACCTGCTTTTTACTGCTGATGGTAGTGATTAGTGTTCAAGGTAGTGGAGACTTTGTAAATCGAATGCAGCCAAAAACTTTTGTTAGACGATAACTTCTTTCACTTCAATTTTCTCGCTTTATTAAATATGACTTGCCCACTTCTCTTCCCTAAAATCTCACTTTTCAGAGCGTCCTCTCTAATTCTTTTTCTTCATTTACTTCGATTAGTGCAGAGGACTTCCCAGTTAGCTATATCAATGCCGCATGTTTTAAGGTCACGTTTGCATAAGTTTTTGAAACGAATAAGGGGTCTGCCTATAGCTCTGCTACCGCCAGCTAACTTGCTATAAAGGATGTTCTTCGGGAGTCTACCATCCTTCATGTGCCTGGAATGACCTAACCATCGTAACCGCAATTTTACTAGCAATGAAAACGCTTTCTGTTCTCTCCTTCTTCAAAATGTCTTTATTTAAAATGTGATCTTGCGGTGAAATGCCCAAAATCCTTCTTAAGCAACGAAAAAGGAATGCATTCAGTCTGGCTTTTTGACGCGCATACAAGGTCCACATCTCGCTTCCATAAAGGAGAGTACTAAAAACGCATGCTTTATATACATCCTTTTTTGTTGAAATAATGAAGAAAGAATTTTTTCAGATTTTTTTTGATAGACGTGCCATTGTTGATCTTGCTTTTTCTATCCTTGAGTTGATCTCATTTTCCAAGGCCAGATTGTTGTTAATATTTGTACCTAAGTAGACAAAGTTTTCAACAACTTCAAGCATGTGGTCTTTAATACAAATATTAGGAATAGAGCTAGTATCTCGTGACATTATTGGGGACTTTTTAAATTTGATTTTAAGTCAAAAGTCATCGCATGCTTGAGAAAGGCGGTCAACTAGGTCTTGTAAGGCTTGTTTGCTTAAGGCAGCCAAAGCGGCATCGTCAGCGAAGAGCATCTCCTGATTATGACTTTACGAGTCTTAGTTTCAGATCTAAGACGTGTAAGATTGAAATGTCTTCCGTCACTTTTTTGTGTGGACATATTTGCTGTCTTCTGTTTTCTGAAAAGCATATGACAGGAGTAGAGAGAAGAAGATGCCAAATAGTGTTGGGGCAGTCTTGCTTGAGTCTACTGACTATTGGGAATGGCTTGGAGCTGGCACCATTTTGCTGCATACCTTCATGAAGGGCAATTATTAGTCTGAGCAGCTGGAGGACATCCGATTCTTTGTAGTAGAGCAGAGACCAGATCTGCTAACCATGTCAAAAGCTTCGGTTAGGTCTATAAAACCTAGGAAAGAGGTCTTCATTGTTTCCGACATTTTTCTTGGAGTTGTCTTAAAAAGAAAATCATGACTATTGTGGAACTCTCCGCTCTAAAACCGCACTGGGTTTTGGTGTAAATATTTTTTGCAAGAATTCGAAGTCTGCCGGGTAAGACCCGAGCGAACGTTTGCGCCACTACACTAAGTTGAGACATCCCTCGGTATTTGTTGCAGTCATTGCGGTCGTCTTTGTTTTTTACAGAGTAATATTGCTAGCGTTTCGCATATCTTGAGAAACTGATCTTTCATCCCAGCACTGGAGTAGGAGTTCGTGTAGAGGGTTGAAAAGAACACTTTTTCCGACCTTCAGTATCTTAGGGGGAATGGCATCATTGCCTGAAGCTTTGTCGCATGCCAAAAATTTAATGGTTTTGCTTAGTTCCTCTAATAGTAGGTACTCATGACATATCAAAAGCAAAAGTTATATTGCTTGTGTGAGACCAGTCATGACACATGGCTCAGAAATTTTGGGTGTAGTATTCGTCGAAGAGGGCATTCTGAAAAAAGCAGAAATACGGAGGCTTAGAATGATATTTGGTGTTCAATTGCTTGATAGGGTAAGCACAAAAGATTTGATGGGTATATTTTATTTAACTGATTTGTTTGTAAAATTGTGAGACAAAGAAGTTCGAGATGGTTAGGTCACGTTGTAATAAAAGTTGATAGTGATTGTGTGAAGCAGGCGTGTGAAAGAGTGTAGTAAAGGAAAGGTAAGGTCGAGTTTAGCTCGGAAAGATATAATGAAAAACTTTTGTCGTTGAAAAAGTGTCTGAAAATGCCCACGATCGGATAAAATGGAAAGATAAAGTGAGTTCGTGGAATAGTCAGCGACCTCATGGAAAAAGGAAAGATGCTAACTCTAAGGAAATAGTATGAATTGATTTATCAGAATGTTTATTAGACTATGAAAAGGATTGGTGATAGAACCCGAGAGGCGATCATTGAATCTTTTTCAGCGTTTTCAAGACCACGCTCTCCGCATCTTTATTAGCCACTCGCCTTTTTTTGCTAGCAGTTTTTTAAGCACCTCCTTCTTTTTGGATCACGCTTATTCCATGGATGCCAACCTTCCACCACATCTGCTGGTGTTTCTTCAAACGCAGTCTGGTGTTTGTGCTGATCTTTTAGTTACTTTTTATTTCATTCATGTTTCGTTTCTTTAATGTGTGGTGTTGAAAGTGTGTTTCTGGTTTTGTTCATTTTCATTTGTTGTTTTGATATTCGACAATATTTTAAATAGGGTTTTCATAATTATTATCACCCCTTATTTTAAAACAGGAGCTGTTGAAAAGCAGCAGACAGAAACACTCTGGTGTGCATTTGGAAGTCTCGGTCAGCATCATCGACTCGTGTGACAAGCTCATGAGTGTCTGTGGGGGGTGGGAGAAGTAATGGTGAGGGTCGTGGTGACGATGGTAGTTGGGATGATGATGCTATTGCTCGTTTCGCTAGTGGTTATGGTCTTATTGGTTTTTGTTGTTTAGCAACAAGACGATGAAAAAATTTGGTGTGAGTTTGAGGGTTAATGGATTGAGGTCGGTTGCCGAACATTAGGCGTGTCTGGAAAGGCTCATCACTCTTCTGGTTCTTAAAGCACATAAAAGGCTTTTAGTGAGCGTATCATTAAAGATACTTCAACTATTAAAGATACTTCAGCTACGAACGGTAGCGATTTTGGATGTCTTCATCAAAACTCATTTTCGGAATACCATGTTGTTTGCTTCAGTTTGACAATCCAGTGGTTCTTTAGTTTTGGCTGTGAAGTTGACTCAGAAAGACTTGCTCCTTTTTATCAATCTTTTCAGCTTACTACCACAAGTGCCGTAACATTGATTTCGTTCATAGAACGACTTGTAACCTACCTTACTACCTTCCTTTGCGTGTAAGTCTGCTAGCTTATTACGCCAGTAACGTTTCAATGCGCACCTTCCATGGAGTGCTTTCACGAGTTGGAGTTTATGTTTTCATCATTTCATTTGAAATTGTTGATATATCACGAAGTTTATTTTAATCTTGTTGCTATGTTCATATTCAAAAATGAATCGACGAACAAAAAATGCAGGTCAATAATGGTAATCTGTTGTTTATTAGACGAGTTTTTTTTTTGATAAATCTACTTTTATGAGACTGGATTTTAATATGGCTTTAATTTTTTTTTTTTAAATAAAAGCATGATCTTCCGGACCTATCTCAGACCAATAATACTTTTGTCCACGATTAGGAAAACACTGTCAACAATAGCTCTCAGAAGACTTTGAAATGATGTTGATGGATATTTTTCAGCCTCTCAATCCGCATATCGCTGATGTGGAAGTACAAGTGATACAGTAGGGGCACACAAATGACTAAGTGCATTAATAAAAAAAGGAAAGAGAGTTTCAAAATACTAGGAATAGACTTGAGTAGTGCTTTCGGCTCTATAGATCGGGTAAAATTATTGGAGATACTGAAAAACATAATAAAACCCAACGATCTCGGAATAATATACAAACTACTAAATGGTAATGGAATAAACGTTTGTTTTGGAAGTATAACAACCAGAGTAAATACAGAAATAGGATCTCTTCAAGAAGCTGGACTCAGTCCCATTCTTTTTTTGGTATACCTGGAAGCGGCTCTCAGAGAAACTCGTTCTCATCTCAAAAATGAAATCATACTTGAAATGATCTATGCAGACGACATTGACTTCATTTTTTAACAATGACAAGGCTGTCAAGTCGTGTATCAATATAACATAGAAAACTCTTTAGAAATAGAACCTCAGGTGCAACCTGTCTAAAACAGAAGTCACCATTCTCGAAAGAAGCAAAGATGAATTATGGAGACTCACAAAAAACTTGGCTAGGACATGACAAAGACAGTAGATGACAGAAACTTTCTTATATTGCGTTTGGAAGGATATTAAACCTATGGAAAAGGCTAAACAAGTGAAAGAAGAAGAAAAATTAATCTTTTTTTTTATTTATTTTTTACCACAAGCACCCTAGTCGTAGGTGGGTACTTCTCAGATTTCCGTTAAAACCCTCCATTTCTTTAGGAGCTCAGCCGCTCTCTCAGGATCGGTCCACAGACTCTCGGGTCCCGGTGTGGTATTTATTTTAGGGCAGGTAAAAAGGTGATGGGTGTCATGAGGGTGGGTGTGGCAGAGTGGGCATGAGGGTGTGAGATGTGATGATGGTGAGATTTATTTGAGGTATGAAAGGATGAAGGGTGATTTGTTCGATCTGAGTTGGGCGAGGGTGTGTCGTGTATGATGGTCTAGAATGATTCCTAAGTCATGTATAGAAGGGGGTTGTTTGTTGGGGAGATTTTGTGAGTGGATGATATGTCTTTGTGAACTATTTTTGTATTTATGGTATTTATGTTGTTTTTTATTTGTGTGAAAGGTATCCTGGGTGGTAGGTATATTTATGGTGTAGTTGATGTTGAATGTGAATTTTTTTTTGTACCTGGGGCGAGCTGCCTGTGTGGTGAGTGAGTGTAATAGGGGTTGGGGTGTGAGGCTTTTTATATGAGTTGTGATGCGTGATGTTTGAGGTGGGTTTGAAGTGGAAGGATTTTTGTTTTTGAGTAAAGCTGTTGAGTGTTGGTGCTTTGTGTACAGCCCGTAATTGTTCTCAGGGCTGCGTTTTGAATTTTTTGAGTTTGTTGAGGGAGGTGGATGAGATGATGGGTGACCAAATGGTTTAGCATATTTAATGATGGGAAAGAGTAATGTTTTGTATGTGGTGATGAGTGTTTCTTTGCATTTGCACCAACGTGTTGATGTGAGGAGTTTCATGAGGTTGAGTGATTTTTGAGTTTTTGTGATGGTGCTGTTTGTGCGGGTAGAGAAGTTTAGTTTGTGGTCAAAAGTTAGGCCAAGGATGGTAGGGTTGGAGGTGGTGAGGATAGGGGTGTTGTTGATGTGGATGTTAAGTGGTTTGTTATATTCTGAAGGGTCGGGGGTCATGAGTTTCGTTGTGGTTTTTAATGGGTAGATTTGGAGGTTGTTGGTGTGAACCCATGTGTATATATCTTTTAGATTTGGGAGAAGGTTTTGGATGGCTGT
Organism: Pterobdella sp. o SKG-2022; assembly: GCA_964035795.1. Taxonomy (NCBI): domain Eukaryota; kingdom Metazoa; phylum Annelida; class Clitellata; order Hirudinida; family Piscicolidae; genus Pterobdella; species Pterobdella occidentalis. The sequence continues at coordinate 312,091 of OZ038324.1, read as the reverse complement.
GTTGGTGTTGGGGTGAGATGAGGTTGTGGTAATATCGTCTGCATAGGTGATGAGGTTGATTGGGTTGTTCTTCAGGAATGGAATGTCTGACATGTATATGTTGAATAATTTGGTTGATAAGACGCCTCCTTGGGGATCTCCTGCTTTAAAAATTGTGTGTTTAGATGTTTGGTTGTTTTATGTGGTGTATTGTTGGCGGTCTTTTAGGTAGTTGGCTAAGAATTTTGTTTTTTTATTGTGAGTATTTGGGTGTTTTATATTGTGTAGATGAGTTGGTGGATGTTAAAAATAATGATATTTATATTAGATTATACTGCTGTAGTCGTTCCAGTCGTTGTGTGTTTTGCTGTCGCACATCACCTGAGTACATCATCGTCGTTTGAGATTCTCCCAGCTTTTGCAAAACTTAACTTGGGCATTTTTTACTTTATTTCCAGAAATTTCAATGTCACAATTCATCTCCATCCAAGGGAGTAGCAAGTTTTCTGCTTCCAAATTTCTTTCCTAGTTTCGATAAACCGACTGTCTCTAACTGGAGCTTTTCGTTTTCTGCCGCATCCATTTTCTAGCTTCTCGGATTTTTAATGCCACGTCAATAATTTCTCAAAAGCTTTTGTGGACAGGTAATGCTATTTGTTGCGATTAATAGAAAGTTCGTTTTTCAAAAATGCTTCTTTCGGGTTGTCTTCACTTTTCTGGTGGCTTAGTTCGAAAGTCGTTCTCATGTTTACAATATGTAAATTGTCGACTGAGAAGTCTAAAAAATTAGCAAGCCGATGCAATACTTGCATAGACCTTTGAGCGGCAATTTAGGTTGATCTCAATATGTCTGCACCTGCTCTTACGTGGACACTGCTTGTATTTGTCCTAATGGCTGTGTGCTTTGCAAATGATCTTTGCAAATTACGCAGTTATCATTGCAAAACAATTTGATGTAAATTTTACCTGATGAGTCAAACATTCGAAGAAATCATGGGGCGTAACATTGTTTCGTGCTATTACTGAATCTTCTGGTTTTATAACAGAATCTCCATTTTTTTTTTAGTTCCATTCTATAACTTTTTCAAGCATCTATTGCTTTTGAATCCTACAACGCGGTCGTCAAATAAAATGGTTTGGTGGTACTGCAGGTTATATTTGAAGTTGTTAATGTATTAAAAGAGCGGTGAAAATGACATGCATGACCCTTGGACCCTTTGTTTTAGTATGACATTTGTGCTTTCCAAACATCGGGAAAAGGTGAGCCGATTTGTTGGCCACTATTTGAACATACCGGACGATGTGCTGGTGATGTTTGAGATAAAACCCATCAAGCCGAGCCTTCAGAGTAGTTAATTTGATAATGTACAATTAAACGAGTTTTGAATTTGGAAGCCATCATCGATTAAAGTGTCAAAACTTAGTGGTTGGTTTTGTGCTCCATTCTGCTTATTGATATAGATTCAATTTTTTTCTTTTGCAACCATCATTTCCACTGTTGAAGTGAACCAGATTGGCATCATACTCTCGAGTTTATTTTTGATCTTCCCGGTTTTAGGAATAGACCAATGCATTTGTCGCAGGATCTTGATCGTTGACGGGTCGAACTGATACAGAGGTTGTAGTTATTGTGAAATCACCAAGTAGCAAAAAAATGATTTGAAAAACACGTACTGATAGTTTTTTTTGCAAACGTCCTAGTGTCACTTGTAGTAGAAAAGGTTGGAGGATGTTGAATTCAAGATTGAAAAAATAGACATAAAATGCAAGCGTTTCAAGAGCTGTAAGATGGAAAAAATGGTTGGTTGTGTGGGTAATAGGTTTTTTTAACTTCTAAAAGTTAATGATGTTGCTAAGTGGTTTTTTGATTTTCGCTAAAACTATGCAGACCAAGCAGCGTGTTTTACCACGCTCGTTCAATGAAAATATAAAAACGCAGTTTTTTTCTGTTTTATCATTTATCTGTTGAGGCTTAACAGTGAAAGACTGTCGTTCTAGACCTCTGCTTCTTCGCATATTTGAAAAGTTAATTCTCAATCATACGTCACCCCCGGAGTTTTGGCGTCAGCTTATATTTTAATATTTCACTGTTCAACCGGACATTGTAGCCGTAAAATAGAATCCCGAGACTTTTGTGTGGAAATTTCCTTCCTCCATTTTGTGCTCCATTCTGCCACGATGTCTAAGATACGTTGAACTTTTTTCTACCTTTTGTAGGTTTGATCTCTGACATCAAAGCACATTATCATCTGCTGATAAATGTTGATGGCTGCATTAGAGATCACATACTCGCTCAAATAACATATTTTTTTTATATACACATATGATTCTAGATGACTTATAAATATAGAACAAAAACTTATAAAAACCATATTTAGTGCATACGGGCCCTGATTGAAGCGTCGAAGGTGCTGCAACAAGAAATAATCAACAAAGCAGTGAGTCAACTCAAACACTTTCATTAGCTGGACAACATTAAGCTTTTCGTAAGACGAACTAAAACTATCATTTTTGATGACATTAGTTTGACTTACGAAAAGTTTAATGTTGTCCAGCTAATAAAAATTTTCAATTAAACTGATTTCTTTTTAGACTAATCTAGTAAGTTCACTTTGTAGCAAGCCCAAGGTTATGTATATATGTCGAGACTTTCAAAGGGAAATGATCGTTTCTGGGTCATTTCTCATTATATCTGATTCAGATAGGCTTTTAAGAGTTTTGTATTTTTGTAGTCTTTTTTTGGAAATTTTTGTCGAAATACTTAGAGCCGGTGGTGCTTTTGCTGTAGACGCACTAACAGATATTTACAACACAGTTGTTTGGAAAGGTCAAATGCCATGTGACTGAAAGAAATCGGCAACTGCCAATCTATACAAAGGAAAAGGCGATACCGCAGATTCAAATAACTATAAAAGAATTCGACTATTGGAAACGCCTTTCAAGTTATTTGAGAAAAGCTGCGTGCGAAAGTGTTTAACTCTTGTGTAAGAAGCTCAATGTGTACGCCGCAGAAAAGTTTGGCCTATGACAGAAAAAATTTTACGGCACTTGACTTCATAGATACATGTTGGACAGTCCAGAAGTGAGGCTCTGCAAACTAAATATAGAACTTCTCTCGACTAGAACAAGGAAAACTATACTTGATTGGTGAGGTCACCTGGAACGTATGAGTGATTTGCAATGGCCTAAAGTAGTCCGTGACGTTCAGATTTCTGGAAGGCAACGAGTCGAGAGACCGAATGTTATGTAAACTAGGTTGTAGCCGATTTGAAAGGTGCGAATCGTAGAAAAGTGGACTTTCAAATAGAAACCTCTGGAGGAGAAAGGCAGCTGCGCTCTAACAAACCATTTAACCTCATGCTAGGAGACAAAAGGCGTTATACTAATAATACTAATGATAATCATTATTATTAAATCTTTTTTTGCTTCAGCTGTTTCAATAGCTTTTTTATTCTCATTTTTTTTATACCTATTTTGTGACCTAAAAACTCTTGAATTTGATGCAACTATAATCTTGTTTGCAATATTACTTCTGTTTATGTTGCCGATGAAAAATCAATACTAGCTATTGGCAACTTTGAATAATTTTATAAAATTCAATTGAGATGATAAAATGATTGGAAAAAATCAGTCGGCAACAAAATACGCATTTGAAAAGCCTTGTTAAAATTTAAATGGACAGTAGGAACGTCATTAAAACATTAAAATGCAGGGAGCCCACACGCCTGCTGAGTTCTACAAGAAGCACCATCGTTGGACGGACGGGCTCATATCTGCAGCTAAAGCAGTCGGTGTTGGAGCCAAAACTCTGTTGTGAGTGTGTTTTTTCATTTTAGAAAGTTATTTTTATTGAAACAATAAAAAAAAACTGCTTCTGAGCACGACGTTAAACAGCACCGAAGATAGTGTTTTTAAATTGAGGCTGCTTTCCTATTATAACCTGGATAACAGTAGACTCCGGTAGAAGGTATCGACAAACTGAATTCTGGTATCGTTGTCATTAGGCTTAGCGGATGATCTTTTTCTTTTGAAAAAGTCAAGGCAAACTGCCCGAGTGTGGGAACGGTGGATATGGAATTCGATAATTTCAACTTGGACGTTAGCTCGGGCTGGCAGTCTATAATTATAGAATCAATAATTTAGGCCGAATGCTGTCAACCCGAGGACATGTACAGCAGTATAACTTTTTTTTTTTTTTACCTCGAGCACTCTAGTCTTGTTGGGTGCTCCTCATGTCCCCATCAAGACCGTCCAGTGGTCGAAAAGCTCAGCCGCTCTTACGGGGTCGGTCCACAGACTCTCGAAGCCCAGTGTGGTACTTATTTTGGGCAGGTGAGGGGTGTCGTGAAGGTTTGTGGCAGAGTGGGCATGAAGGTGAAGGATGAGATGAGGGTGAGATTTTGTTGAGGTATGAGAGGATGAAAGGTGATTTGTTTGATCTGAGTTGGGCGAGAGTGCGGCGAGTCTAGTGCGGTTTCTGATCCATGAATGGGTGGGAGTTGCTCGCTGAGGATTTTGTTGTGAATGGATGATATTTAGTCATGAACTATTTTTGTGTGTATTGTTTTCATATTGTTTTTTATTTGAATGTGAGAGGTGGTCTGGGAGGGGGGTATGTTTAGGGTGTAATTGATGTTGTTGTTGAATGTGGATTGTTTCTTGTATCTGGGGTGGGCTTCTTGTGGGGTGAGTGGGGTGGGAGGCATTTTGTATGGGTTGTGATGCGTGAAGTTTGAGATGGTTTTGGGAAGATTTTGGTCTCTGAGTGGAGGTGTTGGGTGTTAGTGTCTAGGGTGCAGCCAGTGATTGTTCTCAAGGCTGCGTTTTGGATTTTTAGTCTGTTGAAAAAGGTAAATAAGATGATGGGTGACCAGATGGTGTTGGCCTATTCGATGATGGGTAGAAGTAATATTTTGTATGTGGTGATGAGTGTTTCTTTGCTTTTTCCCTAGTGTGTTGATATGAAGAGTTTTAAGAGATTGAGTTTATTTTTGCTTTTGTGATGGTGTTGTCTGTGTGAGTGGAGAATTTTAGTTTGGGGTCAAAAGTTAAGCCAAGGGTGGTAGGGTTGAAGGTGGTGGGATGGGAGTGTTGTTGATGTGGATGTTCAGTGGTTTGTTATATTCTGATGGGTCAGGGGTCATGAGAGTTGATGTGGTTTTGGTAGGGTTGATTTTTAGGTTGTTTTTGTGAGCCCATGTGTGTATTTCTTTGAGATATGGAAGGTTTTAGATGGCTGTGTTGGTGTTGAGGTGGGATGATGTGAGGGTGATGTCGGCTGCGTAGGGGATGAGGTTGAGTGAGTTGATTTTGGGGTGTGGTATGTCTGAGAGGTATATGTTGAATAGTGTGGGTAATAGGACGCCCCCTTGGGGAACAGCTGCTTTGATGTTTGTGTGTTTGGATGTATGATTGTTGTATGATGTGTATTGTCGGCGGCCTTTTAGGTAGTTGGCCAGGAATTTGATTATTGTTGTAGGAATGTAGTTGTTGTGTATTTTGTGGATGAGTTGGTGGATGTTGACTGTGTCGAATGCTTTGGTCATGTCGAGGGCGGTGAGGATTGTTCTATGAGGGTTTTTTTTTGTTGAAACCAGTGAGTATGGTGTTATTGATTTGGTGTAAGGCTGTGGTGGTGGAGTGTGCAGCTCTGAAGCCGTGTTGGTGTGTTGGGAGTGTTATATTAGTGGTGATGTGAGGGAGGATGATTTTTTTTAGAGTTTTTGCTATGGGAGAGATTAGGGCTATTGGTTGGTATGAGGAGGGGAGAGAAGGGTTTTTGTTGGGTTTGGCGATGGGGATGATTTTGGAGGTTTTCCATATTTGGGGTATGGTGTTTGTGTTGATTGTGATGTTGTAGAGGTTGGTAAGGTGTTTGATGGCTATTGGTCCTAGGTGCTTGAGGTGTTTGATGTTGATATTGTCTGGTCCTGAAGAGTTTTTATTTTTGGATTGTTTCATTGCGTGGATGGTTTCTGATTCAGTGATTGTTATTGGGGTTGATGTGAGTGATTTGGTGAGTTTGTTTATTATTAGGTAAGTAGGGTTGGTGGAGTGTTTTGTGGTTGATTTGAAGTATTTTTCTAGTGTGTTGGCTTTTTGTGTGTCTGTGTGGGCTGTTTTGTTGTTGTGGGTGATGGTTGTATTGGTGGGAGTGGTGGGTTTTTTTAGGGTTGAGGGCCTTTACTGTAGACCATAGGATGTGAGATTTTTTCTTGTGGTCCCAGTCGGCTTTCAGATGCTCTTCCCATTTTTGTTTTTTGCCAGCCCGAACTAACTTCCAACTTGAAATTATTGAATTCAAGATCCGTCGTTCCCACACGGGCAGTTTACCTTGCCGTTGTCAATAAAAAAAAAGATCACCCACCAAGCCAAATGACAACGATACCAGAATATCAGTTTGTCTATACCTGCTACTTGAGTCTACAGTTATTCAGAAAAGCAGCCTCGGTGCAGTTTATCGTCATGCCCAGCATTAAAGAGTTCAAAAAGATTATTTTTTTTGTTTTTTTTGATATTTGTATCATACTTGATTTACAATAGTTTAGAAGAAAGATGCACAATTTTTCTTCCTTATCATTGAGGAAGCATCTAAAAAAAATGACGGATAAAGGACCTACTATTATTATTCCATCAATTTGTTCGGCGACCATTGCTTAAAAACATGACCCCGTCGTGGCTTTTCGAGCAGTTCTATATAAATATTTCGGCTACACAATGGACAATGTTTTTACGTGCGTCTCATAGCAAATGTACTTGATGGTGTACAGGTTCGTTTCCAAAACAACTCAACGTTGTAACTCAAGTTTTTTCCATTTATCAGTACTTTCATCTTGGAGAGGTTTTTTTGCTGACACGCCTTCGTTGTGCCTCTGCACAGATGTCTTGACATCTAAAAAGGCTTTTTAGCGCTGCAGTGCGGCAAGTGTGGTTAGCAAGGCAATCATGTTCTTGATTTTAGAGTAAATTTTCTAATGAAAGAGCTTTCATGTTTAACACAAAAGGAACTTTCTAGTGACTCAAACTAAAATGATGTTGGAGCATTCTCCAGGAAGTAACTCTGACAAGAGGGCACTTCAACTTTCACATAAAAATTACTGCTTAATTTTCAGATTTTTAAATATTTTTCTAGTTTCGAAATGAGTATAAATTTCTTTTATTAGTTTTAAACCTGTGAAAGCCACTAGTTTTTGATCATTTAGTACTAGTTTTTTTTATTTATTTAGTACAAAAAAATCATTTAAAAAAATTTTTGAAGGTTTTCTTTACTATTCATTTGTTTCACAACTTAACTTTTTGTTTGTTTCGCATTGTTTGCTAATTTGTATACTTTTTGAAGAAACATACTTTTTACAGTTTTCTTTTTTGGTTATTGCTTCTTATCTAGCTCTAAAGCAATTTCTCATTTTAATTTTTCAATTTTTTTTGTTTATGTTTGATTATTTCAATCGATGGTAGGGCAGCAGCAGATAAAGTTGTGTGCAAGAAAGGCAAGTTCGAAGAGTTGGTGGTGTGTGCTCAAGAGATTGCGTCCAGGTACCATTTCCATCAATTTAGCCCATTCATCAGTTCACCCCATGTATCAATTCATTCTATTCATAAATTCATCTTATCCATCAACTCATCCAATCCATCAACTCACCCTGTTCATCAATCCATTCTATTCATCAACTAACCCCATTCATCAATTCACTTTACCCATCAATTCATCTTTTCCATCGTTTTGTTCCATCCATCAATTCATCCTCTTCATCAATTACCCCATCCCTCAATACATCTCTTCTATCAATTCATCCTACCAACCAATTCACACTATCCATGAATTTATAAATTCGTAAACTTTTTTGTTTTTGAGATAGATCTTTTAAGACGTTTCCAAGCATAAGTTAAAGACATGGCGGATTTTTTATCGTTTCTTTTGTTGGGTGTCAGGAATGATTAGGAAATCAGACGGTAGTATCGTACAGACCAACCACTGAGAAAAAATTTGAATGCGTTTAATAGAATGAAATTATCAGAAAAGTTCTAATCTGTGATAAATGAATCAAAACATGAGGCTTGTGCAGGAAATAATCAATCATTTAGGCTATAATTCTGTATAATTAATCGGACAATGGCGCTGAACTACATTCAGTTAAGTGTGATAGACTAATTTGGTTGTCATTTGAGAATCATTCTTTGCTACCTCTAATTTGCTTCAGCCACAGCTTTCTTCCTATCAGCGGCATAGCGGGATTCATTTCAGTCGATGAAAGTTGTTTCCATCTTTGTAAACTTTTCATTTTTTTTGTGGTGACTTTTTGCACCTTTCGATTCCACTACTAAGTTTCACCGTGCTGAGACTTACCTCTACTCACACATCAGATTTCCTCAGCAGCTTTAGAGAGCAAGTTTTAAGTCATGTGATTCACAACCTACATTTTTAAACAAAATTTTGCTTTTGCATCATCATTCAAAAGCTTCTACACTTGTGTCATATACTTTTTTGACGTATCGAGTATTTCTAATCCATCTTTGACAACGTTAAACCGGGAATTGTTGAATGAACGCTATACTTGAAGTTTTCCGTTGCATCAAGTTTTTTATATCCCTTAGTTGAGAACAGAAAGTTTTGTAAATAGTTTTAATCATAAAGTACGAAGCTTTTTGTTAAAAATGTTACATTTTCAAGCTACTTCAAAATAAAAACTAATAGTGTTCAAAAATTTTATTTCACTTTGGCTCGAAAAAATCATTATACCCTTACCACCTTCCTAGTGAAAGTAATCCCGCTAATCTATCGAATATTTATTCTCATATTTCTACATAAATCCTCTCTAACCAGAATTCGTACGCCATTTATTTATCACCATAGTTTAACTATTTTGCCTAAAATGACTAGAAATCTACAAGCAATATCTTTCCAGCTTGGTTGATACAACAAATACCCACCTTCCTCCTCAACAACTTTTCCCAAAACTTAATACTAAAACTGCCAAAAGAATACATTTTTCCAAAAAAAAAGAAAACCGGCATTCTTAACTGAGTCATTTTTTCGTGAGGTCATTTGCATTTGGGACCAAAAAAGTGCTTCCTTCGCATAGAACATGTTTCATGAATTTAACTATGTAAAACATGCAACTATATGAATTTACTAATATATAAACTAATCTTATGTCAGTCATGTTTAATGAAGCAAGAAAACTGGAGTGAGAAATTATACTCTAACTCAGTTTTGTGATTTTGCAATTTTATTCCCACCTATGCAAACAGCTTATTTTGAGTTTCGTTAATTAAAAATTAAACGTTAGTTAAGGCCAACAGTTTTATACAAATTTTTTATAAATCAAATTGATTATAGTAAGAATCGACGCCTGTTGTCTCGATCTCTAGTACAAATCTAATGCATACTCATTTAAATATGAAGTCTTTTTCGAAAGTTATCTTCATTCAAAAGATACAATTCAATTTTTTGACATTTCTTTTGACAACACCACCTGCATAACAGCACAGCGCAGTTAGTGGTCGCATCTCGAGTCAAGGCTGACCGCCACTCAAAAAACCTTCAGCACCTTGCAGAAGCATCTAAAGCTGTTTCCGAAGCTACAGGTCTGGTAGTTGGAGCTGCCAAGAGTGGTGCAGAGAAGATTGACGAGCAAGGTTTTCAAAAGCTTATTTGTGGAGCGAAATGGTGCGAGGTTTCGTGTTGCAAAAATGTTATGTTTGCGACGTTATTATGACGTCAGATGAAATTTTTGGGGTTTTGTTATGACGTCAGATGAAATTTTTGGAGTGTTATTATGACGTCAGATGAAATTTTTGGGGTGTTATGATGACGTCAGACAAAATTTTTGGGTTTCATTATGATGTCAGGTGAAATTTTTGGGGTGTTATGATGACGTCAGGTGAAATGTTTGGGGTGTTATTATGACGTCAGGTAAAATGTTTGGGGTGTTATTATGACGTCAGGTGAAATGTTTGGGGTGTTATTATGACGTCTGGGGAAATGTTTGGGGTGTTATTATGACGTCAAATGAAATGCTTAGAAAATAAAATTTTGTCATTAGTGGAATTTGGATTTATTGGTTTCAATAACATTTTTTCCTTTGCATGCAACCACCAGAAATCTACGATTTTTGTCAGCTCTCTCTGCACAACGCCAAACGTTACGAAATGGAGTCCCAAGTAGCATGCATTTCTTTCTGCTTCATATATGATTCATAATATCAAATTTGTTAACGATCATAAAACACAAAAATATTTGAATTTCTTTTTTTGATGAAGCTTTTCGATATATTCTTTATCATAATAAGTTAACTAAAATATTAATTCTTTATTAGTTACCTGTTGGTAATATAGAATATATTGTAAAGCTTCGTCAAAATAAAAAATTATAATTTTTTAGTGTTTTCATGATTCACTATTCGATGTTAATTATTGAAAAAATTCATTTTAGCCACTAAATTAATATTTTTTTGAAACAAAGTAAAACATAAATGAGCAAACTTCCAAATTGAAAAATACTGAATAAATATTTAATTGACTGATGACCAAATAGAGAATTTTAGCTGATAAATATTGGAATGAACATGTGATGCTCAGGTTAGAGTGTTGGAACTTGAGAGTGGGTTGGAAAAGGAAAGGAGGAAGTTGGCTGAGCTGAGAAAGAAGCACTACCAACTAGCTGCTGAAGTGCAAATGGCTGAAGAAGACAATATTTAAGAAAAAGCTATTTTATTTTCATTGTTTTCCTACTCAATTCAATATCCTTGTACTTTTATACAGAAAGTGATCATGATTCTAATTATTCAAGCTATTGTCCACCCTCATAATCATCTCCACCTTCATAATCATCTCCACCTGATAATCATCCCTACCCCCATAATCATCTCCACCTCATAATCATTTCCACCCCCATAATCATCTTTACCCCCATAATCATCTCCACCTCATAATCATCTCTACCTCCATAATCATTTCCACCCCCATAATCATTTCTACCCCCATAATCATTTCCACTTCATAATCATCTCCATCTCTATTATCATCTCTACCCTCATAATCATCATTACCCCCATAATCATCTCCACCCCCATAATCATCTCTACCTCCATAATCATCTCCACTTCATAATCATCTCTACCCTCATAATCATCATTACCCCATAATCATCTCCACCCTCATAATCATCTCTACCCCCATAATCATTTCCACTCCCATAATCATCTCCACCTCATAATCATCTCCACCTCATAATCATCTCCACCTCATAATCATCTCCACCTCTATAATCATCTCCACCTCATAATCATCTCCACCTCTATAATCATCTTTATCCCCATAATCATCTCCACCTATATAATCATCTTTACCCTCATAATCATTCCTACCCTTATAAATATTCATTATTTTTTATTTGGTTCTTTTTATCTTTGTCTATTTATATCACTAGGTTTCAATATTATCATATATCTTTCATTTTATCTGTTCCGAATTAAACGTTTCTGCTTAAAAATTATTCTTTTAGTGACAAATGTTCATCAATTTCACATCAATTAATGTTTGAAGCCGTAAAGAAGCCCGACTCGCTTTTCCATTGTTTCTTCGCGTCATTTCAATGCTTTTTCGGATTTTTCAAAATAAAAGAAATTTTTAAAATAGATGTTTTCAATAATGATATTGGGGAAAGGAAGCTGTTTTAGTGTGAACTCTTGTTATCTGTTAATCAATTTGTAAAGATTTTTTAGAGCTATAAAAATATTTTTCTGAAGGTATGGAAAAAATTTAAAGGCGGAATAAAGCGCCACTAAAAGTTGAGTGGCGGCTTGAGGCACAATCAATACATACCGTATTAGCTTCTGGTGGTTTGTATATCACCATGGTGATGTCTTTAATTTTGGCTGTTTGATAAGATGACATATTTATGAATTTAAGTACTAAATATTTTCTAAATATAATTGAATGAATTGTGGCAAATCCAAAAAATATACAGACTTGGGCAAAGCACGAAAAAACACACAAGACAGCTGCAAATTGCATTATCATAATAATTGTAGGACCTTCAAAGGCATATATAAAGATCCATGCTACACTGCATAAATTTTGATTAATTCACCAATAGTTAGTTTCATCAAAACAAATTTTCAATATCAATTTTTATTCGGCTTAAATCGAAATTTTAAGATTTTTGAATTAAACTGCGGAACTTCTAAAATGGCTACGGTAAAAACTGCATATTCTGCATACAAAAAATACCTTATCACAAGAAATTTGAAACATTAAACAAAAATTAAAAACATCGACAGATCGTTTCAAACCCTGTGTTTGATGCTGAGGCTGCAGCCCGCAAACTGAGGGAGGCGATGAAAGGGGCTGGTGAGATGACTTTTTGTATTTAACAAAAAAATTGCAGTGAGTGTTGGAAAAGTGCCAATGGATGCCAGTAATGAGAGGATACATGCAGCTTGAAAACAAGGCTTTTCTTGGAGGACAAAACGTCTGGCATGAAAGAGATCTATGAAAATATTCCGTGCCATTTGTGTGACTTGTTTGTATAATCTAAAGTACGCAAAACGTGGCCAAATATTGTTGAAAGACAAAAATAATATTTTATTGTCTTGTCCATTGTGCAATGAAGCAAAAAAAGGTGATAAAATGCAAAGAAATATTCAATGAAAAGTTTAGAGGGGTTTTTCAGACTGCATTCACTAACGATGGCATTACACGGAGTCACTTTAGAAAGAGGAATAAAAATGGACCTCAAAAGATCAAACTTTTTCATTAGGACAAACTAAGCATGTTTGTGAGGTTTGTCAAAATGTACTGATGCAGATAAAACCAAAAAAAAATGATGTCTTGTTTGTCGAAGCAAACAAATAGAAACAGGATTAAAAACAGCCGGAATTGAAAACGGCGGGGCAAACGCAGCTCCAAGGTAGATGCATTCAAAAGTCGCCTTTTCAATTACGGTCCTTGAAGACTCAAAATTTCACGAAACTTTTTTTTAAGAAAATCTGCTGCATATATTCGTTTCAGTCTGGATAGACAGTTTCTCACCATTTAAGCTACTGTTTCGTATTTGCTGCTAGTCTCAGTGCACATAAAAAAGTTTTTTGTTTTGGTTTTAGAAAGATAAAAACCATCCATCTGAAATTATAACTGCTTGATCTAAGTATAGTCAAAAGCTTCAACAGGGACGACTACTATGTTGAGAGAAGAGCCCCATGTAGCACCTTAAGCCTGCATTCAGACGCTGCAGATCTGAGCTTTGGTACTGGCAGTGAAACATTTGATGTTAAAAAGCTTACCAAGGGTTCAATAGTGAATGTAAACATCTTTGCTACTATTCTTGAAAGCTAATTGAAACACCATAGAAAAATAAAGCGCAAATAGTTTTGGATCTAGTGTATCTCCCTGCATGACATCGTTTCCTACAGTGAAAGTTGCCTCAGACCCTCATACAAAGCCATTTTTTTTCTGATGTGTATAATATTGGTGCATACACGCTTACAAAAGTAGCATAGTGACCACGAGTCAAAGGAACTCTCATTGATAAAATTCGGTCATTTATACCGCAAGGCAGCTCTCCTAGATAAGAAAGAAAAGAAGTTTCAACTTCAAAAGCTACACCAGATTCTTTTTTACTTCCAGGCGGCTTACCTTTCCAAAAGAAAGTGTAACCCCTGTCTGAAACATTTCCTTTACATGTCAGTCGGGTTTCAGATAATGCCACGATGTCTAACCCATAGCGTTGAAGCTCTCTAGAGATTAAAGCAGTGCGACTTTCAGGACGCCTACTCGATGCTGGAAAATTTTATCAATTACGAACATTCCAACAAACAATCAACATGCCTTTTCTTTCCGCAGAAGCTGGATTACGACCGAGCTCAAGCTGCGATACCCTGAATTCTAAGATAAAATTTAGTCACTAATGTTGTGAATTGTTTTATTTTTTAGCTTTTTTTGCCACGTTGTTAGGTGTCTCGCTGGGTGTTTGAATATTGTATTTGTTGCTATAAGGTTGTTTGTGACCATAAATTCATTTATAAGACTACCATTATTGTTCTCACATCCTCTTGCTGGAACTCCTTCATGTTGAACTTTTTGAAAACATCTGTTAATTTTTTCATTGAATTCTCCTTGAATAATTCACTTTTGTCCATTTTTGGTCTTGATACTGGTTTTTAGCTGCTGCAGGAAAGTCTCATATATGTCTTTGTGCTTATTAGCTAAAATTTGAGTGGGACCATAGCAGTTGACCACTTTGAATTTTGTTTCTTCAGAAGAACCTTTGAATGTTGCTATTCTGTCTGAAATTGCTTTCCATCTTAGTTTCGTCCATCCTTTTCTAACGAGAAAGCCCAGACTATAATGTTGATTTTTTGTCTGCATCAAATAAAAAGCGCAATTTCTAAAACATATTGTCTTTTTGTTTTCTTGCAGACAAAGCACATCGAGGTTATATTTAACCTGTTTTTCGCTTGTGTTTCCCATGATTCGGAGATTATGGAAGTTAACTTGAAGAAAAGTACTTTTTGAAGCAACCGGTTGTTTTGAGGAAAGCAGACGAGAACATGCTAGTTTTAAACGCAATCTCATTAAAGGAAACATCACTGAGCATGTAACAGAACTAACGTGCGGTCAACGTGGGAGGCCATGTTTGAACAGGACGGGTTTTCTGAGTCATTTAAGGTCCCATCGACGTCGTGTTTCTTCGGCCAAGCATGAGGAGGTCAGCTCAATGCACACTACTCGTCAGAATTCTATTTGCCAAATGCCATGTCTTGGTGGGTGCCAATATAGATGGGTCAGATAAGTTGCCTTTATTTGTCATTGGCAAAAGCAAAAAACCACGTGCCTTCAAAAATGTCACTGTACTGGTGGAATTCACAGCGAACAAAAAAGCATGGATGACAGGAGCATTATTTGAAGATTGGATGAGCAAACTGGATAGGAGGATGCGACTTGAAGGCCGACACTCTTTGTGGACAATTGCCCAGCTTACCCTTTCATAGAAATGAGCAATGTGGAATTGATTTTTTTGCGACCAAACACTACAAGTGTCACTCAGCCAATGGACGGTGGCATCATAAAGAATCTTAAATTTCACTATAGCTTTATTTTGGCCAACAGACGTCTGGAAACTGCGGATAATGACACGCCCTTTTTTTGGGTTATATTAGTTGCCGTCATTGCTTTAAAGAGAGCCTGGATGAAAGTGACAGCAGAAACTATAACAAACTGCTACATAAAGGCTAGATTCAAGGCTTCAGAGGAAGCTCATTTGACCCAAATAGTACAAGAAGAGATCTCAACTGCTTCTTCCAGAAACATTTGGGACCGGCTGTCATTAGTTTATGGTGACAGTGTGTGCCAGATTGACGACTATCTGGCTGTTGATGAGAATGCAGCAATTTCATCCATCATGACAGATGAAGAGATAATCAATGCTGTTCAAAATGCGACAAGGAATGCTTGTGACAATGATCAAGGTGATGAAGATGAAGAGCAGCCAAAAGTTAGACTTGTAGATGCATACCCAGCACTCAGTACACTTCGAATATATGGCTTACAGAACCATGCCATAGAAGACGTCACAAATCTGTGAGAATGTACTTCTGGGAATGAGTCAAAATAATCTCAAGTAGAAAAAGTTAACCGAAATTTTTAATGAATGACTCATGAAATTCAATGTTGTTGCAGTTTTAAATTAATTTTGATATGTTGAATAAATGCACTATGAAACTCACTGTTGTTTCAAAATTACTTTTTGTAATATTTTCATTGGTGAATAAAATACGTTATTGGGGTTACAGTATCTCAATAGTCTGAGTTTGGGATTATAGTGTTTAAATAACTTATTATTGCCTAACGATGGACATGTTTCGTTGAATAAAGTTTGGCTTCTCCTAAGTCGGTTCTTCGCCTAACTCGATTTTTTTTGCTTGGCCCATTTGAATCCGACTTATGTAAGGTTTATTGTATATATATCCCTTATCATAAGTATTTTTGTAAAGATACATATGATAGTATGATATGCTTGAACTAGGTGTGGATGAAGATGCCATCATAGCAGTCCTTGTAAATCATGACTCCTACCAGAGACAGGAGATCGAACGCCTCTACAAAACACTATTTGGGCGGGTGTGTGTTTTTAAAGCATTTGGACCTCATTGGTTTTTAGAGTTTTTTTAACAAAAACATTCGATGTTTTAATTAAACTTTTTTAATAATAAAGATAAAAAGCAATAACTTTTGTTGTGCAGGACCTGTTGGATGACCTCAAGTCTGAGCTTTCAGGTTTTCTAACTTCTTTTTTGTTTGTTAAATGTCTTTTTCGAGTTTTGTCAGTATTTCAGTCATTTTTTTTGAGATATCGTATGTTTTTTTGTATACATGAGTTTCGTGCAGTGAAAACTTCTGATTATGAGGGTATAAGAAGATCACGTAGAGAAAGTTTTTATTAGCCTTAAATTTTCAACAAGTAAAAACTTTTCATAATTTATTAGCAAATCAAATATAAAAACAGAAGCAAATGGAAAAAAAAGCTTTGAACTAAAAATTTAAAAAAGAAAACAACTTAAAGGAAAATGTTTTCAAACAAATATACCCATCTGAGTTCCTCGTTTCCCATAGCATACCCAGTAATAAAAGCCCTCAAAGCAAATTAAAACTATCTTGCAAGAAACATTATTTCGCATCAAGGCTGTTCTCAAGAATCACTTGCATCTTACCTCATCCCACTCATCAACCCTTTAATTAAAGAGGAACATTTTTGCACAAACTCAAAAGATTTTTTTGAAAGTATACGTGAAAAAACACTAGATAAAAATGAATACCTAATAAGTTTTGATGCAGAAACCCTTTTTCTCTCAATTCCTTTAAAAAAATGCACAAACATCATATATGAAAAACTGAAACAAGACAAAAACTTGAAAAATAGAACCAATCTAACGCCGACAGAAAAAACGGATCTAATAAAGCTTTGCCCACATCAGAATTCTTGTACGACGATCAGCTTTATACAATAGAGGATTCAGGACCAATCGGCTTAAGCCTTATAGTCCCGATAGCCCATTTTTGGATAGACCATACAATAAAAAAAGCCCAAAAATTGGCTTAAAAAAGATAAAGCCACTTAGATTTCTTAAAGTGTATATGGATGATACGTTTGGGATTATGAAAAAAAAACAAGACAAACACCTCACACGTCGAATTCATGAAACTATTTAGTGAAGTTGACGAAAATTTAAAATTCACGGTTGATATCAAGAATGGTTCCAAACTTTACTAGATATCTTTATAAGAGGAAAAAATGAAACATTAAAAACAACGGTATACTGAAGACCTACTAACACAGGACTAACCATCTACCCCAAATCCAGTCAAGACCCTAATATATGAATGGGAGTTTTTAAAGAGGCTCTGTCGAGCTTACAACCTCTGCTCGGACAAATCTTCTCCAAAAAAAAAATAGATTTTCTGATCACAAATTTCGAAGACAATGGTTTCAACCGAAAACAACTAATACGAATAGCAACTTCATACAAGCCCAAAAAACCAAAATTTGAAACTGGTTAAAAAAAATTAAGAAATAGAACAACCCAAAAAAATAACATAAAAAATCAATAAAAACAACAAAATGAACACAACATGGGTATCATTACCTTTCATGCTCACAATAACAGACAAACTAAAGAAGATCTTCACAAACAACATCGCTAGTGACAAGTTGGGTAGAAAGGCCACACGAGAGCTTCGTAGAGATTCTTGTGGACAAGCTCCCCCTTGACAGTTGCTGGAACGCCCGTTCCCGGTGGAGAAACTCCGACACGTTCTACGTCAACCAAAGCCCGGTAAAGCCGCTGGACCCGACGGAAGATCACTTGAGCTGCTCAAACATCTCTCGTCCAAATCCTTGCGCCACAGCTGGCTGACCCAATGGTGTCCCAAAGAATGAAGGACTGCTTCCATTGTTCCATTCCACGAAAAGGGCAAAGATCCACAGCTAGTGGGTAGTTACCGGCCGATAGCACTAACGTCCACCTTGAGCAAGACCCTTGAACGGATGATTGCCGCCGTTTCTCGTGGTGGCTTGAAGAGCATTTCTTGTTCAGCCTCTGGCAAGGCGGCTTCCGTAAGAGACGTTGCACTGCAGACCAATGCCTTCCCCTGTCGCAATTCGTGATAGACGACCTCTAGTCGAAAAATCGGAAACGTTCTGTTGCTACATCCTTCGACTCCAGCAAGCCGTATGATCAAGTGTGGTGGACAATACTCCTGCAAAAGATGCTTGCATCCCGCTACGCTTTGTTGAATGTGTCAAGGCTTGGCCCACCAACAGGATTGCTTGCATGAAGCTGAGTGGCTCCATCGGTCGCTCCCGTACCTTCAAAGAAGAACTATCGCAAGGCTCGGTTTTATCCTCCCTTTTCTTCACTGTTCTTATCAATGATTTTCTAGACTCTTTCGAGCCTTCCACTCTCGTCTCTGTTTACGCGGATGATCTGGTGCTGGTACAAAGCTGGCGCAATAAAGAGAAAGTAGTGGCTAACAAGCAGACTGAGTTCTATAAGGCAGTATGCTGGAGCACTGCCAACCGTTTTCACTCAACACTTCCAAGTCGGAAGTCGCTTTTTTTACGATGGACAGTGCAGAATTATCATGGTGGCCTCCTATCACCATTGGTGGTTCTAGACTCAACACCAATCCCACTCTCACCTCCCTGGAGGTGAAATACGACTGACGATTCACCATCAATGAGCACGTCTGGCAAACGAGTTAGCTTCACAAACAACGCACAAACTTTATGCGACAACCGGCTGGGTCTACGTGCGGCTGGAAATCTTTAGAACTCCGTACCATCTACATTACCACTATGCGGAGCGTGGTGGCGTACGCAGCCCCCGTCTGGGCGCCCTGGATGTTTAACACCAATCTTCAGAAACTAGAAAGGGCGCAACTAAGCGTGGCAAGAACTATCACAGTGCAAGTTCGCTTAACTCCAACCGATGAGGTTCTGTTTGAATCTTATCTACCTCCTCTATCATCTTGCCTCCAGTGTCTAGCCGCTTTGAAAGCAGACGACTGGGCCCTCCTCCCAGTCTTGGACGACAGAAGAGAGCTGTTCCATAAAGCAGTTCGAAAGCGACTGAAACGGCATGACTGGAGATCTCTTATGTCCCCCTTGTTAACCCACTTCAATTTTTTGACGAACTTCATGGAATCTGAACATATTCTCGAACCTCCATGGCCTCTACCACCACTTCCCAGTATCTGTTTTACCTCAATCTCAAAATCTGCTTCAAGCACCCAACAATTTGCTGTTGCTGTTGAGACAATCTTCGCGAGCGGCCCAACCGATTTACAATTCTATACCGACGAAGCTACGGTGAATGGTATAGCAAATATACGGCTGCTCCGATATGAGAACTGGGTCTCAGCCTCCACCATCAGCGACAGTAAACTGCTTCTCCAAACCCTCGACAATCTCAACAACAGCGACCAATCAATAAGTGCCATTCAAACTTTCCTTGCGGCTTTTCTACCGAGAAAGATGGTGGAGCTTATCTGGGTTTCCAGCCACTGTGATTTCTTTAGAAACGAGCTTGCAGACAAGCAGGAAAAATTTTGGTCTGCGAAACCACAAGCCAGTGAGGCCCTCGAACACTCATTACGACACGCAATCATCCGCTGACGATGCTGCACCTTCCTTCCCCCCTTCAACACACCCCCGTCTTTCATCCCTAATCACCTCAAAAGCAAACCCAAGGGAAAAGCCGAAATGTCAAAGAAAGATCTCACCGAACTTATCCGCTTCCGTTCTAAACACCACTCAACTCTCCGAAGATGACAACATCTGACGGGGCAACGTGAAGATGACCAATGACGACTGTGCGGTGAGGATGAAGAGTGCTGAACATCTGTGGCTCCGCTGTCCTGTAGTTAGGTCGGAGAGATATCACCGGCAGCTGGGTAACTCCTTCGAAAGCCTCCCAATAGCGATTCCAGCGCTCTTGAGGTTCATCCTCAGAAGCCTGAGATGACTCAACAACATTGCTTCGTCAGAACAAAAGTGGGACAAAATCGGCGAACAAAGTGAAACAGGCAAGAATAGACAAAAAAGGAGTCTACCAGTTGAAGTGTTTCTTTCATGCCAACAAATCATACATTAGTCAAAGAAGGGTAAACATAAGACATTAAATAAAGCAGCATAAGGCTGACATATCAGAAAAAGCCAGATCCTCCATATTGGGAATAGCAAAGCATGCTCTGATCCAAGAGAAATATACTGGGACAAGCCAAATAAAATTGCAAACTTTTTCCGAAAGAATAAAAATACTTTACAAAATTATTTGGTTCGTCAAAGTCTAGAGATAAAAAATAGAATACAATAATCACTCTCACAATGCTATGTTAATACCAAAGCCTGGGACCCATTATTACGAAAAATATAAAAGATAAAAAAAAAGGAAGCAGGAGTAAAACTCCGAATTATGACATCAAACACTAATTGCACCATTCATGAAAGCTTTAAATAAATTAAAATAGAACTCATAAAATGCAACAATCTTACATAATTATATCATTGACAACTTCTCTCCATCCATGCTTTTCCTCTTTAAATTCTCCATTGTCATAAATAAATTGGCTAATTAATTCTGGCAAGGTTTTAATTGTTGAAAATTTTAGCGTGATAACAATTTTCTCTACCTGTTTTTCTTATATATCTATAATCTCAAGTTTGTACAGTACGAAAATCACTTTTAAAACAAAATGCCATTGATGGAGACACGTCGATTGAAATAGCCTTTAACCACTCTCAAGAGTGTAGTGACATCTCTTAAAGTTTTTAAAGTCAGAAAAAAACCAAAATTCACCCACCACACACATACCCACTACACACACACCAACTACTCACACACACCTACTACACTTACACCAACCACACACACACACACACACACACACACACACACACACACACACACACACACACACACACACACACACACACACACACACACACACACACACACACACACACACACACACACACACACACACACACACACACACACACACACACACACACACACACACACACACACACACACACACACACACACACACACACACACACACACACACACACACACACACACACACACACACACACACACACACACACACACACACACTTGGAACTTGGAAGTGCGTTATCCACTTGACAGTAGGTGCACTGAAGATTGATTTCTGGAACATTTCTTCACGTGGTTATGAAGTCCTTGTTTTTTGAAAACGTTATTGCAATTCGGGCAATGTTGTAATGATGGTGCTTTGTGGACTTGGCGAATGTGGTTTGTCAGACCTGCCTTGTTGACCGCTATTTTGTTGCAACCTGGATGCTGGCATTGGAATGGAGAGCTTTTGGAGTGAACATCAAAAATATTTTTTTTCAAATCTTTTTTTGATTGCTCGTTTCTTTCAGCTTCTTCATTTATTTTTTGCGATAGCGATTTGATATTTTTGCGCCAATCGTTTCTGTTGCCAGCTTCTGCTTTCCAGGTGTCAATAATGTTTAGCTTTTTTAGGTCTGTATATATTAGGTCATGCCATCTCTTCTTTTGACACACACACACACACACACACACACACACACACACACACACACACACACACACACACACACACACACACACACACACACACACACACACACACACACACACATCTTCATTTAACACCACAGGAAGATTTGAAACAGCAGTGAAGGCAATGCTCACTCCGAAGCCTTTGTACATGGCTAAGGAGTTGTCTAAGGCCATGAAGGGATTAGGAACAGACGAGGGAGCTTTGATTGAAATTCTCTGTGCACACATGAACCACGACCTTCTAGAGATCAAAAAGGCTTTCAAGGAAGGTACGACGCTATTTTAACACTCGTTCGAGGGTCTAGAGATCAAAAAGGCTTTCAAGGAAGGTACGACGCTATTTTAACACTCGTTCGAGGGTCACCCTTGACTGGTGGTAATCGTGTTTTAGGACATGCTTAGCAGAAAATTTCAGCAGTTCGAAAAAAGCTGTAAAAAAGTTTTCAATAAAACACACGTATTTGTAACGAAAAATATCAAAAAGAAATTTTTAAGACATTTATTGAGAATCAAAAGCTATAATTTTCGATAAGTTTAGCCTTATTATAAAACGTAAGCGTAAAATAAAACACGTATTTATTTTCAAAAATAGTGACAAAACTGAATCTAAAAAAATAGCGAAAAATAGCAAATTATATGAAAATACTTTTCAGAGACATCTTATGTAAGTTTTGTTCTCGTGTGTTCCTGTCGTGATGGGTTTTCAAGTGGTCCAACTCGTGCGTGGAAGTTTCCCAACATTATCACATGATCTTTCTTGTGGATTTTGGCAAGTTGGTCTTGCAGGATTTCATAAAAGTTTTCATCTACCTCTGTTGGAGCATATACTGCTATGAAATTTATGTGTCCGTCTTCAACTTTTATTTTTATTTTCATCACTTTTGAAAATCATGCTGTAAGTGCCTTCTTTCTTCCAAGCCTTTCTGAGGTCACCTCAAAGAGCAATAGCTACTCTTCCTTGGTTACCACTTTTTTTTTCTGCGAGCCCAAAATACAGCACCGTTGTATCTTCGATTTCCAGTGTGCCACTTCCTGTCCATTGCACTTCCGACATCGCCAGAAGAGATAAATTATTTTTTCTCATTGTTGAAATAACTTTCCTTAGTTTCATGCTAAACTTCTTAGGGTTGCCCATACTTCTGACGTTCCAGCATCCATTTTTTGTGGTTTCAATTGTTTTTTTTTATTGAGGTTTGGTGTAGTTTCGCACTTGTATGTTAACCGCAATACGCGGTGAAATTTTCATATTTTTTATTTTTGCGTGAGTTTTAACTTTGAATTTTCCATAAAAAAATTTTTTTTTCAATTTTTGCCGATACTATTTAGTTCACTTTTAAACAAGCAAATCAAGGACGCCATCTTTTCAATTCGAAGAATTATTTGACAAAACTTCAAAATTTCATTTTGAACTTGATTAGACTGTTTTTTTTTATTTCCAATTATTTATAAAAAAAAAACAAATACTATTTTTTATATTCTAATTAGTTTTCAAGATATTCCAATTTACGATAATAAGATAGCTTAGTAGAAAAAATTTCGGTTTTGACGATTTAAACATAATAATTGTCACTGTTTATTTTTATAAATTTTTGCTACTTGATAAGGCTATACTTATCGAAAACTATAGCTTTTCTTTTAAATAAATGTATGAATCCTCAATTGATGTTTTTAAAGTTTAATTGCTATACAAAACATACATAAGATGTCTCCAAAAAACAACAAGAATAATTTCCACACTAACAAATTTTTTGAGCTTTTTGAACTTTTCAATCTTTCCCAACATTGTCACTTTCCCTCTCATTCCTCTGGCAACACCATTGATTTTTTTATCACACCATTCTTTATTAAACCCGTTAGTTTTCATGCTCACCCAGTCTCCTTCTCTAATCACCATCTTATTCAATTTTCCTTCCCTACTAACCCCATTAAAGTTTTTTTTTGTCAACATATCTACTCTTCTGCTTTTGATACTGTTGACCACTCACTTTTACTTCAGCATCTCAAATTTTTTTTTCGGGATTTCTGGCTCCTCTCTTTCATGGCTTACCTCCTATCTTTCTAACCGTTCCTCCACTTTTTCTATTAACAACTCTTCTTCTCCTCTCTTTGTTCTTTGTTCTTTTTGGTGTTTTTTAGTGATCTTTTCTCGGGCCTCTTCACTTAGTTTTGTATACTTATCATTCTTTTGTCTTATCGAATCTTTCTTTTTTCAGTCAGCTTTTTGCTGATGACACCTACATCTCTTCTTTTCCTCTTTCTTCTCTTCCTTCTACTCTTGACTTAGCTTTTGTTTTAGTCCTATTTTTTTCTGAAGTGACTCCATGCATCTCAAACTACATCTTTCTTAATTTATCTTTATCTTTCTAGGTCCAAATCTCTCCTTTTCTCTCTCTCTCCCATTATGATCTCTGACCTTACTATTTATCCCTCTTCCACAATGCCTAGTCTTGGTTTTCTTCTTGATTCTACCCTTTCTTTTGAGCTTCAACTTCTTTCCGTTGCTTCTTCTTGTTTTAACCACCTACGTCGCATCAGACAGATCTCGATGATGCCTCTCTTAAGGTTCTTGTCTGCTCTTTTGTTCTCTTCTATTTTGATTACTGCAACTGTCTTATAATGTTCTTAAATCTACCCTCTTTCTTTTTACTAAAGCTTTCAACTCTGCTGCACGCCTGGTTTCTCATACTCCTAAATTTTCTCATATATCTCCATCTCTTATCGATCTTCCCTGGCTACCTTTTCACTTTCGTTTTTCCTTCAAAATCTGTTCTTTGATGCATAAAATCTTTTATTTTATTTCACCATGCTATTTTTCTAACCTCTTATTACCTCCTTATCGTGCTAGTTTACGGTCTTCCACTCGCTCTCAGCTCTTTATTATCTCTCCCTCTCATTCATACGCTAAAACTGCTTTTTTTTTCTGGTTCATTTCTTTGAAACTCTCCTCTTTTCAATCTTTAATCTTCTTCCTACCCTATTTTTCTAAAAAACTTAAAAACCTATTTTTTCAAGCAGTTTTTAGCAGAGCGCCTCTGAACAATGCGTAAGAGGCGCCAAATAAGTTTATCACGTTATTATATCATTATTGTATATTGTTGTTGCTGTTGTTGTTGTTATTGTTGTTTAAGTCCATAGTTTTTCTGATCTTTTTTTTATTTTGCTCTTTTTCTTCATTGTAAGCGCGAAGAAGTTGGATGGTTTTGTTGCGCCAGGATTTTCTTTTTTAGGCTTCATCTCTCCAAAAGTTCTCCAAGTTCACTTTTTTGAGATTTTTTAAAATGAGATCGTGCCATCTCTGTTTCTGCCCACTTATATGTTGTTTACCATTTGCTATTCGGCACACGATAAGCTTTTTTTGCAGACGATCGTCAGGCATTCTTTCAAGATGCAAGCAATTGTAGCCTCAGCTTTTAAATCTGTTTTTGCTATTCAAAAAATACATGAAATGTCTCTGAAAAGTATTTTTGCATTGTTTCTCTGTTGGGTATTTCTCATTTTACTCCAAAAAGATATGCCAGCATCTGTTGATGAAAACCTGAAGTTTCTGTATGTGGTATCCTACTTTCACTTCTTTTCTTATTGTGAGGCAAGTGCACTAAGTTGCATAAAGTTTACCCGAGGATCTGGTGTGGTGTACATTTTTGAACTTGTCAGTGAACAGCTAAGAAATTTTTTTTTCAATTTATTCTCTTGGGCTTTTTGTCGAAGTTTTTGAGTTTACTTCTCGCAAGCAAAAACTTTTACTTTTAACCGTTCTACGACCATTTTTTTATTGATATCCACATTTTAAATCAAACTTGGTTTTATCGTTTTTCGAAAAGTCTTTGTTGTTTTACTAATGTTTCAAATATTCTCATAAAATAAAACTATTATTTAAAGTATTTCAGTTTGATTAAGGACTAGTTTAGACGTTTTGTATCTATCCAAAATGAGTTTTTTTTAAATAAATTGTTACAAGCTTGTTACATTATTTATTTTCAACATTTTAAACCGATTTTCAACTAAAATGGTCAATTTCAAACTATTGAAGTTTTAACAGAGCCCATTTTGCTCGTGCCTAAGTGAACATCAAATCATCAGAAACAGGTAAAGAGTTGGAAGATGAATTAGCATCGGAAGTGAGTGGAGACATTAAAAACTTGTTGATCTCGCAGAGTAATGCAGGGAGAGATGAAGAGGGCTCTATTGATTATGACAAGTTGGACAATGACGTCGATAAAATAGTTGAAGTGGGTCATATTACACCTCAATGTATTTTTGCGAGATTTATATAGCGCTTTTTTTATAGATCAAAGCAATTGCTACAACTTTAATGTAGCTAAAACACCAAGACAGCTACTAATTATCGGCCGAACACGGGATCAAACCCGTTAACTTAAGATAATTAGTCTAATGCTTTACCAGCTGTTGTACGAACCGACAATAAATAAGTTCAATATTATGCAAGTGAGCTTTTTTGATACGAATAAGAATGTATCACTACCTAAACTCAACTACTTCTCCCATAAACTTTGTTTTGCGTTAAAATCAAATGTAAAAAAAGAGTATGGCATGATGAAACCCACAGGCATCGAAGAGGAAGTTTACTGCTGACACTGAGCTTTTCATGTCTCTTCTTTCCAGCCGATGCTACAACCAGCTCTATGGCACCTTTGAAAGGTCCTACCCACCATACTCCACCTTCCACCCACCATACTCCATCTTCCACCCACCATACTCCATCTTCCATCCACCATACTCCACCTTCCACTCACTATACTCCATCTTCTACCCAACATATGGACTTTGTTTTAAATTGTCAAAAAACGCTTAAACTGGATATTCAGCAATTTTTATTTTAAAATTTGATGCCAAAAAACAGTTTTTTTCTTGACTTTTACTGAGAAATACATGATGACTTCTTGAAAATTCCTAAAGACCAGAAAAAAAGAGTTGCTTATGAAACACTGCAGGTACAAAGAAGATTTTGGAGTAGACATCGAGGAGACGATAAAGAAGCAGACAGGGGGGCTTCTGCAAACGGGACTTCTCACTATTGGTGACTCCAAAAATTCAATTTTTCATGCCCCTTTTTGTTGAACTTTACATTCATTTCTGTCAGATATCTAATAAATATGAGTTTGCAAAAATTCAAACTCAAAGCAAACTAAAAAACGTTCAATAATAAATTTTTATGCTAGTTAAATAAAATTCCCTGTATGAACTTGAACAAACCTCAGTGCGTTACACTAAAGACCCAAACATATACTACGCCAAACGCCTGCACGAGGCGATGAAGGGGGCCGGCACGGACGAGAGGTGTCTTGTCAGAATTATTGTCTATCGATCCGAGGTCACTTAAAATTTTTTTTTTTCATTTGCCATCACTTTGAATTTTCAAAAGTATTATTAAATAATACTGCTTTCAGTTTTTAAATTGAATATTCTATGAGAATGTTAGCAGCAGAGATCAGAGTGTTTTTTGTAAGAGACTTCATCCTGTGAATTTCAAAAAAACAGATAAATTTTTTAAATTTTAACAAAGGTTTTTTAATTTTTTTTCTTTTTGAGCCATAAGACGAATGATACAAAACTAACATGAATGCTACTTGTGGAAGGCACAAGAGCCCACAGAAAGGCTCAAAGCTATCTGCCAAAACAACATTCACGCCACCATATCAACCCCATGCAGCCATTTTCATTCCACGCCACCATATCAATCCCAGGCAGCCATAACAAACAAACCCCTTTTTACCACCAACAAATGCCAATCCTCATAAGCTCGCTTTGAAAATGCCAAAAGCACAAATGTTATTATTAGTCTTGCCTCAACAACATTTATTTTCAAAGAATAGTATAATGGTAATTGGAAACAATTAGAGCTTTTTATTTCAAACTGACAAAAGTATGTCATATAAGGTTGTATGTGCTGAAAATTATGAATTTTTATTATAATGTTCAATCGCTACAGGAAGATTTGGCGCAGATTGCCAGTGCATTTTATTCCTTGTATGAAAAGCCTCTTTCAGAGTTCGTGGCAAGTGAGGTGAGTGGTGACTTCAAAAAATTGCTCCTTGCTGTTCTGGCTAGCAACTGATGCTCCTCCTTGCAAGCTTAACAGAAATTGAGTTTGTTTCAAAAGGTTTCACATCTCTTTATTTGTAGTTACATGCAAGCAGTTTATATGTTGCTGTGGTGTTGATGTGGTGATTACAGGTTGCTATGTGGTGTTGATGTGGTCATTGTAGGTTGCTATGTGGTGTTGATGTGGTCATTGCAGGTTGCTATGTGGTGTTGATGTGGTCATTGCAGGTTGCTATGTGGTGTTGGTCATTGTTGATTTAAGACGTGAGAACACCTTCATTGGCAATTTTTCAAAGTTTAAGAGCTGTTGAAATAATTGCTTTTGTACCCATGCTTCGTCATCTCTGTTAATTGCTTAGCATTTTTAAGATGCACACCAATCTCATCAAAACTATAAAACCTTTTCCGTGTGATGCGCTTTGTTTTTCAATTTAAAATGTATTATTACGAGTTTTTTAATGAATTTCCGAGCTTTTCTTT
This sequence comes from Pterobdella sp. o SKG-2022, assembly GCA_964035795.1. NCBI lineage: Eukaryota > Metazoa > Annelida > Clitellata > Hirudinida > Piscicolidae > Pterobdella > Pterobdella occidentalis. The sequence goes on along the minus strand of OZ038324.1, from coordinate 283,937 downwards.
GTTTATAGTCCTAACATAAACATGCAGCCGGTAAACTTGATAAATAATTGTGTCAGTCCAGGCACACCCATGCTATGATGCAGATAACTTAGTTAGTAGTTTTTTTCTATGTTTGGTGAGTTTTTTTCAGTTGAATTTAGCGGCGTTTTCTATATTCAATTGCATGCGGCAAATATTTGTTTCTTTGAGTTCAATAAGATTTGCAGCGCAAAATCGCGTTTCCATACATTTTTGCCATTGGATATCATTTTTTGTATTTGCTTTTGGTGTTGCTACACAATAAAGAGAACTGACATCCCGCCATTTTTGTTCAAAAATGCATAATCTAATGATTTTTATACTCAAGTTTCCATTAATAGTTTGAATTTTATTTTTAAAATTAATTCCAGAACTAAACTGCAATCTTATTAACGGAATCCGTTTTTAGATTTCACCTCAACTTGCATCAGCATTCAAGCAAAAATTTTCGGTGCAAAACTCAAAAAGCAAAAATAATTTACAAATGCTAAAACTTGGTATACTTAGTACATAAACCAAAATTACCGGGTTCGTGGGCCACAGTGTCTTTTTGTTACATTAAGTTTGTAAAGGCGCTTTATAAATACCGCATTGCATTACTCAGTGTGTTGGATTAGTTTAGAAGATTTTGGCACAATTTATTAAAACCAAAGCACTTGGACTCATTGCAAGGGAGTGAAGAAATATTTGGAATAAAAAACTAGTGTTGTATGGATTGAGTATTAAAAAGGAATTATACTTCAAAAAATATAGTTTTAAAAATTGAAAAATAATAATTTAAAGATTTTTAAAACTGAATGTGAGAGGCATTTGAAGATTATTTCCACATGCCACAACCTAGGTCAATTTTGGAAATTCAAATAAACTGTGCAATAAATGATACAAAAAAAAGACATAACATTTGGCTAACCTCCTATAAGCTCTTGAACAACCATTCAAAACTTTAAAACTTTTTTCCTTCAATAACTCTTGTCAATTATAATAAATGCCCAAGATTGTAATAAATAATTTAATTTTATTTTAATTAAAAGTGAGTGTTTAAATGGTATTGCATGGTGATTGGTGAGTTTGTTGATGGCTTTGAGCCAATAGGCTGGTTCAAAATAACAATCTCTGTTTTTGAAAAGCAAAATCAATTGAAAAAATTGAAAAAAAATTCTAAATGGAAAGCAAACAAAATAGACACAAAAAATCACTTGAAGTTGGAGGATTGGGGGCGCAACAAAGGAGACTCAAGGTCACAATTGATTCAAAACAAAAACTTCAAAAAGCATACAAAAACAAAGGCAAAATTAGTCTATGCATCAATGCAAAAAAAGTCTCTAAAAATTCAAGCCAGTCCTATCAAGTACAAAGCAAAAAAAGTGCAAATCTTTGCACATGAAAACTATCGAATGCTAATGCGCTTAAGTTTTTACTCAGTCAATTCAAAAAAATTCCACAATTTAGATTACAAAGGCAAGGACAACTTCCAGTCTGATCACGTCACTTTTTTTCGGTCTGATCACGTGTCACTTATCTCTAATCTGACCACGTGTCACTTCCCTCCAGTCTGATACCGTGTCAGCTCCCTCCAGCCGGATTACGTGTCACCAGATCAGTCTTGGATGTCCAATGTTGTGATCACCGTATCACTCTTGGCCTTGAAGCTTATGCCTCCATCGTCGTCATCTGCATCATTTAAGAGAGTCTCTTGATTGGCTTGTTCAGGCGGGGCGCTTTCCAGGCCGGTGAGGGCTTCGAGGGTGAGGGCGTCCAAGCGGCCTCCGATGCTCCTTAGGGCCACGATGCCACTGAACGAATTGTTTTTCTTTTTTTTTAATTCTGAAAAATTCAAACCACCGGGAGACGAAGAAATGCTTTTGAAGCTGTTAGGTTTGTTTGCCTTGCAATCGAATGCATGCGCTTTTGCAAAGTTGCTCTCCTGCAGGTTTTTTCTCAAAATGTTTACCACTTCTTGTTTTCTAATTTGAACTTTTTTCTTAGATTTTTTTTTTCTTCTTTTCATTTTTTTATAATTTTTTTCACTTCCTAATTTCCTCTCACTCCATTTTTCTTTAGATTTACAGTTGCCAATACAGTTCTCCATTTTGATTTCTTTTCCAAAATCATCAAACCGTTTTTTAGCTATTTGTTTCATCATGGTTCTCATGTTTGGGTAGCGCTCAAGCACGGTCAAAAAGTGTTCAACGGAAAGAGTGAAAACATTGCAGAAGCTGTCAGCTCTGACCCTCGCCACTCTTCTCGTTTTCCTCAATAGACACACTTCTGTCAATTTTGAGTTTTTTTGCTAATAGTACTTTAGAATCATCGTAATAGATTGAATTTTCAATTCCAAAGATAATAATTTTAAAAATTGAAAAAGATTAAACAAATAGACTATTGTTATATGTCGATGGTTCAAAAGTCTTATCAACCTCCAAAGTAGGAGCCGTCATGCAGCTTAGCGACACATTTGCCTGTCTTGGTCAGAATCGAAACCGATCCCTCTTGCAGGAAGAACATTTTATTGCCAATAGTTCCTTCTTTCACAATCATGTTGCCTGGCAAATAAACTTCGCTTATCAGATTCGAAACCAGATCAGTCACAAAATCACGATCCGCTGTTTCAAAGAAAGAAACTGAAGAGATTAGTGTACGACAATTGAAATTAACAATCTCCTGTAAAGATGAATACATTTTTGCTGATGATTGTTTTTACTTAAAGATGCACAAAAGTAAACCGATACCTCGTGTAGACATTCATTCACTTCAGCCAGAATGCTTGCTTCATCGAACATTTTGCCTCTGTATCGATGCTCGTAATATTTACCAATGCTTCTTCTCAAATTTCTCGGTAGGTTTCTATATGACATATACTCTTCCACTTTTTGGAACTACAAAAATTAAAATTTAAACTTTTAGACAAAACATGAAAACAAAGTTTTTAGACTGACGATTTTAAAAAATTGCTTGTTCAAAAAAAATTATCAGAAACATTATTTTAACCTTCAATTTTTACGAAAAAAAACCTGACTTGCTACGAAGAAAGGACTACATTTATAAAAAACGTTGAAGCTGTCTTCAAAAACTTGGAGAACTATGAATTTATTATAATTGAGAAAAATCCAGACTTTTATCCTCAAATTTTTCCATTAAATTCAAAAGTTTTACTGCCAAACAACGCTGATTCATAGCAAAAAACTAACCAGCATCCAGCGAAAAATAGACAAGAAGAAGAAGGTGGAGTTGACACAGCCTAAAGTAAAAAATTTTCTGCAATTTAATTGAGACGTTTCAAACTTTGAGCAATAAACAACGCTCTCCTTTTATCAAGATGGCACATTCGTCAACCTTTTTGGGTAGGTCAATTGTAGTCGAAAAAAATGTTTGGCTTTTCAAAAAACGAAATTTGTTGGTCATATGAACCGTTACAAATCAGATTGTGAAAGTCTGACTCTCTAATACTGAAAGATGGTTGTCTGCAAAGCATCTGACAGCCTCTGTTTAACGACCGTTCTTACGGCGTCTGAGCATGAAACTAGAGTAGAGAACTCAAAAGTCTACAAAGTACATCTTAAGAGTGGAACTAGATTTGGACCTCTTTTCAACTCCCAGACATCCTAGGTTTTAGTGGGTGCTTTCCAGTTTCCCATCAAGACTCCCGGTTCTCTAGAACCTCAACTGATCTCACAGTGTGGTATTTATTTTGGTGCAGGTGAAAAGGTGATGGGTGTCATGAGGATGGGTGTGGCAGAGTGGGCATGAGGGTGAAGGATGAGATGAAGGTGAGATTTTGTTGAGGTATGAGAGGATGAAAGGTGATTTGTTTGATCTGAGTTGAGCAAGAGTGCGTCGTGTATGGTGATCTAGGGTGGTTACTGAGTCGTGCATGGGAGGAAGGAGTTGTTTTTAGAGAATTTTTTTGTGAGTAAAGGATATGCGTTCATTGTTTTTATGTTGCTTTTTATTTGGCGCAAATGGCGTTATGGGTGGTGTGTATGTTTAAGGTGTAGTTGATGTTGAATGTGGATTGTTTTTTGTACGTGGGGTAAGCTTCTTGTGGGGTGAGTGAGTGTAAGGGGTGAGTAAAGCGTGGGGCTTTGTGATTGAGTTGTGAGACGTGAAGTTTGAGGTGGGTTTGAAGTTAAAGCATTTTTTTTTTTAAATTTTTGCTTGTTGGAGTATAGATCCTGTGATTGCTCTCAAGTATGCACTTTGTTATTTATTTAATGAAGTACGTGTAATAAAGAGATGATGATAGCAGCCAGTGTTTTCTGCTTTTAATTTTTTTAAATTATACCAGACGTATATACAAGCTTCATGAAATCAAGAGAACAGTCTGTTTCCAGCATTTTTTTAAGAAAAGATTGGCACGTTACATTTGATCATATGTTTTTCTGCAATCAAAAAAAGCAATGATGAAGGGAAGATGCAAAAATCCATCTATGATGAGTTTCCACAACCTTAAACATTGATCTGAGAAGCTACGGCTTTTTGTGGAATCCTGGATGTTACGGACTTTTTGGAATCCTGCACGGTATGGACTGAAAGTTTGATGCTTTTTTAGCATCAATTAATTTTCAGAGATTTGCTGATAACGGAGTTGCTTCCACTGAGCTGAGAGGCTTTGTTCTTCTATATGACAAAGAGATCCCAACTGTGCAACCGGGTTTGGTACCGTGTTAGCAGTTAGCACCTGTACTATAGTGTTTTCGCTACATTGAGTTTTTAGCTGGAGTTTCAAGCTCTTGTGAAAAAAATTGTACAAAGACTAGTTTATAAAACTTCAGAAGTTAAAAAAAATCTAATTCAAACGAAAATTTGAGTAATAGGCGTGGGAAGCACTATAGAGCATGGGTTGCTTGCAAAACCCTTGTACTATCATCCTGCTTCACACTTTCACACCCACTCAACCTTGCGCGTTCTATGCCAAAAAATGTCGCTTTAAAACAAAACACAGCTTCTTTTTTTTTAGCAAAAGCGGCCTATTTTTTTTATCATGGATTTAATATTCTAACCTAAAAAAAATTTGAATAGTGCCATATGATAAAAGTGAAGACACAGATTGACTGGTTGTTTCTGCCAGACCATGTTTCACAGGCTTGTAAACCGCATTAACAAAGAGAGGCAAGGTTGTATCGATATGCCAGTTGACTCTTGATTTAGAGTAGCGTTGGTGAAGGCAGTAGTGACATTTTGATTGAACTACTGCTGTTAAGTACGACGTTGACTCGGAAAAAATGGTGGTTAGCCGGAAAAGATTTTGCTATGAGTGTTAGGTAGAGATGAGTTTTACAAGACCTGAAGATTGATTGTTGAACATTACCTACAGAGATACAGTACTCTGGAATTAAATGACGAGGGGGAAATATGATAAGTAACCTTTCTGCATTTTATTTAATAAATCTGAATATTTTAATTTTATTCTACACTTATTTATTGAATAATTTGAAAATGACCTTTTCTTGATACAGGCGTTTAGAGATACCAAAAGACTGAATGATGGTAGTTGACTGGCCAACAAACAGGGCATAACAGGTAGCTCCAGTCAACATTGAGAGGATAGTGAGCCAAACATCGGTGGTCGATTGCGGGGGGTAACGACCAAAACCAATGCTCAGCATATGTGAGAGTGCTTTGAAGAGGGCCCATGTGTACTGCTCCAACCAGTCGCTTTCCTGCAGCATGAAACATTCAAAAGTAGTTTTTGCCATGAAAACATTCTGCATGGCGCATATTTAAAAGATTTTTTCCGCTTGTTTTGTATCGAAATATCAAAATTGATTGAACTTGTAAAAGTGATACAATGTTGAAGAGAGAGTTTTTTTGGTTAATGGTTTGGGACTTATTGAAGAAAGCTTGCATCGAAGCTCAAATATTTAACACAAAACCCATTTTGAAGGCATTATGAAAATAATTTTAATACAGTTTAAAAATTGAAAAATACAAAAAAAGTTTTGTCAATATCATTAACCTCAACATTAGAACTCAATAGTTTGCTGTATGCTACAGCTCGTGTGCAACACAAGCATCAAGCAACTTTCTACTTTTCCTTGCAATTAAACTACTCACAATGAGGTTTTCAAGAGCTGCCCATGAATCTCCCGGGTACTGTTGCAACATGGGCACGAACCACTGTAGGCAACCATTCCAATGTCCCAGCACCAAGATCACAAATACCAAAGACAATACCTGCGCTACTCTGCCCACCACTCTCATCACCTTTAATGAAAAGTGTGATGAAACATTTTTATCTCCAATAAAAAAGCACTGAGGCGAGATGCTTCATTAGTTAACTTGTTTTATAAAAATAGAACTTAAGTTTGAAGATTTTGACAATGAACTCAAACATGAGAAACTTAAAAAATATTAAACACAAAAGGCATTTAAACTGAGAGGAAAAATAAATTGACTCTCACCTGTCCAAAATTCTGTAAGCATTTTGTTCAAACTATTTAATCATTGTAATTCTTACAATATTTTCAACTTTTGAAACAAATGAAAGCAAAATTATATCAATATTATGGTCTTCACACACAAGAACTTCAATTTTTCGCTGTCTCCAAAATATGAAAAGTCGCGCAATTGTAAATACTGAGAAACTTTTGAACGAAAGATAAAAAAAAGTGCAGTTCGGTGACATGACGTAATTTCTTCTCCATACTTGCCTATCCGCTATAGCAATACACAATTCTTTGAAAGTCAGCTCCGTATCTTTTTGAAGTATGTCTTTTAGTGTCATATTTGGACGTCCTCTTCTACGAGCCTCATCGGGTATATGATATATAGCTTAAGAAAAATGAATATTTTATGAAATTATATCTCCAAAACAAAGTATATTTAAAAAGTTCTGAAAATATTCTACAAATTTCACAACTCATCAAAATATGTTACGCAGCATCTGTATAAGGGGAAATCAGTGTAATTTTGCAATGAAAGCGATTTTGAAACAAACTTTATATTAAATGTTCTACCCTGGCTTTTTATAACTTTAAAGCATCATTGACCTAACCAGGAATGTGACAATTTTAAAGCATGCCGTTCCAAGCACGGAAAATAACCCTTTGGAGGCGTTGAAAGCATTAAAATTATTTTTTTTGCAAACAGCATTTGCTTCTATTTGTCCAGGCATTTATTTGGCTATAAAAAAGACAGATTTCTGTTGCAAAACCATCATGTTGCTTGCACTTAAGAGGTGTCGAATATCTCTTGAAACTTGAACTTGTTGCCATTCATTCGTGAATGGTTTTATGTTTTTCAATTTTTGGTAGCGTTTTTGCATCATGTTAAAATGGCCAAGTGGGCCTTCTATATTGGTGCCAAGCCATTAATGATCCTCTCCCTCCACACACTTAGTAAACATTTTAGCATCTTATTCAAATTATACTTGTAATACTGACATGGTTCATTGAAATCAAATGTTTTCTCGTCATAAATGAATATTTCCTTCCAGTTAAATGTCCAAAAAATCCTTTCTTGACAAACTTTTCTTTTCTCATGGTGCTGCTTTAAGTTTGGTGTTCGTTCCCATACTGCAAGTTTTTGAAGTTTCCCAACACTGACAAACTTCGAATACAGGAACAGTCAAATCCAACGAGTCTGATTGTTGTTGACAAGATTCCTTGTTGAAAAGCAGTTCCAACTATGTTGGCAACATCTTGGTCAGTTTTTTATCATTCTGCAGGATTTTTCAGACTTTGAATGCTTAAAATCACTTATAGAGCATCTATTTGTGCATTCAAAACGTTATAACTTTTTGAAAATTTAGCTCACCCAACCCTCCCTTTTTAATACAGAAATTTCAAGCTTTTTTCATGAAACTTGAAGAAATACATTGTTGTTTCCATTAGTTTTGATAATATTTTTTACACCAAAAAACCATGATAATTTACTTTTTTCGCTTCAATATAATGCCGGTGCCATATGAATAACTTCAAGCATATACGCTTTTTCTAAAAAAAACATAAGCCTCCATTGCTCAAAGCTTATTAAAAATTGAGTATTAAGCGTTGTTTCAAATACAAGGATTGAGACTTTTTTGAGCAGCCCTGCATTACACTCTCATCTTATTTTGCTACTTAAAAAAACGAATAAAATTGAAATGAAATAAATCATAATAATATAAAAAAATAATCAATATAGTTTTGAAAAGCAAGAAGCAAACACCAACACTTGTCACGCGGAGGCGAGTGAAGTACCTGCCGAGTCTGGAGAGGCGCAAGAGTCGCATGAGGCTCAAAAGCTTCACCAGGCGGAAGATCCGTAAAGCTCGGCCTGTCGGGGCGTTTGCTGGGAGTAGCTAGGAATCTTTTGAAACCTATATATTTCTCAACTATGCATCGAATATCAAATAATTTTTTATAAATTATTTTTATAAGTTCATTAAATATTTTAAATTATTCTTAAAAGTAAAAATGATAGGTTCTATGAAGGTGACCGCTCAGATAAAGCCATATTGCTGCGTGAGCATGTTTGGCGCAAGTTGCTTGCATCGAGTAAACGTACAATTATTTTTCAATGTTTTACCAGCATAGGCTAGATGAGAAGCGTTGATTTTGTTGGGAGTAAAAAAGACAATGACAACATCAAAGGGAAGTGAGGAGAGTAGGTCAAGAAGGAACCAGGTGCGAATGTAATGATGGGAAATCTGTTGAGGGCTCATCAAAACCGTGTTTGAATAACTATCCATCACTATTCCTGTAAATATTTACATTATCATTTGAATGCTTTTTTTTTCAAAAACCCTCACCGGTGCGAAAGTTGAGAAGGATGTCGGTGAGAAAAATGACGTCACACGCACAGTTCAACATGATCCACCTGAGACCTGGAACCATTAAGACTCATGTTATAAGTTTTTTTGTAAGAAAGGAGAAAGAACAACCCAAAAGGATGTGTTCAGTGAAGAAGGAGATGGCTAGAGGGAGGACGATGATGTTGATAATGAGCATGCAGAACATCAGCAGGTCCCAGTACAACCTGTTTCACTATTTGTTAGGCTTCAAAGCAATCACTTGGCTTTGTATTTTAAATGTTTCAGGATTTAATTATCTATAATTGGTATGAACTATTTTTTAAATTAGTATTTTTTAAACTATTTGTCTTGTTTCAGAATTATAATTTTATGTGGCTCTTGCCATATCGCTATTTCTATTTTGACTATTAATCTTATTCAACATTTAGCAAGTATTACTAAAAAACTATATTTATCATCTACCTTATGGTACTTCTAGGGTGAATCAGCCATAACCTTTTCGACTTTTCTCGTTGACGTACACCTTTATTCCCGAAAAACTTGGTGGCTAGTTTTTGGTCGGTTGGCTTCAGTACTGAGCCTATTTGCTCTTTGAAGAGATTGTTGTTGTCGTCGTAATTTTTAGTTTTTGCTTGTTGAGTCTCGAGGTCTTGAGAAAAAGTGTCGACAGAAGCATATTTACTACTAGTGGTACTATTGCTATCACTGTTTGGCAAGCTGAATAAAGGACTATTAACTTTTGAGAAATTATTTTTCGACTCAGTAAAATGAGTTGTTTTTTTATCAGTTTCAAAAGTGTTGTACTGTTTGAATGTTGTGCCGTTATTTTTCAGATTACAATGCGAGTGAGTCAAATAATGGGGCCTCTTTTGAGCTTTTCTTTTTTGTGAACGATTGTGTTGCGAGGAAGCCAGTCTGCTGGTTGTATCCGCAGCGTCGATGCAGTCCATGGAAAAATATCTAGACACTGTGGTCGAAAATACATTATTAATCGTTCCTTTTTTGAGATGGTTAGAAAATTGATGCATTTAAATTGTGAGTGTCATTATGCATCATTATTTCGTTGTTTTTCAAAACATAATCTTCTATGTGCAACCACAAGTGCACTTTCTCATCTTTTTTTTTAACAGTTTTGAAATTTTATTAGATTTTTAAATCAAACAACAAACTTTTAAAACATTCAACAATAAGCTCGAAAAAACTATTAATAAAAGTAATATGTTAACATTTTAACAAAATAAGAAGTGCAGAATTCAATTCTTGTAGAAACTGTGTCAATCTTCAGACAATATTCACTAAAACTGATTCACACTTTTATGGTTGCGTCTTCTTATGCCTTGCCAACTTTGCCGGACATGGTAAGGCTCAGGAAGTTACCTCTGACAATCGCAATCGACGCGTTAAAAACCAACTTGTCTCCAGATTGACAGAGGTAGGTTCCTTCATTTTGTTGCCCACTTCCAATAAAAAAACTTCTAGTGACTGGGCCAAAAACCCCAGAAGTCTCAACCGCTACAGGAGTGAACAAATAACGGGGCTGAAGAAATGCGTATTTGACGATTTTCGAAATCTCCGCATTACTAGCAGAAGAGCCTAGAGAGACTGCCGAATTGAGAGAGGTGGATGCATAAAACGTGTCTGTACAGGTGACCTCCCAAGTCAGACTTTTCTTTTTTATACGGAAAAACAGTAACGCCGTCGGGCTTTTTACTAGCGTCAAAGTTTAGACCGGAAAGCTCAAGGCTTGAATTGAAGCCAGCGACATTCAAAGCTCGAAACACGTCGTTTAGAGCACGACGAGGATAACGGCCTCCGCTTTTAACACCTGAAAGAGGATGCAGCCCAAACTTATCAACCTCTTCACCACAATGACAAGTGAACTTTTGACACAAGTTAGAGCCAGTACGAAGAGCCACAGCGTAACGGAAACAATCGTTTTAAAGCAGGTTGCCTAAAGATGAAGCAGGAAGTGCAGTAAGCCAAGCACCAAGCACCAGTGTGGGGTTGAGAGGCCGCAAGAAAACAATTTAAACGATGCTGGTCGAAAGACGTTTTTAAGTTGTCAGAAACTATTTTACATTTTATTTGATCCCACTGAAGGTGCGAGGATTTGGTTTCAGGTAAGACAAAGTTACGTTTATTCCAGGATTGCACACGTACTACTAGTGAATTGTCGAAAAGAGATTCGGAAAAGTTTGAAAGAATATTTTTGACTAAACCTTCGGTAGCGTGCATGAAGGCCAAATATGCAACCTCGGAAATATCAGAAACTGACCGTAAACCTAAACCTGCAAAACGAATTGGCTAATTCGAACTCATCAGGACTACAACCTATGTTGATGATCTTCAATTTGTCGGGGTTGATGGAAAGACCAATACGTGACAAGGTAGGAATAATGAAGTCAAGATTTTTTCTGACACAGTCGAAAGAGCCCCTCAGCGTCTTTTTTATCTTATTTATTAATTTGTTGTACCTATTATTAAGCGGTCTTTCAACAACTTTTAAACGATAGAATATCTTGTCGGAGTTTTATCCTATGTAAATAAATAGCTTCCCAAAGATCTAAAATATCAAATTATTTTTTTCTTCAAAAAGTAAAGCTATTTTCTTCATCATCCCAATATTGGAACGCTAGCAGAATACATTAGCTTTTGAAAACATTAGCGAATAATTGAAATGCAAAAAAAATTAATTTTTTGTTTTTCAAAATTTGTTAATAACAATTCGTCATGGCACACATTAAAGATGAAGGTAAAGAAAAAATTGGCCAATAAAATAGAATTATGACGTAGAATAGCCTAAACCAAATGGCAAGTTTAACAAACAAAAAGTATTTATTCAAAATAAGACACCTTATCGCTGGACAATAGTGAGCAGTCAGTTTCATGCCAATAACTAACATCTTCCCATATAGCTCAAAGGTAAAGCATTAGACTAATTATTTAAAGTTACTGGGCTCAATCTCACGTGGGCCGTCAATTAGCACCTGTTCTTTAGTGCGCTTTTGCTTAATTAAATTTGTAATAAACGATTTGATCTATTAGGAAAATTGCTTTATGAATACCACATTATATTCTCTAATCGATCAATTTTTACCTGCAATTATTATCGCCCATAATACATTTTTATAAGTTATCAAGTAAAAATTGGATAATTTTACAATTTTTATTATCACTTGATAATGTAAGCTTCATGTCTTTTTTTTTAATAAATACTTTGTTGTTACTTACTTACTTACTTACTTACTTACTTACTTACTTACTTACTTACTTACTTACTTACTTACTTACTTACTTACTTACTTACTTACTTACTTACTTACTTACTTACTTACTTACTTACTTACTTACTTACTTACTTACTTACTTACTTACTTACTTACTTACTTACTTACTTACTTACTTACTTACTTACTTACTTACTTACTTACTTACTTACTTACTTACTTACTTACTTACTTACTTACTTACTTACTTACTTACTTACTTACTTACTTACTTACTTACTTACTTACTTACTTACTTACTTACTTACTTACTTACTTACTTACTTACTTACTTACTTACTTACTTACTTACTTACTTACTTACTTACTTACTTACTTACTTACTTACTTACTTACTTACTTACTTACTTACTTACTTACTTACTTACTTACTTACTTACTTACTTACTTACTTACTTACTTACTTACTTACTTACTTACTTACTTACTTACTTACTTACTTACTTACTTACTTACTTACTTACTTACTTACTTACTTACTTACTTACTTACTTACTTACTTACTTACTTACTTACTTACTTACTTACTTACTTACTTACTTACTTACTTACTTACTTACTTACTTACTTACTTACTTACTTACTTACTTACTTACTTACTTACTTACTTACTTACTTACTTACTTACTTACTTACTTACTTACTTACTTACTTACTTACTTACTTACTTACTTACTTACTTACTTACTTACTTACTTACTTACTTACTTACTTACTTACTTACTTACTTACTTACTTACTTACTTACTTACTTACTTACTTACTTACTTACTTACTTACTTACTTACTTACTTACTTACTTACTTACTTACTTACTTACTTACTTACTTACTTACTTACTTACTTACTTACTTACTTACTTACTTACTTACTTACTTACACACTGCAAACCAGACTTTGATATGAGCTTTTGATATAAGCTTTTGATTGTTTTAGTGATTTTTTCTTTGCTTTTATGCGACAGGTTTTGAAAGTAAAATACACTCGCAATTACCAATAAAAAAAAAAAAAACTCGCAACTACCAAAAGGTTTCTTCCTTTACAGGAACTCTATGAAAAAGAAACCATTGACGAGCAATGGAAGGAGGTGAGAGATGCTGTTTCTTCAACATGCAAAGAAGTACTGGGATACAAGAAAACCAAAGATGAGTGGATATCGCCAGAGAACAGACAAAATAATGTTCAAGAAGTGTATTTTTCCATCCTTCAATAGCCAGGTGTTTAACAGATTCCTTTTGCAATGCTTTTTGTCCAATTTGTTTTAGCTTAAGTTTTAAATTAGAATTGACGAGATGATGATCTGAGGCCACGTCCGCTCCTTTCTTGACCTAAACGTCCTCTAGAATCCTTCTGAACCTTTTCGATATACATATATGGTCGATCTGGTTTTTTGTAGTGTTCAGGTAATATCCAGGTGGCTAAGTGGATGTTCCTGTGTGCAAGGATTGTACCGCTGATCAGACGGCTACTAATTGCGCAAAGATTTGCGAATCTTTCACCATTTTTATTCATCACCCCAACACCTTGTTTTCCCATGACTTCTCGATATCTTCTGTTATCCTTACTGACTTTGGCGTTGAAGTCGCCTATTAAAATGTTGACGTCTCTATCTGGGAAGGTGTTGCTGGTATCTTGCAACTTGTCATAGAACTGGTTTTTGATCTCGTCACCACTGATGTTTGTTAGAGCGTAGTATTAAACTATGTTTAAGCTTATCCTTTTATGGCTTGCTGGGAATGAGGCCGTGGGCTCCTCACCCGATTAACGCTTTCTGAGCTGCTTTGGAAGCATGAGAGCAACTCCTTCTTCCTCATGGCCGGAAAACAGTAGCCTTTCTTCTGTAGCCAGCAGCTTCTGTCTACTACCAGTCCACCTTGACTCGCTAATGCCGGAATATCAAGATGGTAGTTTCTCATTTCTGCTGCTACTTGTGCTGTTTTCCCCGCAGTGTACATGGTGCGAACTTTACATGATTTAGGGTTGCTTTGGTTGAGAGGATTAACTTCGGTTGGATGGTTTCTTTTCGGCTATCACCACCCCAAGTCATAAGACATCCGGATCTTCTCCCAAGACAGATTTCCTTGGTATTTTCTTCTTCTTTATTGGTGATTTTGTAGCAAGAGTCTTTTTCTAAGAGGGGATCGCCAACCCTATGCCAAACCTCCTCCTTTCTCATCTAGCTTGACTAAACTATAATTCGTTTGAACATTTGTCTGACAAGATAATCGCCGTAAAAATGTTTTTTATAATTCATTTACATTTTTACTAATTGTTGACTAATTGAATTCTGCCATTCCTACAGTTTTAAGCTTCACTACGTATTTGATAAAGCCTTGTACATTCTAAATATAGTTTGCAAGTTTTTCTTCATTATACTCAATTCAATCATTTATACAAAATAAGTGCGTCATGTTAAGATTCGTATAAAAAACTAGTGCGAAATTTTGATATGCCCACAAACTTATACCATATTCCTCTTATTTGATGTTTTGTGTTAAAAATTAAAACAAGGATAATTTTATAAACTATTAACCTGTTTTTTTCTTTATGTGTTGGTAGTGTAGGTTATTATACATGCAGTTCTGGTTGGAATGGCCTTTATTTTTATAATGCGAATGGTCTATGGACGAACTTCTGCAAAAGGCTGGAATATTTTCGTTAGCATGTGGTCGGTGTATGAGAGTGCCGTTTCTAGCTCTTTTAAAGGCTATGCCGGTTCTGATTCGAGAAGAGAGGTTTGTGGGTTTTGAAAGATTCATGGTGTGTGGATCTTCTGCGCTTTTTTTGACGTTGATAATGTTTTGTGGGTTTGTGGAGTTCTTAGGTTCTGTGATGGGAAAGATGAGTCCTCCTGTCAACTGGCCCAGCCTCAAATACGAATGGTACAAGCCATGACTCATGATTTTTGGACTCTCCCTGCCTCTACCCAGCAGCATTGAAGGGTACTTTTTCTTACCACTATGACTACGTTTACGATTCGGTCCCACTACCGACATGATTTTCTGCGAGAATTTTAAAGTGCTGAAACATGCGGTGGTTGCAGAAAGACCAGAAGACAACTTTTTTGTCAGATTATTTTGTCGTTTTGCAAAAATGGAACGTTCAGCTTTTTGAACAATATCAGTAGTAAATGAAACGGTATTTTTTGATTCATTTGTCTGTTTAACTAGCTTTGTGGCAGCTTCACATGAAACATTCTTGTTTGAATTTTCCTCTCTTAACCCTTTCTTTCTCAAATTTTCTGCCAGTTTAACTAAATGTTTGAACTCTGTTTTTTTTTTTTTTATTAAAAATGTTTGCATGAGGACAGGAGTGTCTGTGGTTTGCGACAGTTTCAAGGAAATCAAAGTTGACGTCTTTCTTGCAGCTTTTTTTGACACTTTGCAACTTTCGGTAAAATCGTCAACTATTTTATCGTTTTGATGTTTCATTATACATTCACAACTAATTTTCTCGGGAATTTTCATTTGTAGAACGCGTTCTGAAGGATGCTTCAAAGAAGAAAATAGGTTCTTTGCTTCAAGACAACAATTTGCTAATTTGGACGAAGGCTTTGGTATAGATGAAGGTAGTTGTTTGCTATGAATATTGTTAGCATCTTTATTTGCTTTTTGGTGTGGTGTCACAATTTTTGTAGATGCTGCTCTGTGGTGTGTGGCATGGCATCGGTCTCGTGCAGAGTCTTGCCACCCTCCAACTTGGTCTCCATTATTGTTGTAGTTGCTTATTGTTTTGTTAGCTCTGCAATCTCTCGCTTCCAAATTATTTTTATAATTTTTTATAACGCTCCGGCTGGTGTGGCATCTTTTCCTTCGTTTTTTGTTTTTTGAGCACGATGTCAATCGGTCAATTTCATTCAAAACTGGAATTAAAACTGATTTTACACTGTTCAATGAACTGGCCAAAGAGCTGCTATGTCGAACTTCTGTCTTGAACTTATTTGTATTTGAAGGTTTTGTTTGAAGCAAATCAGCATTATTGTGGATGGGTGGCGAGTTCATATCTGTCTGTTGTTGTTCAATCGTGTGAGTGTGGTTCATTTTAAAGGGACTGTTTTCAGGGTCGATGTTGTGACTGTGGTATCTGGGCAACAGATGGTTAGTGTCGAATGTTTTGTGTGTGTGCAAATGGCAAGAAGTGCTTTTGGAAAATTTACGGAATAATTTTATTATTTTGAGTTTATTATTTTGAGGTATATTTTGGTTTAATGAAATGCCACAATATTTTTTTGGATTTCTTTTTGTGCATAAATACAAGATGTTTTTGTGTTTGCTTTTAAGATGGTTCAGTTTTTCATGCATGTCCCGCATTTCATCTGGCATGACGTTGTACTGGCAGTTATCAAGCTTAACGTTATGTGAAATTTTATTTTTTTCAAAGTTTTGAAGAATATGAGACTCAGAGCTGCCAAAGGAGGAAGAGGTGTCATCTTTCAAATCTTCCTCGGAAGCCCACTGCTCTCTGCCAATTTTTTTCACAAATTTATCATTTTTCATTAATTTTATTTTCCAATTTTTATTTGTTTAGATGATTTTTCAAATTGTATTCTAATGTATATTTTTAATCTTAAATTCATCATAAAAATGAGCTGCCTACTAACTGACGGCCTTGATTTTGAAGGTCAAAAGAATCATTCCCTTCAGCATCCTGGGAGGCTTGTGCAGGTTCTGATATGGTTCGTTTGAGTGGAGAAGACGAAGGAGAAGCAAAAGTAAACGTCAAGGTTGGTGCAGCTTCGCCTAACTTGTGTGTCTTCTGCAGGGTCTCAGTAGAAGTTGAAACGAGATTCATGCTTTTTGAAGTGGTTCAGCATATTCATTTTTCTTTTCAAAAAATTCCAAAATTGTTTGCTACAAGCTGTTCGACAAAATTTGGTTGATTGAAAAATGATCTAGATAGGGAGAAAGAGAAGGAGGAGATAAGGAGTGAATGAGCCTTTCCAAAACATAATTTAACCTCAAATTTCAAACTTCTTTCTAATAAAAGTTATTAAAGCTCTCAAAGGGGGCTTAATGGATGATGGTACAAGAAAGGTTAGGATAGGGCAAAAATATCTTCAAGCCAAACGTATTAAAACAATTATTAAAAATTGTAAAGAAAATTTTGTGATAAATATATTATAATAAAATTATTTTTGCAAAAAACTTTATAATAATTCAATTCAAAATCTTTGAGGCAAAATGATACCTGCCAAATGCAACAAGCTGAGGTCTCCAAATATTTCAGTACGCGAAAGGAGGATTAAAAAACTACATTTATAAACTTTTGAATTCATCTTCTTCCAACCTATATTCTCTAGTAATCCATATCTCCTTTCAGCCCATATGATCTATTAATAGCTTGCGTGGTTAGTCGCGTCGGCTTTTTAAAGTGCGAATTATACATATACACTGACTTGATTAGACCCACATGGCATGGCTTCCTTTTGTTAGTTCAAAGAACATCGACACAACTGTGAGACAACCATAACATTCGATAAATTGTCTGAAAGAAAGCCCGAACGACAAAACATTCCTGCGAGGTATTAATTAAAATGCAGAATTTCGTATTGAAAACGCTCTGCATACGTTCAGCATACAACATCGATACATCTTGCCTATTGTGTGTGTGTGTGTGTGTGTGTGTGTGTGTGTGTGTGTGTGTGTGTGTGTGTGTGTGTGTGTGTGTGTGTGTGTGTGTGTGTGTGTGTGTGTGTGTGTGTGTGTGTGTGTGTGTGTGTGTGTGTGTGTGTGTGTGTGTGTGTGTGTGTGTGTGTGTGTGTGTGTGTGTGTGTGTGTGTGTGTGTGTGTGTGTGTGTGTGTGTGTGTGTGTGTGTGTGTGTGTGTGTGTGTGTGTGTGTGTGTGTGTGTGTGTGTGTGTGTGTGTGTGTGTGTGTGTGTGTGTGTGTGTGTGTGTGTGTGTGTGTGTGTGTGTGTGTGTGTGTGTGTGTGTGTGTGTGTGTGTGTGTGTGTGTGTGTGTGTGTGTGTGTGTGTGTGTGTGTGTGTGTGTGTGTGTGTGTGTGTGTGTGTGTGTGTGTGTGTGTGTGTGTGTGTGTGTGTGTGTGTGTGTGTGTGTGTGTGTGTGTGTGTGTGTGTGTGTGTGTGTGTGTGTGTTTGAGTCAGGAGTAAGATGGCTCCGTGATCTTTTGAATTTTACTTAATTTAAAGACTGAAAATTTTATTCAAATGTGAAATAACCAAAGTAAAAATAATCAGTGAACAGTTTTGCAGTTTGATTCTTGGAAAATTACAGTTTCACACAATTAAAAGTTCGTAACTTATCGTAAACAAAAATTTAAGCTGATCTGACCAAAATTTAATAAAAAATTCAAATTTAATTTAATAAATAATTTAAGTAATAAAATACTTAAAAATAAACTCAAATTTGAAAAATTGCAAGTTTAATAAGGTTTTGAAAGAATTAAACAAAGATGGCGTTTTGTGTAAATTTGGTTAAAAGTGAACAAAAAGAATAAAATTATGAAAAAATTTATTATAATTTAGTCAAAATTAAAGAAGAAACTTCGTTAAGTTGATCCCTAACAAGTTTTATAAGGCGACACCATATCAGAGATCCTCAAAAAAAAATTGGAGTATTTGTATGAGCCGCGAACAATGTAGCCAACAAAAACAATGCGTAAAACTAATACCCTACCAGTGCAAAAGAAGCACTGAAGCATCAGATATGATTGTAAGGATCAGTTGCTGAAACGTTAAGAGTTTGGGAAATCCAACAAAATTCAGTCTGAAACTGATTAAAACAATAGAAACAATGAAACAAAAGAAATTGTCATTGTTAGCACTTTCTGAAACACAATGGGTAGGTAAGGGTATTGTGGAGTTGGAAGATACAACTGCGATCTTCTCAGGAATTGATGAAAAAAGAGGTGGTAACAAACGCGGAGTGGCTAAAGCTCTTCGTGGTGTGATGAGAGAAGCCTGGAAAAAGGAAGGCACATACACCATGATATAGGAGTGATTGCTGAAAATCAGATTCAAAGTAGGAAATAGCCACTTGAGCGCTATTGCAGTTTATGCTCCCACGGAGGTAGATGAGCAAGCTGAGTCAGAAAAGTTTTATAAAGCCCTCCAAGATCAGCTTGATAGAGCAAGCAAAAAAGATTTTGATTGTATTGGGAGATTTTAATGCCCGCGTTGGACCTGCCTTCTTCATGTCGCGATTCCATGGCCCTCACAACACTGATGTTAGAAACATTCATGGAACACGGTTGGTAGATTTTTGTTACAACAACGGTTTAGTAAACACCAACACGATTTTCCCCACAAAAACATTCATCAGTGGACGTGGTATCACCCAAATCAGAGAGTAGGCCACACCATCGATTATTAGAGTACAAGTATTTGATACGAGAGCTAGCAGGAAAACAGTACATATATCTGATCACAACATAATAATAACAAAAATAATAATAAAAAGTAATAAAAAAATCTTTCACAAAAATACCAAAAAATACTACATAAACAAAATAAAACAAACCCTTCAAAACTCCAAACAGACCACATCAAATCATACCAAGAAGAACTACAAAAACATATCCAAAACATCAATAGTGCAGATTCCATTGAAGCTAAATAGGAAACCTTGAAAGAAAGTTTGCTGAAGCAAAAGCTCTTCCTACAAAACCCAAACAACCTGATAAGCCATGGGTTAATAAAAAGGTAAAAAAGTTGTCTGAAGAAAAAGCAAAATACCATCTCAAAATTCAAACCCACAAGCAAAACGGCCAATGTATTCTCCAAGACCTAAACAGTTTATATAAATCAATTAAAACACAGACAAAAAAAGCGTGAAAGCTGCATTAGCTTATTGGTTGGAACAAAAAGCAGAAGAGGCAGAGAAAACTATCCAACTGTCTATCAAGCAAGGCCGAGGAGGTTCCATTCTGAGAATGCTAAAACTAGCAATAAACACAAAAAAGAAACCTCGACGAATTTGAAGAGTAGAGATGGTAAACTTTTGATTTCTTCCTTAGATGAGAAACTAAAACGATGGAAAAGCCATTTTGAAGAAGCTGCTAAACCAGGTAGCAAGGTAGACGAAAATTCAATTTAAGAGCTCATACCTCCGACATATGAAATAAATGAAGAGAAAACTCAAGCTGTCTGAACCGATTTCAAAAGTAGATATTTTACAAGCTTTAAAAAAATGTAAACTTGAAACTGCTTCTGGTATAGATCTCATAAGCTCAAATCTACTCAAAATAGGCGCGGAGACCACGGCAAACTGGCTAAAAGTGATCTTCGATGCAATATGGGATTCAGAGATCATTCCAAAAGATTGGTAT
The DNA here is from genome assembly GCA_964035795.1 of Pterobdella sp. o SKG-2022. Classification (NCBI taxonomy): domain Eukaryota; kingdom Metazoa; phylum Annelida; class Clitellata; order Hirudinida; family Piscicolidae; genus Pterobdella; species Pterobdella occidentalis. Next base: position 263,613 of record OZ038324.1, on the reverse strand, counting down.
CGTCAAATAATAATATCAATCCACAATAATGGGTCTGGATCACTATGCCAAAACTACCGTGGCATATCTTTTCTGTGTGAGGCCAGCAAAATGTTCAGCAGAGCAATCTTAAACAGAGTGCAAGGTATTGTGGAATAACAATTAGGGGACAACCAGTGTGGCTTTAGGCCAAACAGAAGGTGCTGTGATCAACTTTTTTCAGCAAAAATTCTAATGCAGAGGACTATAGAATTTAACAAACCAATCTACTGCTTCATAGACCTCCAAAGAGCCTACGACATAGTGAACAGAGAAGCATTATGGGAAATACTAGCAAAATTCTTTGACATCTCTGCAAAAATAATCCGTATCATAGAAGCCCTACACGAGAATACAATTGGATTAATTCTAACTGAGGGTTTGAGCTCTGAAGAATTCCCTATCAGCGTGGGAGTTAAACAAGGAGACGTGCTAGCTCCCAAGCTATTCAACATGTATCCTGACGCTGTGATAAGAGTAGCACTGAAGAAGTTCTCCACAGAAGGCATTTATCTGAATTACAGCTACAACGCCCCGCTGACGTACAATAATCGCCATAAACTAGATAAAGCAACAATTGTTCAGAATCTTGCTTATGCGGACGATTGGTACTTACAAGAAGCAACATTGTGAGCTTGCAAAACCTTCTTGATTCCATGGACAATACTCTTGCTAAATTTGAATTGAAGATAAAACCCAACCAAAACGAAATACATGATAATAACACCCAATAAAAACCTTAATACTAACGAAACCAATTGTAAAAATAATAACAGTAATAATGACGATGACAACTGTCTGATTCATCAAATATTACCACTAGTCTACGACCTGAACTTAACAACCAATGTAACAACAACGTTATTGAGTTTTGCAACAACATAAACAAAAACGAAGATGACAACAACAATATAAACAACAGAAATGACAGTAAAAACGTCAGGGACAAAAATCAATACAGCAACAATAGAGAACATGAAAATAGCAATTGCTATTGCTATTGTGTCAGCGAAAATCACTACCAGACGACGTTCGAAACTTACCAAAATCAACGATGACAAACACAACATCAACAACAACACTGAAAACAACAAAACCAAAAACATCAGCAACGACTTGCAATACAACAACAGTAGCAAACAAAGTGAAGGCAACAACAACAATAATAACATCGAAAACAACGGAAACAACAATCAACTTAACAACAACAGTGTAAGTCCAAGAACCATCTCAACTCTCTCTTTGCAAACAACGAAAACCTGGAAAAGTGTCACAGTTCAAGTACCTGGGAAGCATTTTCAGTAGCGACAACACAGTGGATGCAGAAGTGGAAGCCAGAACCAGCAAAGCAGCCGAAGCTTTCCGCAACCTAAGTCGTTTGGTATGATACCAGCCAAAAATAAGCGTTCAAACAAAATAGAAATTGTTTAAAGCGGTCATCATACCAACACTTTTGATTCGTGGAACCTTCTGCAACACCACATCTAGAGACTCGAGGTTTTTGTCAACAGATGCTTGCGAATCATCACTGGCACATCCTTGTGGGACAAAATGAAAAATACCCAACTAAGAAGCAATGCAAAAATAGAAAGGGTAGAAGTGCTGATTCAAAAGCGGAGATTACAATGGCTTGGACATCTTGCAAGAATGCCTCAAGACCGTCTACCAAAAAAGCTTCTCGTGAGCCGAATATCAAGGGGGGCAGAAACAGGGATGGCACGTCTCATTCAAGCAGATCTCAAAAAAGTGAACTTGGAGAACAAAACAGAAAATCTTGGCGCAACAAAACCATCCAACTTCTTCGCGTTTACAATGAAGAAAAAGAGCAAGATGA
>OZ038324.1:68899-261561 GCA_964035795.1 Pterobdella sp. o SKG-2022 | reverse complement strand
ATGACGAAAGATGTCCTCGCAAGATCAATCGCTACCCATTGAAGAGCATATATGCTAACAGCATCGTGTGAGGTGCATTTGATGACGAGCCTTGCTACCAGAGTTGCCATTGTTACAGGTTTCTTAATTTTATCACTCGTATGATGGTTATGGCCATGTTCATTTAAATAATAATAGTTCTTATTCAAATTATTTTCATGTTTGATATGTCAAAAGCCTTTGACAAAGTTAACAGAAAATTACTACTTGAAAAGCTTGAAAAAATATTGGAGCCGGATGAGATGCTTTTACTTAGCGTTCTTATGAATGAAACAATGCTACAAATCAAAGTTGACAAACTTCAGTGAAAATAAACAACACAGGCATCATTCAAGGAGACTGCCTAAGGACCACTTTTATCATATTTTATGCCTCAATATTCCACAAGCAAAAAAAAATCCCAACAATGAAAAATTCCTTATTGAACCTAAATATGCAGATTACATAAACCTGGTTACAACCTGGTAACAACACATAGAAAATGCCAAATCAAAAAACCAATACAGTTAGCACAATACAACCTTGAAATAAAGAAAAAAAATCCGAAAAATACTCAATTCCTAGCATTATCTCACCTCAAAAATGTAAAATCCTAGGAAGCTACATACACAAAAACACTGACATAGAAAACAGAAAGATACAAACAATAAAAACAATAAAAAAGCACAACCATATCATTACCATTACCAGTAAAAAAATAAGTATAAACCACAAGATACGGATCTTCAAAGCACACGCAGAAAGTGTTTTTTTATACAACGCGAACTATTGGTACTAACACAAACCTAAGAAGACAAGATAGATGCGTTTCATAAAAGACTCCTAAAACAAATAATTAATATTTGTTGGCCTAAAACTATTTCAAACATCGACTTATATAGAATATCAAAAATAGACACACCATGGAGCTCGACATTAAAACAAAGACGCCTCAACTGGTTTGGGCAGCTGATGAGACTCCCAAAGAAAACTCCTGCGCGCAAGGCTCTAGAGGATGTAAAAAGACCTGAAAAAAAAAGCGAAAAAGACCCTTTCTTACATGGTGGAAGACTATCTTAAGAGACACAATTCTAAAATTAGAAGAAATATGTCAAGACAGGAAAATATGGAGAAAATTTTTCAAAAACGTGATGCCTTAAACATAGGATAAACACGAACATATATATAGTAATGATAATAATAATAATTATTATTTTATAATATATAATAATATATTGTATAATATATAATAATATATTGTATAATATATAATAATATATCGTATAATATATAATAATATATCGTATAATATTCAATAATATATTGTATAATATATAATAATATATTTTATAATATATAATAATATATTGTATAATATATATTACATAATAATAATAATAATAATATTATCATTATTATTATCGTTATGTTCTTTCTTACGGCTAAGCCGGTTATGAGTTTGGTACCGAACTTTCTTCAAAAGCCTAGGATGACCAAAAACTAATTTTCTTGATTCCTTTTTAGCGCTTTTCTTAAAATAATACCACTAACAAGTAATGCTAATTTTTTTCATTGTTTCTAAAAATATATTTACGCCAATAAGTTCAAGATAAATAATTGATTGTCCCTAATCATCTCTTTGGCGCCAATCGAAGGTGGCCGTAGAAGTTATAATGGCGGCTCGAATAGTTGATGTTTACTTAAAAACTGCATAATTCAGTTGATAATGTCAAAATATTATTATTTAAAATAATTTCGCAATTTTATTTTGAAATTCGATAACAGTACAATAACAATAATAATAAAGGCTGGCATTGGTCTGAAACTCCTGAAGTTGATGCCACTATAATCATACTCGTCATTGCTTTGATTTGATTTGATTTAACATATAAGAACTACTTCTTTTTGGGATGATTTCAGATTTTTTGCTTTCCATAAAAAATAGATGAAATGTGAATATCAACAATTTATCCTTTGAAACAAAAAAAATTATGAACAAAAAGATAAACACTTCATGGTTTTTTGGGGGTAATAAAAGCTAACATTACTTGGATGAAAATTTTATGAAAGATGAAAAGAATATTATCATTTAATTAAAATCAAAAAATTTAACAATAAAAAAAAAAAAAAGTTAAGCACTTTCTGCTTTCAATTGTGGTGATTTAGAAGTGCCAAACAACAGGCCTTTCTTTCATTTAATTTTTGTTTTCTGTTTTTTTTATTTAGTTATATTTGCATAATCCTTGTTAAACTTAACGTATCTTAAATTATATCACATTGCATTCAAAGTTCATAATACTTAGTGGCCTAGAAACTCCTGGTTAATGCCGGAAGAGTGTCCTAGAAGAGGTCGTCCAAATATAACACTGAAAGACGTACTTCATGAAGACATAGGGCTGACTTCTAACGAACTATGTACTGCTATGGGTGACAAATATAGAGAAAAAACTACGTCGTCACCGAAATGAAAATCGGAAGCACTACTACTATCAATGATAAATTTTTCTTGTTTTGCTTTTCCATTCATTGAAGTTTCGAAGTTTTTTAATTAACCGGCATTTTCATTATATATGTAATTTTAGCTTCCTAAATTTGACCAAAACTCTTGTTTCTTTTTGTTGAGGTATCTCAACCGTGACGTTGTTGTTGTTAGCCTCGTTGTTCCTATTCACAATATGAAGTACCTCCTTTCTCCATTAATTCGAACTACTTCTTCAGAAATAAACTTGCTTCCACAGAGTCCATTCACAAGCTCTTGGGTTTAAGCTGTGAAGGGTTGTTTTTGCAGTTAAAAAGATGAAATGTAATGTGAATGTGACAAAAGGTTTTTAGTTGGGAGAAAAGGAAACGATCTCTGATTTAAGATAGCTTCTGATGGGTTGAATAGAAACGGTTTTTTGTGCTTTGTTTGAAGGTACTTTAGTACAAAAGTCGAGTGTATATTTTGAGGTGATTTTATTAATTTAGGTTTAATATTTTTTGGTTGTTTTCATATTCCCTCTAAAACCGTTGTTTGTTTGTTTGTTTATGTCACTCAAGGCGCCTGAAGATGATCCTCAGAAGCGCTAGACTGGTTTGTGGGAGGCTTCTTAGTTCTCCGAAAGAAATCTCCAACTGGCGGTGATAACGGGTTGACTAAAATGCAGGGCACCGCAGCCATAGATGCTCGGCAGAGGCGGCACCAATCATCACTTTTTCCCCGTCAGATGTTGCCATTTTCGGAGTGCGGGATGGTGACCAGACCGGAATCGGATGAGATCGACGAGGTCTTTCTATGACAGTTGGGACTATTCTTTTGGGCTGGGACAAGAAACGGTGAGGAAAATGAAGCGGGGGTGAATAAATGGAGTGGGTTTGCACCTTTTGCAAATAATGGCAAGCCGGGTTTGTGGATCCAGTGGGATGGTAGGTTGGGGAAGGGCAGAGCCTAGTTTGGCCTGTTCGTCTGCTAGGTCGTTGCCCGGTAGGTTGCAGTGGCTCGAGACCCAGATCAACCAAATGTTTTTAGTTTAATAAAAGGCCGCAATTGAAGTGTTGAGAAACAGAGGGGTTTGGTCGGTAATATTGGGGCTAGAGAGGGCTTGTAGAAGTGACTTGCAGTCTGTGATAGAGACTGAAAACCAATCGTCCTTCTGTTTGAGCCAAAAGAGGGCAGCGATTAGGGAACTTTTCTCGGCTTGAAAAGAGCTGCTAAAGGTCCCATTAGGCACGTGCCAGTGTGTTTCCTCTAAAGACGACCACTCCGGCTCCTCCATTCTCCGTACCGTTGAGGGTAGATCCATCAGTAAAGATTTGCAGGTGGTTTTGGAAGCCCAGAGCGCACAAGCAGGAGCTGCGTATTCCGCGAGTGATCGTAGTGTGGCTATGTAGATCGTCCGCATCTCCAAAGGCCGCGGTAAGTCTTGGGGATCCCAAGACTTACCGCTCAGTTGTCGCATAAGGCTGGAGCGTTGCTTCATAACTCGGTTCAAGTGCCGGACCTGATCGTTGAACGTCAGACGGCGATCATATCGAACCTCCAACAATGTAGGAGTATGGTTCGTTTTGAACCTTGAACCCCCTACCGTGATCTTTGGATTCCAGGAGGATTCAGAAGCATCCATAGAGGAAAAAGCGATTTCTGACTTCACCGTTTTGAGGGTTAGGTGGTTGTCAAAGGCTCATTGGTATACTTTGGCTGCCTCTGACTCTACTGTCGCCATAACTTCTTCTTTATTACTACCACTACATAGCAGAGCCGTCGTCAACATAGCCTGAAACGAGGATGGTAGACTCGAAGGAGTCTAGTAGGTCTTTTATAAAAGGGTAAAGAGGAGAGGTGGAAGGCCTTCTTTGAACGGCAGCGTCCCGTGGTTTCGTTCATCCTCACACGCGCTGTTCGGTGGGTAAATCAGGTCTTGACCCACTCAACGAATCAAAGAGGAGTGCCAATATTCAGCATCTTTTGAAGAAGGTTTGCACGCCACACTTGATCATACACTTTGCTGAAGTCAAAAAATGCAGCAACTGAGTGCAGGCATAGTTTGGACTGGAACCCATCCATAATGAGTTGGGACAGCCGGAGACATTGATCAGCGGTGCAGCGGCCTTTGCGAAAACCCGTCTGCCATTATCTTAGAGCCACTTTGACATGCGGTTGACTATGATTCTCTCCATAGTTTTACTTATGGTTGATGTTAGGGTGATTGGGCGGTAACTCCCGATGAGTTGAGGGTCCTTACCTTTCATGTGGAACGGGATGATCACCGCTGTGCGCCATGATTGGGAGCATCATTGTGTGGCCCAGCTGGTATTGAGAAGTTGGAGAAGGACGGGAAGTGCAGCAGGGGGCAGTTGTTTTAGCAGCTCTAGAGCAATCTCGTCCGGTCCAGCAGCTTTCTTTGGTTTGGGTTGATGGAGTGCACGGCGGAGCTCATCAAGAGTAAATGGGCGCTCGAGCGTTTGCCGGTGAGAGCTCTGTAGTCTACGAGTATCTTCGAAGCCCTCGTATGGTTTTCCTGCTTGACATCAGTTTTGCGTCCACTCACTCATGCGTGTTCCACCACGAAGGCTGTTGCTTTGGCCTTGTCCGAGGCGTATTAATGGTTATTATATTTTAGCGTTGTTCGACTCTTGTGAAAGCGGGCTGGATAGCAACTTCACCACTTCCCAGGCTTGCTTAGAGTTCTTGGTCTCCGTGATCTTATGGAGATGGCAATGCGAAGCGGTGCGCTTCGCCTCGGCTGTCTTCTCAGCTAGTTTTTAGCAATTTTTGTAGGTAGGCTGGTCTAGTGGCAGCATTCAAGTCTTGGCAGAGTCGATTCTTCTCTTGGATAAGTGACAAGCTCTCCATTCATCCATGGAACATTGTTTGAGTGGAAAAATTTTTTGGGGATAGCTTCTTCCGCTGCTATTTTGAGAATATCAGTGAACGCGTTGAGAAGACTTTTTGGAAGCGCAGAGAGGTCAAGGTTGGGAGGTTCACTTTTTTATACCTCCTCTAATCTCTTTTCTGAAAGTTAGTCGGCGTTTTTTTGCCTCAATTTTAAGCTCCTCTTTCCATTTAACCAAGGTGGTCGGAGGAGAGCTCGGCGAGAGGGGTTCAGCTGCAGAATTCCGCAGTACGTGGGTCCACGTTTGTTAAGTCTGAAGCGCTCAGGTTATTTCTGTCTCGGTGATAAAAGTAGCGGGCTGGAGAGCCATCATTTAAGAGGATTCGGTCATTGTCTTCCAACCAGTCATATACGGCTTGCCCTCAGGGGTCGTCTTGCACAGTCATCCCATGATACGGGGTAAGCATTAAAATCACCACATATTAGACCCCTAGTTGTGGGGACTAAATAAAAAAAAAAGGGAGGCAAGCCTCCCACTGTGCGAGTTTGAGTGAAGTGATTTTGGATTTGCAGACCTTATGCGGGACACCACGTGAAGGTTTCTTGACCTTTGTCTTGCTGAAACTGTTGTTATCAAAAGTAGTTTGTATTTATGTATCTAAAGTGTTGAGGTTGTTTCTTTACATAATGAAGAAAATGAAAGGGAAGAAAAGCTTTTCGGTCATCTGCGACAAGTGCATGTACACTGTTCAAGCTATTATGAAAAATACTCGTTGTTCCTAAACTGTTTTATTGGTGTTGCTTTAACCGTTGGTCCATATTGTTGTTTTTCCACTTTTAGCTTTTAATTTTTGCATTAGTTCGTCTAACCCTTAGCAGTTTTGTTTTTTTCAACTTATACTTAATTTGCAACGTTTCTAAATTTTTTTTATTTTCCATTAATGCATTTACCTAACTCAGCTCTCTTTTTAATTCTTTTACGTTTCCACCAAGGTTCTTTCTTGATTTCTTTTTTACTAATTTTATTTTTGTTATGATTGTTATTTTCATTTTTTGGAAATTGATTTGAGGGGGTGTCAGCGGAATAGGCAGGGCTGTGTGTCGCAAGCTACTGGCTGCCGGATCCCAGGTGGCTTCTGTAGACCTTCAGAAGGGGCAAGATAACAATACAGGTTGTTGTTCGGACCATGGTTTTCTTTAGAAATCATCATAATTTTATATTCTTTCGTTTGAATAAAATGGTTTTCCTATATTCAAAAATTATCTTTTCAAGATGCTTCATAAATACTTTTGAGTTTTTGTTGCCAACCTCACAGAATTCTTGAAGCACTTCAGTGGTGACATATCAAGTTCTGCCGAAGTAGAATGCCTTATGCAGCAGATCAAACTGGCTTTTAACGCTACTCCAAGAGGACTGGTCAATTGTGCCGGTATCATCAGGGACGGGTGGTTGGTCGACATGAACGAGCAACAGTGGGACGATGTCTTGCGAGTCAACCTCAAAGTACCTTTAACTTTTTGATGAACCAAGCTTCAATTTTTTTTAAAAAGTAAACATTTTACAACAATATATTAGACATTTATGTTGTGGCTTAAATAGAAACTGATAACTGAAGGTGGGCACAGTGCTTTTGACCTTGAGTGTTTGCTAGTACTGATCTTCAAAAAACTTGAATTTGCTGTATATTTTGAACTTCATTTTTTTAAAGAATGAAAAACAAAAAATACATTCTTAACGTTGTGATTTACAGCTTTAATAAGAAGCTAGACGACCCAAACATGAAGTCTGTTTTTGCATCATACTCTTGATTTGGAAAAGTTAATTATGAGGCACAATTTCAGTTTTTCTAATATGTAGATGACACTTGAACTTATGATCATTCTAAATATAAAAAGTAACTTGGTCTGCAGGTAGCTTTATCTGAGTGCATAGATGTCAAATTTGGTTCTCCAATGTCAAAAACGTCTTAGAATTTTGCGTTGTCTAATGAGAATAGTTGCAGATAACATTAGCCTTTCGAGAAATGTCAAGTCTTGGCTTCTGGTTGATGTAGATTTTTCTGTGAAGACTCAGATCAACAGAATTTTGCGATGCGGTTTTATATCTTTGAGACAAATAAAATCAATTAAGGATTTTTTAGTTCTGAGTCTTTAAAAACATTGGCATCAGCACTGGTATTGAGCCGAATAGACTATCCTTGCAGGGCTCCCCAAATATCAAAAAAACAGACTCCAATTCTTAATCAACACAACAGCCAGGCTTATTAAGGATACCAGAAAATTTTTCCTTAGACACACATGACAAGGTAGAGTAAGTTTGAATGTTTTTTCAATGAGGGTTCAGTCTGTTTTTAGAAAGTTCAAGGAACAGTTTAAAAACTGCCTAAAAGCTGGTGGTTGTTGCACGTATGGTTAAGTCACCTTACCGATAAACTCAATTTTTTTGTTTTTACCCACACATCTTCGAAAAATATTTTAAACATCAAAGCAGGTTATGGACTTTCCTAAACTCACTATCTATAATCGACTTTTTATTTAAATTTTGCTAACTTCTTTTTATTCAATGAATGTTGTATTTTTATGAAGATATGGTCCAAAATTAAACATTTTTTATAGAATTGCACTCTAACCTATTTCTCACAGCAAATTCCTTTCAATTTACACCACTGTAGTTTGTGTATAAAGTCAACATCAACTCACACTACATGACTTTAACCATGTAGCCCTATGCTACGCTATTTCACATTTTAACCTTCCGCAACTATTTTATTTGACAACAATTTACAATACTCCAAAATACACCACAACACTCCAAACCACACCAAATTACTCCTAACCCTCTTACGTTTTTCCAAACCACACAACATCACTCCAAACCATACCACTCCAAACCACACCACATCATTTCACTCTCTATTTTTTTGTTTTATATCACATTATTACATACCACAACACACTAACTAACAAAACATACTCAATATTATTTCTACACACCAACCCACACCAGGGAACTCACCTCATGTGCCAGAGTTTTACTCGGATGTTACTTGCCAGTCCAGTTTCCTCTTCGCATTCTCTGGGTTCTATTGTAAACGTTGCTAGTATCTTAGGTAAGGTTGGAAACAGATATCAGTGTAACTATTCTGCTTCAAAGGCTGGCGTCATTGGCTATACAAAAAGCATAGCCAAAGAGCTTGGAAGGCATCATATCAGGTAAAAAAACATTCAAATTTTTACTCGCAAGTTTTTTGAAGATCCGCTAATTTATTTTGTTTTAGTCTTATGTCTCCGTGTGGTAAACTTTTTTCATATTATCACATTTTCTTCACTTTATAGTTTTCTCGTCAGCCAAACTAGATGTTGAATGAATTAGCAAATTACTATGAAAAATGGATGTAACGAAATGCACTGCTCACGGCCGTACTGCAGGGTGAACGCTATCTTGCCGGGTTTCATTGACACCCCCATGACCACACCATTCCCTGATGCCTACAGCATTGATAGAAATGATTCCATTCAAGAGATTCGGGAGGCCCGAGGGTTAGTGTTTATTTGTTGATAAATTGCTGGATTTTTAAGATGATGTCTCTTGATGATGTAGATGGGAAAGCTTAGATATACTAACTTCTAGTTTTTTTTCATTTGAAATCAATAAAATATTTATGAATGTTGTTAGATGCTTCAATAATATGATAAATTTTAATAAAAAAGCAATTATTGTTTCTGCGAAAACAATAAAAAGTCATAGAGCGTACAGTTAGGGAGCTAGCCGCATTATTTTGTGGCCTCTTGTTTATTTCCACACTTTTTGCTTCAATCTTCGTAAATTAGTGGCACACATATTTGGCGTAGTGCGTTCGGGAAGCAATGTTGTATATTGGGTTTTCATTAGCTAAACAGATGTTTCACAGGGCGTTACTCCTTGTGTTCATAATTGTCGGCCCACGCGGGGTTGAACTTGGTTACTTTAGATAATTAGTCTAATGCTTTACCAGCTGAACTATTCGAGACATAACGTAAGTAATACTTGGGTGAAGCTCCGTGATTTAGATTAAAAGATACTTTGTGTTTGTTTACCTCTGGTTGTGATATCATTTTTATGAATAGTTTTTTGGTCATCTGTCATTTTCATCACTGACTAGATGTTTGATGATAGCAGTTTTCAATGTTAATCTGACTCAAAGTCACTGAGATCCAAAACTTTATTACTGTGCTAGAAAAACAAGGCTTAGTCATATGGGTGCTTGGTTTTTGCAATCTAAGCAGTAAAAAGTTAGCTAGCAACCAAAGCTAAGTTTTGCTCTTCTCAACCCGGAGCCTTCTACAACTACCACCCCTTGCGTAACAACCTTGCAAGATTGTAAACTTACCAGTTTTTTTAGCTTGTCGTTTCCACTTTTAAAATCAAAAAGCACAAGTAAGAGTGTTGACCCTTTTTTATCTTTGGTTATTACCAAATAAACTATAATGCATAGTCACAATTTTACACAACTCAGCATAGAGAATTCTGAGTGGTTTTTCACTGCTTAGGGCGCGGAACAAGGACGATCATTTTCGGCTGCCTCATTTGAAGCATTCACTTTTTATTTCGAGGAAAGAAAGTTGTGGCGTTTTTCAGTTTTGTTGCGTAATTGTAATAAAACAGGTATTTTATACATAGCAAACTGGCTGTAGCCACTGACCACTATCGACTTGATAACGAAAAATTGATAAAAACAAAAATAGAAATTTAATTAAAAACATCAAAAAAAAGTTCTATTATTATTCATAAAAAAAACAACAGCTTCAAGATAAAGTTGGTAAGGGTTATTTTTAGAACGGCTGGGGTGAGTGACTAACTACCGATAGTTTCATCAATTTTACTAGTTATTTCCCAATTTCCATTTATTATTTTGATTTATATAAATTTCGTAAATTATAAGCAAATATTTTAAAGCAAAGTGATTAACTAAACTAGCCTAATAACAAAAAACGATTTCATCACACTTATTAACTGAGGAATAACACGAAGCTTTTCGTACTCACATTATCAAGTATACAAACTTGTTTTTTGAAGTAAACATATTTCAGTATTACGAAAGCCATACTTCCTCTACTACTAATGGGGGTAACCACAACATAGTAACAGTAACTTCGTGCTTTGAAAAAATTAACAGAAATATCTACTGACGGACACTGTGCCATGAAAATGTTCTGGTCACTACCAAAGACAATTTAATCTTTTCAAATTCGACGGTTTATCAATAGATCAACGCTTACACGTCTTTTGTGTCTGTGTGTTGAAAAAACTTCTCCTACCATGGATGTACCCCGATTAAACACCAAAAAGCTTAAATCTAATGGGTTTAACTTCACCAAAATACCCAACCCAAGACATATGACCGTTTTAAAAACGCTAGACACGGGGAAATCCAAAGAACGCCTGGAATCTAATAAAGAAATTGTCAGAAAAGAGTCCGTCATCTTTATCCAAAAGAAAATCGTCTCAAAATTTGGAAAAACCAATTTAAAAATCTTCTTTCTATTAAAAATGAGGATCAAGCTCAGTTTGACTGTGTTAAATTGTCTGACTAACCCAGAAGATAGTACTGTCAAATTGTAAGGTCAACTAGTGTATATAAATAAATAAATAAATAAATAAATAAATATATATAAATATATATATATATAATTAATTTATTTTTGTTTTCAGACCTAATCTCAGTTAACAATGTCCTAATAATTTCTCGATACGCATCTTTATCGATTTTTTCAATGTTGTCTATGTTTATTTTGGTTCATGACATTTATCAATGTATTGAGAAAAGTTGATGGTAGTCTGCCTCTTTTTTTTGGAATTCTTTAGAGCTTTTTCAAAAATTTTTTTTGCCGGCGGGTCGTTACGGCATATGTCTTACTTCCTGGTGTAGCGGTGGTATGACGGAGTTGCATTCTGTTTTTCATAACATCTGGCTAATGAACTTTTCAGTCTTTGTATGTGCTTTCTTTGGTAGGAGTTTATTGAGCTTCTGATGCTTTTAGTCTGCCCAAGCACTGCAGCTATTATAGGAAAATTGAAAAAAAAAAGCTTTAAAAATTCTTTTTTTTTCCACACTTATCACAGTCTTCCAAATTAGGTTTAATCTGTCCATCGCTAGTTGCCAGAGTTTGGTTTTTTAATTTTTACATGTTCCGACGTAGCTTTCAAAGATTTTCATTGTCATTCTCCTTCATTAATCAGCATTTCTTTGTTGAGTCTAAAGCTCCATTTGTAAAATATTGCTTTTATTTCAATTAGTTTGATGTCACTTGGTGAAAGGATGGCACTCGTATGCTCCTGAGTCAAAAATATCTCCTGGAGGGACTATCTATCAAACGCCCAGCTGTATGATCACATTCCAAGTGTCTACCATAATCATGAAAAGACGGAATCCAGCTCTGAACTATCTTTAGCGTATACTTTTGAATCATCCATGTAGAAAAGATAGTTGACTGATGCCTTGGAGCTTGTAACCAACTTTTGCTTTTTCAACAGCATTGTCAAAGAGAAAGTGACATAATAAACACATAGGGAAAACAATCTGATACTTTGAATAATTCCTCTTCGTATTGTTGCCAGTTTTTTCTTGTAAGGTTTGTAGTCTGATATCCCTTTGTTCCATGCTCTATCATCCTTTTGGCATTATCGGTTTTTCGCAGATTCTTTATTGCTTTTATAAATTAATATTAATTATTTTTAAAATAAAAAAGGCCAGAAATGAGTGAGCATCGATTCAAAATACGCTTTCAAATTTATTAGCATAAAATTTTATGATTGCTTTTGTTTCAAACAGACTTTTCATATAATCTTAGTTGTTTTGTTTATTTAGTTATACTTGCATAATTTTTTAAAAAATTGTCATATTTAAAAAACATACATTATATTAAATTGCATTCAAAGTTCATAATACTCAGTGGTCTAGAAACTTCTCAAGTTGATGCCACTATAATCATACTCGTCATTGATTTGATTTATCTTGTTTAAAATAATAATCAGAAAATGCTATTACTTATTTTAACTGAATGAATTAAAATTCAACTTAATACTTGCCATATATGCTTATAATGTGTATATTTATAATAGCTTTTGAATATTTCATCCATCCATATTTTTCAAAAAGTATCCAAAATAGATGTGCGCATTTCAAAGGTATTTGTTGAAATAGATAATATTTTCGAGCTCGAATGTTACAAAAAATTTCAGAACATCAGAATATATGCCACATTGAGCTACTAATTGCTTTGAAAAAATTAATTATTTTGGAGCCAATAAATCGAAGAAATGATTAGACATTTGTAAAAATGCTTTACGAAAAATTTTCGAATCATAAAATTTGAAAACAAATAAAATATAATCAAATAAAAATTTTTTTTATTTATATAAATCATTTAGTTATGAGCCTAAATGACAAAAATTTTTCGTGATTTGTGAGCACGCAGTTTTAGAGCAGTTAAGTGCCGATGCAATAATCGTTTCAAGGATGCCACCACAAGAGTTTAGGAGTCATCACTGATCTGAAACAGGCTTTCAAGCAGAAAGTATGGTTCTGCACGCTAAAGTCAGGAATGGGGGAGAAGTATGGAAGAGTGGTTCAAGTACGAGAGCATTGAAATAAGGGCGAAATGTGTTGAAGGTCGGATGAAATACTTAATGAAAAGATGATGATGCTTGTCCTTTGCGGGCAAAGACGACCACAACTTCCATTCCTGAGTTCTGTGGGTTCGAAGATGGTTGGTCAGCCTTGAACAGTGTGAACAGAAATACTCTAATGTAGAAAAGGCAGTACTCAGTAATCACGGGGAGACCGTGGCGTTTTTGCATCTGCTCTTTCACACGCCTCGTTTCAAAGCTCGACAGACTACTGAAAACAGTTTGCACCAGGTAGGCCGTTTTCATGCTATTTTTTCTCAAGTGTAGCAATGTAGCAATGTTTGAGAGAAGCCTTCAGTGTGTCTTTATATCGCTTTTTCTGACCTCCAATCAGCTTTACAAAAAGTAGCAGACGCTCGTCGGGCATTCTGAAAACGTGCACTGCCCACCTGAGCTGAAAGCGCTTGAAAAACGCATGAATGCTTCCCACATTAGCTCTGGAGTACTTCAGTGTTGGGCACTTTGTTCGTCATTGAATGTGAAGCAATTTCCAAAAGCATCGCATGTGGAAAGAGTTTAGCTGCTTAGCGTGACGACTATACACAGTCCATGTTTCGCATGCGCATAGTAATGTAGAAAAAATGATTGCAGGGTACACTTTCAGTTTGGTCAAAAGATTAATCCCTCTCCTTTCATACCTTCTTTTTTTTTATTACTTCGAGCACTCGTCCTGGTTGGGTGCTCTTCATGTTCCCATCAAGACCATCCAGTGGTCGAGGATCTCAGCCGCTCTCACAGGGTTTGTCCACAGACTTTCGAGTCCCAGTGTGGTACATATTTTGGGGCAAGTGAAGAGGTGAGAGGTGTCATAAAAGTGTGTATGGCAGAATGGACATAAAAGTGAAGATTTTTTGAGATATGAGAAAATGAAAGGTGATTTGTTTGATCTGAGTTGGGCGAGAGTGCGGCAAGTGTGGTGGTCTAGGGTGGTTTCTGATTCATGAATGGGTGGGGGTTGCATGCTGAAGATTTTGTTGTGAGTGGATGATATGTAGTCATGAATTTTTGTGTATTTTCATGTTTTTCATTTGTGTGTGAGAGGTGTTCTGGCAGAGGGTTATGTAAAGGGTGTAGTTGATGTTGTTGAATGTGGATTGTTTTCTGTAGCTGGGGTGGGCTTCTTGTGTAGCAAGTAGCTGTAGGGGATGAGTAGGGTGGGAGGCTTTTTGCATGAGTTTTGATGCCCTAAGTTTGAAGTGATTTTGAAGTAAGAGTGGAGGTGTTGGGTTTTGGTGTCTAGGGTGCAGTCGGTGATTGTTCTCAGAGCTGTTTTGAATTTGTTGAGGAAGGTGGGTGAGATGATGGGTGACCAAATGGTGTTGGCGTAATCGATGATGAAAAGGAGTAATGTTTAGTATGTGGTTATGATTGCTTCCTTGCTTTTTCTCCAGTGTGTTGAGATTAAGTGATTTTTTGCTTTTATGATATCGTTCCCTTTGTGGGTGGAGAGTTTTAGTTTGGGGTCAAGTTAAGCCAAGGATGGTAGGGCTGGAGGTGGTTGAGAGGGGTGTTGTTGATGTGGATGTTCCTTGGTTTGTCATATTCTGGAGTCAAGAGTCGTGTTGTTGTGGTTTTGGTAGGGTTGATTTGTAGGTTTTTATTGTAAGCCCATGTGTTGAGATATGGGAGAAGTTTTGAATAGCTGTGTCGTACAGACAAAACGTGACAATGTGCTGCCAAGGTACATAAACTTGTCTGCTCACTGTAAGCGCCAGTCAGCATGGCTGAGAACACCATACTGAAGAGAGCTGGAGCAAGAACGCAGCCTTGATTTACGCCGCTTTTGACTGAAAACGGTTCTGAGTACACCCCACCATCTTGTACCTTGCCTTGCATGCCGTCATGAATTTGTCCGACCATAGTAATAAACAGCTGGGCAGCCAAACTTGGCCATGATCTTCTAGAGAAATATGGCAACCTTTTTTAAGAATAAGTTAAAAACAAGTTGTAAGTCAAGTCTAGCCCTTCACCAAAAAAAAAAGAAAAAAAAAGTTTAATACTAAATTAATGTTTTCTGATACAGCTGAACAACCAATTTCTTTCATTTTATTTTTTGTAACTGTGGCTATATTTATGCGGAGACCACAGAATGAATTCTTTTTTTAATTCTTCGAGCCAAACGTAAACATTTAAATGAAACACTTTAAGGAGTTTATTTTATTCCCTGAAGCTTTTCGTAGATGAACTTACATTATCATATTTGTACCTCCACTTGATAGTGTGAGTTCATCTTAAAAAAAGCTTCGTGGAATAAAATAAACTCCTTGAAGTGTTTAATTTAAATAATGAATTCATTTTGAAGCTCTATTGCCATTGGTAGGTTTTGCTTGCGTAGTCTAAGGTAGCTCCATCTTTTTTTTCTTATCAATTTTCTCATATCTTCAACGCTGGTTTTCATTTATAGGTTTCGTTTGAGATGCAGTTTGGTTAGAACATCCGACATATTTCTTAAAAATTTTCTTTCGAAAACCTCTAGATTTCTCAGATCGTTTTCAGAAGGACTCGGTTTAACAGTTATATAATAGTATATAATTGATCTTTTTATATATTTATATTTTGTTGTTTGACTTAATATTCTTCGATGTCAAATTTTCATGGTACTTGAGGGCTGCTATATTTGCTTTTTGTATTCTTTAATTTCTAGAGTAGTGATTTTTTTTTGTTCCTAATATTTTTACGTTATCTAAATTTTCGAATATTTCAGTTTTTTCTTTGTTCACTCTAAATTTGGTATATAAATTTTGTATCATGTTTTGAATATATCATTTATAGCGCCTTCATCTCGTGAGTAAAAATTCTGGTCATCTGCATACGTTATTTCATATATATTGTTGAAATTAAGCTTTTTTAAGTGTTTTGGTGGTTTTTTAACAGACAAAAAATAATATTGAGAAAAGGCTGTCTTCTTGTTGCACGCTTACATTGGTTTACAGTATCTTCCTGCAGTGATTTCCAATATTTACCACGTCTTTGCCTAAACTATCTTACCATTCGTCTTCGTCAAGATGATCTTTTAAAATTTCTAAGCATTTTTTCCGTGAAACAGTGTCTGACATATCTACTAATAGGACATAACGATTGTGCTTGATTTTGCAAGCTTTTAATGTGTAGACATTGTCTGCTGTTGATTTGTTCGCACCATAGGCTGATAGTGATGGTGGCACAACAATCGATTTTTTTCTTTATTCTTTTTAGTATTATGAGTGTGAAATAGGACAATTTTTAAAAAACTATACAAGTATATAAATAAAATTAAATAAATAAAACAGTTAACTAAGATTATATGAAAAAAAAGGTCTGTCAAAAGCAACCATAATAATATAAATTAAATTTAGAAATGTTGATTTTGTGAATGTATAAAAATAATTAAATCTTTGATAATAACAAAAAAATATATGTAAATGAAACTTCAAATAAAATATTATGAGCAATTAAATGTTAATTTTAGACAAAATTTGAAAAACTTCAGCAAACTTCAATGGGACTTCCACATAGCACAATTGGAACCAGAAATTGATTATTTTTTTTTATCTTTACATTCTTTGATATTAATTATGTTTTTTTATTTTTTATAAAATTTTCACACAAGTTACCCCCAAAAATCATGTGTATCTGTAATTTTTGTTGCATAAGATGAAATTGTTGATATTCAAAATTTCTTTTTTCTATGGAAAGCAAAAAACCCGAAATGATTCTAAAAGAAGTACTTCTTGTATGTTTATATAGTTATCGAATTTTAAAATTGCGAGATTATTTTAAATAATAATTTAAAATTTTAAACTGAATTATGCAATAATTAAGTATAAAAATCGACTAGTCGAGCCGCCATCATAACTACGGCCACCTTCGATTGGTGCCAAAAAAAATATCTGTAGGTTCCTCGTGAAATTTAAAAATTTTGTTGAAAAACTTTATATTTTGGAGCTAGCATTTCTGCACGCTTTTTCATCATTTCAACTGTTACCCCTTCATGTCCTGCTTTCTTAATTAATATTCCATTATAGCGCGCAATTTTTAAACAAATTTGTTTCAGAGGCTCTCAAATGTTTGTGAAAAAATATGAACTTTCAAAAGTTTGAAAAAATGTTTGAGATAGTGATGAGTTAGGAGTGTTCACGCTAATTAAGAAAAACGATGCGATTTCTGTATGTACCAATAGGATTGAAGCAGATTAGAACCAGATTGCTTAAACTTTTTATTTCTCCCGCTAATAATATTTTTGAAAATAAAGTTTAAATTAGTCACATTTTTTTACGTTCTATCAATCGTCCAAATCTGCTTTAATCCTATTGGTCATTGAAAAAACTGTACTATAGTAAGCGTAAAGTGCTTGCTTAGTTAAGCTGAAGAGGATTTAACAGGCGTGGTGTAAATCACTGAAATAAAAAATTTTTGAAACATTAATTCCTTAAGCAGAACTAAAATTTTTGCTAACTTCAATCTCATCATAATTAATTAGTTTTTGGACATAATGTTAAATAATAAGTGGTTTTATAAAATCAAAATACTGATCAAAACGCTTGTAAAGATCTTCAAAATAACTCGTGTATCTTTTATTAGTTTTTTTATTATTTTTATTGTAAATATTACAATAAAAAATAAAAATAACTAAGCTTTATTTTTAAAAAAGATATTAAAGAACCAAAGCAATTGCGAAAAAGATTGACTTCAATATTTGTAAATGAGGCAATACGAATAAAGCCGAACAGCTAGAACGTTTTGGATGGACTCCGTGCTTGAGAGGGTTTCTCAAAATTATCACAGTTATGAAAAGCCAGGGTAGAACAGTTAAGATAAAGTTTGAATTCCTCTCATATAGATGCTGCACGGCGTATTTTGAGAATTAACTTGAATTCGGTAGAATTTTGATAATTTCAAAAATTAAATTTTTTTTGATGTTTTGAAGAGTCGTTTTTAGAGATTTCATCATTCTATTGCTTATAAATTATTTGAAACATTGTCCACCACATTATACTCTAAAACTTTATTTATGCTGGTAACTAAATTTTAAATAAATAATGAGCGTATTATTGAACAAAATGAACAGAAATAGCTGACGCATGCGAATACCTGCTATCTGACAGAGCTTCTTACATCACAGGGTGTGCCATGGAGGTTTCCGGTAGATGTTCTTGCTTTATTTCATAGTTCAATTTTTTAAAGTTTTACATATTTTTTATTATTCAAAATATAATAGCAGAATTTTATAATTTTCAAGTCACACAAAAAAAATTTTCTGTACTAGGATATTTGATACAATACTCAAATCATTGAAGTACAAACAAAATCAAAAGAATATAAAGGTGAACTAGTGATTCATCACTGAAAATAAATACCTTGTCATCTATTTAACAGAAAGGTAGAAAAAGTTGGTTTTTATGATCTAAAACAAAGAACAAATATACAAAAACAACGCTTGTTTTCTGCTTTTACTCACAATTAAAATATTTAGCCTGTATTTTCTCACGTTAGTCTTCCTGCTTCAAAAATCGTCTTTACATTCTTAAAATCAACTTTGGTGCTCAAAACAATTTCTCGTGCCAAACTATTTTTTTTGTTGCTGTTTCTGTGATTTCATTTTTTTCTAAAACAAGGTTGTTACCCTCGTGCTTAATTCGCAATCTGCAACTCCAGAAACTACATTCAATCTGGATTTTATTCTTTGATCTACCTGGCTTGGGGACTAGAAGAAGCGAATTTTGCCAGTTTGGCTTGTTGGTTCATCAAAGAACACAAACCACTTAAACACGGCAAGGTAGCACTTCCCCGGGTAGATGAAATATAATAAGAGGCTATCAAGAATCATTGCTTTGTCAACATCGGGATACGATTAGTAGTACGAGTTATTTTAACGGCAGTTGCCTTGGCATCTGGACTGACACATTGCTTCAATTTTATCCCGGTTTTTCATGATGTCACAAGGTGGTTGTACTCAAACTAAAATGTGCAGCAATATCTTTCAGCTTCATTGATTTGTTGGCATCCACATAATTGATTATCTGCAACTGCTCCTTATATGTTTTAGTCTGTATTTTTTTTTGATTGTTGTTTTATTAGCCATACTGATGTCTCGACTAAGTGCCGCCAAGCAGTCATAGCATAGAAATTAAAAATTTTTTTTCAAATCGAATAAAGAAGAAACAAAACATTGAAAATATTGAATAAATAAATTTTGAAAAAAAAAAACTGAAATTTAAATGCACAGGAATCTACGTAAATGTACTAATGAATTGTCCGATATAGGCGAAAACCCGACTTGTAGAAGCCCACTTATGAGCAAATTTTTAATTAAAATTAATATTCATTTAAACGTTTCATAAATTTAGTTCGAGATAACGAATTTTCGACATACGAATCCGACATAAGCGAGGTTTACTGTCCTTTGTGTCTGTTTTGAATACTCTTGTTTCACGCTATAATAATACATAATAAAAAATTTTTTGACAAAAAATTATATTAAAAACAGTAATATTTAGAATAATAAGCTTTATATCATTAAATAATTTTAAAACTACTCAGAAGGTGTCTTCACGTGACCAAAGCTATTTATAGAATCTTCCAAGTTGATCCAAGCAGAAATGACAATTATGTTTGAACAATTCAACATGTAAAAAAGAATAATTTTTCAAGTTTCCATAAAAATTGGTTTCGAAATTACTGCATGATGGCATTTTGTTTTGAAGGCGTCGATTTACGATGTTATTAAACAAATTTGAGCAGGTGGGCATCCTCTTCTCCTCACAACTTTATATTTAAATCTTTTATTAATAGGCTTTTTATTAATTTTAACGAAAAGTTTTTATATTGAAAAAAAATATTCTTTTGACAGGTTATAAAATAGCTTATATAACAAAAATTAAAACAGTCGGCCCAGTTGGAGTGGTGCTTTTCATTGGCTTCCCTAATATAATTTTTTAGTCTTCAAGCCAAAAATAACACTTTTAGGAGTTTATTTCCTTATACGAAGATGCATAAAATTTCTCATTCTACTTTTCCTTCCTATCTTTCTAACCTACTACCTCCTAAACGTGCTGGCCTACGGTCCTCTACTCACTCTCAGCTCTTCATTATTTCTCCCTCATTTTTACAGATAAAACTGCTTTTTCTCTGGCACTTTTTTTTAATCATAAATCTTCTTCCTATCCTATTTTTCTTAAAAATTTATAAACCTACTTTTATAAGCAGTTCCTAGCAGAGCTGCTCTGAGCGATGCGTAAGAGGCGCTATACAAGTTTTTCACATTATTATTAACTAAATGATTGTGCTTGAAATCTTCGCATTGATTTGCAAAGCCTTCGTTGTGTAAAAACTCTGTCAAGTTAAATATTTATATGTTCGTGTTTATCCTATGTTTAAGGCATCTCGTTTTTGACAAATTTTCTTTATGTTTTCCTGTCTTGACACATTTCTATTTGTTCTAAGTTTAGGTTTTTGTCTTTTAAGATAGTCTTCCACCATGTAAGAGGGGGTTTTCCTCACTTTTTTTTTCAGGTCTTTTTACTTCCTTCAGAGCCTTGCGTGCAGGAGTTTCCTTTGGGAGTATCATCAGATGCCCTAACCAGTTGAAGCGTCTGTTTTATTGTCGAGCTCCATGGTGTGTTTATTTTTGGTATTCTATATGTCGATGTTTGAAATAGTTTTAGGCCAACGAATATTAATTATTTGTCATAAGAGTTTTCTATGAAACGCATCTATCTGCTTTTTTTTATTAAGTTAAAGTAAAGTAGAAATCTTATTCACATTCAGTTATTTTTCAATTTAAAGTTATCATATTATTAGAAACATTAGAAAAATTTTATGAATCAAATTACAACGCAAAATTAAATCTTACTGGAACAATATGCTCAAGAAAATACTCAAAACGTCATTCATTTTCCAATTTAAAAACTCAAAAAGTTAAGGTTGCGGATTTAATTCGTTTTTCAAAATTTAAAAACGTTTCAAAACATCCAAGCTACAAATGAAAATTTGACGCAAATTTTTAATGCTATCAATAAAGCACATACCAGCTTCTACTCGCCATATATTTTAGTAGCACATTAATAAAGTTTTTATTATATTATAATATATTCCAAACTCTCTAATTTTATTTTTTAGTAAGTGGAGTTATTGGGTTCACTCCTCTATTGGGGCTACAATTTGCACCTGCTTCACAGTGTGCTTTCGTTACTTCAAAGTTGTAGCAGCTCTGAGAAAATTTGCTTAAAAACAATATTTTTTCAATTAACAAAATGAAACAAGACCAAAAAAATTTATTTTTTATAATTCATCAAGGTTTTAAAAATTACTCGCAACAATTATAATAATATTTTGAAAAAATTTCAAAATTAGACGCTATTTTAAATCAATTCTCCAAACGGTCAACTCTCAAAGCGCTTCGGTTGGGAATAAAATAAGATTGAAACAGATTTGAACATTATTTATTTTAAAAATATTAAAAAATAGCAAAACAAAACCAAACAAACTAAAATTTTAATAAAAATAGCAAAACCAAACCAAAACAATGTTTATTTAGCTGGAGAAATAGCAAATCTTGAAAAATCTGGTCCAAGTCTGCCTAAATTCTATTTTATCGCAAAAAAATTAATAAAAAAATTAGCATAGCAAAACCTAACCAAAACAATGCTTCAATCCTTTTGACTATTAAAAAAAAAAGCTTAAATCCTATTCGTTGTCATAAAAAGCTAGCTTGAATTTCATGAACTTCTTTAATTCTTTGACTGACCAAATACTTATAACCTAGAAGTATTTTCAAAACATCCAAATTTTTTGGTTAAAAGGAACTATGTAAGAACTCGAAGACATAAATTATGCTTTCTTTATCAAATGATTTGAAATATATTGGCAGCAAAATTGAAACGTATTTTGACACAAAAAACTGCTTGGCTGTCAACCAAGTAAGTTTTGTGATTTTAAAAAAATGCTTTTGACGTATATTTAACGGTTGAGAACATCTCCAACTTATTAAATCACCTATAAAAAAATGAATTGAATCAGTTGCAAATTTGATTTAGCATTAAACTTGAGAATGATTTACAATTGGAAATTTTTGTAGAATGCACAAAACTTATTCAATGCGGAGGGTCTTAAAGGAGGTCTTTCACTCCAGCATAAGTGGTTTTCCATTTTTTATTATACTTTGGAAGTCCTTCTGGGTTTAGGAAAATTTTCTCATCAGTTTTTATATTATTAATTGTATTTTATTACAATTTTTATATTATAAAATACTTATAAAAAAGTAAACATATCATGTAAAAAACCAAGAAAATGTTAAAAATGGTGAATAGTCGAAAAACTATTTTTGAAATATCTAATTGCAATAACCCACTAACACGAAGAGCTACAGAAAAAAAAATACGCGTGCTGGAGCTAAATAAAAACAATAGCCTCTTTAAAAACAAGTCTTCTTCTCGAGCCATAAGACGAATAATACGAAACTAACATGAATGCTATTTGTGGAAGGCACAAGAACCCACATAAAGGCTCAAAGCTATCTACCAAAACAACATTCGTATTGAAAAATAGCACTCTGCAAAAAACTGTTTTGGTTTCAAGGATGCTGCTAAAGAAGTAAAGTAGTGTGAGTGGTGGAAAGGGGCTTAGCAAGATAGCACTTCTTAGCCGCACCAAAAAACATTGGCGAAAATCTAAGAACGAGTATATCCTTTTGAATTTTTGATGTTTTTTGGAGATTAATAGAATGCTTACTCAAATCTGTTTTAAAATCAACAAATGAATAAAGCCTAACTAACCATCCACCCAAGTTTATCAGCCATCATAAAGCAAGCCTGGTCACTTTTTCCTCTCCAAAACACATCTCTGCATTGTTTCAAAACCTTTATTATACATTAATTGCATTGCAAAATATGAGATAAAAAGCGCTAAAAATGTAGCGAAAAACTTGCCGTATACCACAAACATCAACTAAGCTCAACTAAAATGCAAGTATTGAAATCATAATTAAAAAATCTCCCCAAATAAACTCCCTTTTTTCTTACACCACCTCACAAATCTCCCCAAACAACCAAACTACAAACCTCCCCACACCACCACACCACAAATATCCCTACACCAACACGCCACAAGTTTCTCCACACCTCACACAAAAAATCTCCCATCATTATGCCTCACACCAAAAACTTTCTTACAGCACCACAAGTTTCCTCACATCAACAGCCCCCAATCTTCCCACACCATGTTCAAAAAATCTCCACACACCATGTTCAACAAATCTCCACACACCATGTTCAACAAATCTCCACACACCACGTTCAACATGTACCTACACCATGTTCAACAAATCCCCCTCCCCCTACCACGCTACAAATTCTTTACGCCACTTCTTCCCCCCACATCTCTTCACACCACCCCATCACAAAACTCCCCACATCATTACACCCAAAATTTCTCCCCATTAA
The DNA here is from genome assembly GCA_964035795.1 of Pterobdella sp. o SKG-2022. Lineage (NCBI taxonomy): Eukaryota > Metazoa > Annelida > Clitellata > Hirudinida > Piscicolidae > Pterobdella > Pterobdella occidentalis. Next base: position 238,144 of record OZ038324.1, on the reverse strand, counting down.
CACACCACACCCTGAATTTCCCCATATTACTACACCACTACACCACAAATTTTCCCACACCCCCACGCCACAAATCTTTCGACATTATTACATAACAAAGCTTCCCAAACCACTACACCACAAATCTATCCACCATGCCACAAATCTACCCACATCACCCACCACTACACCACAAATCTATCCACCATGCCACAAATCTACCCACATCACCCACCACTACACCACAAATCTATCCACCATGCCACAAATCTACCCACATCACCCACCACTGCAGCACAAATCTACCCACATCACCCCCATGCCACAAATCTACCCTCATCACCACCATGCCACAAATCTTTCCACATCACCACTCCACAAATGTTCCCTTCTCACCACGCCACAAAAACTCACCGGGTGTTTCCATTTTGTCCCGACTTGAATTTAACATCATACCCCAACAAGCCTCCTATCAATCCCGTCTGATACGTTTTTTACGTGTCTTCAAAAGTTTAGACTGATAACATGCTGGAATGCTTTATAAATTGCTTCTCAAAACTGAATAAAGTCTAAAAAAAGAATTTTTTTGATTTTTTGATATGTAATAGAATTGTCACTGAAAGTATTAATATGTATGAAATGGTTAGCAGACTGTCAAGTAGGACAATGCTTAGTGTAACTTCATTTCTGATGTTTAAAGATCGTTTCAACCAATAAGCTCAAAGTTTATCAAAATAATTTCTTGAAGCAAGACTATATTCTTTGTGTAACATTTTCTTCCAGCCGCCGTGGTCGCATAAACTCATATATAATAGTATTACTCGCTATTTTAAACATGACTGCTGCATGAATTTCTTATATCTTATCAACTTTATTTGCTGAAAATTAATTTATTCAAGGCATAAAACATGTGCTAAATGAGGAAGGTAAGGACATGCTCCCAAGGCACTTTCAATGCTCCAAAAATCTCAAATTAAATTACAATTGCCCTCAGTCTCCATCAGCTCTTAAATGGGCAGTGTGCTGAGAATGCCTGAGTTTTCAAATTTTACTTTAATTTTTTTTAAATTAGGTACAAAATTTAAAAAAGTTTTGTATGAATGGAGTAAATATGGCTCCCCTCAGTATATTGAAGTGTAAAACTATATTTTAAATTTTGGAATTATCATAATTAATTTTATTGTTTTTCCAGCCGAGTTAACTTCCAACTTCAAATTATCATTATCTTCATCCGCAGTTCCCACACTTGAACAGTTTGCATTGCTATTGTCAAAAAATAATCATCTATTCAAAGCCAAATGACAGAGCGATCAACACCAACAAGACAAAGATGCAAACCTTCGTCAATGGCTGCTATGACAGATCCTCTCTTTAAGATGGTTTGACAGTGACAAACGCTGAGCTATAGACATTTACAAGACAACAACCATGAAACGTTCAAATCAAGCGGCAAAATGGCGATGGGTCTGCCACACCCTACAGAAAGAGCCTGGAAATACTACAAGATAGGCGCTTGAATAGAGTCCGCAAGGGAAGCGAAGGAGGGAGCGTCTGAAACAGACCTGCAGAAGAAGTCTTAACTGCAAGCTGCGGAACTCTGGCTTAACATGGGATGAAGCCAAAATCGACGCCAGAGACAGGGAGAGGAAAGTTGTGGAAACCCTATGCTTCCTTAGGAGCCCAAAGGAATAATAACAAAGCCAAATGACAATGATACCAGAATATCAGTTTGTCGATACTTGCTATTAGTCTTTTGTTCTCAAAGTTATAACTAAAAAGCAGTTCGTATGTACAAGTGCTAATTTGAATGTAATTTTAAATGATACATATAAATGTCTATTGAGTCAAGGGATATTCATCATACTTACACTACAGGGCGGATCTTGTAAATTAATGTATAATCTTGGAACGTTGCTTTTAACTCTGTAAAATACATACAAATAACATTTCAACTTTCAATTTAAAAAATAGAAAACAGATGAAATAACTTGTTAGCAATGGATGCGAAAGGTTGAACTTGCAGACTCGTGCCCAATATAATCAATAAATCACATCTCTTGACGTCCTTTCAAACATTATAAGCGATATAACATCAATTTATTCAAACTCGCTTATTCCTTCATATTAAAAAAATAATAAAAAATATAAAAAAATAATAATTTTTTTTTATTTAAAAATAATAAAAATTTTTTTATTTACAATTGAAAGGATACTTTTTTCCGCTAAAAATGATAAATAAAGCTATATTTATTTAAACAATCTTCTTTAGCCAAAGTAAATACTGCAAATTATTTGAACACTGAAGGTAATTTCATTAAGTACAAAGATTTTCGTTAACAAAGTAACATTTTCAAATACATTGAGAAATTGAATTCTTTCACTAGCAATGAGATTAAGTTCTTGTTGTCTTGGATGACACATGTCCATGATGTCATTTTATAAAAGGGAGTGTAGTTGCAAGAAGACGTATGTAGGCGAGACCAAGAGAAATGCAACTATTAGATTGGCTGAGCAACAAATGGCACATCAGAGCCCGCCAAACACATTTCCAGAAATCCCTGTCATGAATTCGAATGGTAAGTACTGAGCAAAGCCCCAGATTATTGGAGGAAAAGAAGAATTTTGGAAGCTTTTTTCATCAAAATTTTGAATCCATCACCATAGAGAGTATTGAGAGTATAGAGAGTATTGAGTTTTTTGAGGCAAAAGGATATTAGTTCTTGAAAAGGCTAGATCCAGAAGCTTTGAGTCTGTCAAGTCTCTAAAAACTAATCATGGTGGATTTAGGGGATTTCAATTTTCATCTGGAGTGTATTGCAGATAGGAAAGCAGAAAATTTCAAAAATATCCTCCACATGCATGATTTCAAGTCTTGTGTAGACGAACCAACTCATGAGCAAAGTGGCTGGTTGGATGTGGTGGCCACTAAAATCAGATTAAAAGTTGACTGTCTGGATGTTTCCTTCTCAGATCATAAGGTCTTGATGTGGAAGAGTAAACTGAAAGTACCTGCCTTAGTGTACAAAACATTCAAGGTAAGAAGGTGGAAAGGTTTGGATGTTGAAAGGTTTATTACCAGGTTGCTGAGCACTTCTTTGGTATCTTCAACAGACTAAAACTTAGATTCTGCTGTGAGCAAGTATTTCTCAACTTTGAAGGGCATTTTAGACGAACTCATTGCTGAGAGAGTTTTGAGAATTCATCAGAGATCCTCTGATGTCTGGTTTGATGAGAAATGTAAGTTTTTCAAATGCATAACAAGAAAATTGCAGCGCAAGTATTTGAGGTCTCATTCAACAGCTGATCGTGAGACATGGTTCAAGCAGAAGAATCTTTATAAGCGTTTATGTAGGAAGAAGAAAAAGGAGTTTTTGAATCTCAAGCTATTTGAATCTAAAAACAAGTCAGAGGTTTCTGGTAGGGGTAAGGCAGGTGAAAGTATAGGCGTCTCCAAAATGAGACTGCTTTCCTGTTATACCCTGGATAACAGTAGACTTCGGTAGCAGATATCGACAAACTGATATTCTGGAGCCGTTTTCATTTAGCTCGGCGGAAGATCATTCTTTTTGACAACAGAAAGGCAAACTGCCCAAGTGTGGGAACGGCGGTTCTTGAATTCCGATAATTTCAAGTTGGATGTTAGCTTGGGCTGGTAGTCCTATGAAAATTTTTTCCCAACTAGAATGGCTTTTAACAAAGATTTTTACACTAAAAGTGGTGCCAGTACCCATATGCGTACTGGTAATGCTTCGGGCTTGGCTGACTCCCGGGTGTGGAATGCAGGGTCCGGTTCAGGCGAATCAAGTGAGCACCCGAAAACGTCGTTTAGTGTAGCATTTTTGAATGTGGGAAGTTTGAAGAGAAGAGGCAGTAAGGTGGTGAAGAATATAACTCGGAGAAAATTGGACATTTGTGCGATCCAAGAACATAGATGGGCTGGTGGCACCGAGTCTAATCAATCCCGCAGTTTGAAGGGCAAGAATTCAGGTTATAAGTTTTATTGGTGTAGCAATAAGTCAGGTCTCGGTAATGCTGGATTTCTTTTGGCAGAAAAATGAACACATAATGTTTTTGAAGTTCAACGAGTCTCATACAGGATTATAGTACTACGTCTTGTTATTGGGGAGTCTGTGTTCTCCTTTGTTTCAGTCTATGACCCACTCCAAAAAAACAAAATTCATGATGCTCAGTTCTGAAAACCTAAGAGATTCTGGAGCTTTCCCTTGCAGTGTATGCCGCAAAGGTGTTGGCGTCAACTCAGTTTTTTGCTCGATATGCTTTCATTGGGTGCACAAAAGATGTAGTGGTTTGACTGAAAGACTGAAGGATCAGGTTTATGTATGTCCTCGCTTTCTCAACTTAGCGCCACCTTTGGATTATAGACCCATCAAAAAGGTTACTGTTGGTAATGCCACAATGGATGTAGAACCAAAGTTTTGCTACCTTGGTGATATGTTGTTTGCAAGTGGAGGTTATAAACTGGTAGTTATCACCAGATGTTCAGTTGCCTGAAAAAATTTTAAAAACTGTTTCTCATATTGTCCTCTAAACACATCACCTTGAAATCTCGTGGCAAATTATACACATCTTAGTTGTGTTCTGCCTTGTTATATGGCAGTGAAAACTGGCCTCCTACAGTTGCTGTTTTTCAAAGGCTACAGCGCAACGATAGGTCTATGATCCACTGGATATGTGGCGTTAAGCCAAAGGACAGAAGTGCACCATCAGTTTTTCTCACAAAACTCAAAATTCCAGCCGCTGGGACGCTGGTACAAAGTCGTCGTCTTCGTTGGTATGATCACGTGAAACGTTCGTACATGTGTATCAAAAACGTGCTAAAACTTTCTCTGCCTGGACGTTGTTTCCGTGGTAGACAAGCAAAAACTTGGTTGAGTTGTGTTGAGAAGAATATCGAATCCTATGGTCTGAAAAATACGGATCCACTCAATAAAGCTAATTGGAGGAAATTTATTAGCCCACTGCTTTATACCCCAGCTACTGGGACGCCTACAGCAGTATAATCTAACATGAATAATAAAAATAATATTGAAAACAAAAACGGCAAGAAACTGATCCTTGATGGACACTTACACAAACATCAAATTCTTCCGAGTGTCCACCTCCAACCTGAACTCGCGTTTTTGCTCTTTTGTACATCGACATTACTGCCTGAACCAACCTTTTCGGCGCCCATTTAATCCTTGGCACTCGATCGAAAGCCTTCTAAAAGTCAAAAAAACAGATAAAAAGCTTCCCATTCTTCTCAAGGTAGCTTTCCTGCATTCTTCTAAAAATAAACATAGCGTCCACTGTGCTTCTGCCATGCATAAAACCAAATTTCATTTGGTCAACTTCCACTAACCTTTTTAGCCTCTTCTCCAGCAAACTTTCCACCCTTTTCATACCAAGCTTTAAAAGCTTTATACCTCGATAGCTCGCACAGTCCATAACTGTACCTTTCTTCTTATAAAAAAGAACAACTATACTTGTCCTTCAGTCATAAAGCATATCTTTCCCACCGATAATTTCATTTGCTATTTGCAATATAACTTGATTCCCATGTGGAGAAGCAGCTGTGCGTTTTTTGACAATCCCAGTTGGTTCACTAGTCTTATTATTCTTTATGATGCCTAGCTCTTTTTCCATCTCGTCCATAGAAAACGGTTCCACGGGATCTTTAACTACAGGGTACGAAATTGCCATACGCCCAACCATGCTTTATTAAATATCTCGTTTGATTTTTACTATTGTTGGACACAATTTTTTTAAATATATAAAAAATCATATGATTAACATTCTAATTTGCACTTTCTTCAAAGCTTTGAAAATATCGACTCAAAGCTCGGGTATGAAATTGCTATACGACCCACTCGTAAATCGCATAATTTTATTAGTTATGAACATCAAACAAACTTTAACGTTGCTTTTAATTATGTATTCACATATGAAATACTATATAAAGTGAAGAAATTATATTTTTTTAATTCTACTTGTCTACAAACATGCATAAAGAAAGTAAATTATCATCGGAAAAACAAGTCCAGATCCTGACCTTATATCAAGTTGGAAAGTCCAGTAGAAAAATTGCATACATCATCAGACGCAGTAAAAATATTATTTTGAAGTCGTAAAACACGTTTGGCCTTTTTGGAAAGAAAAGGAAAACAAGATTTTAAAGCATATATTGGTACTTTACAAGAATGCTTACTTCCATATTGCCAGAGTAATATGGAAAAATCCTGGATTTTTCAGCAAGATAATGCACCCATCCATACTTCAGTGCATTAAAACCTGGATGGAGGATAATAATGTTGCCATATTAGATTGGCCAGCTCGTTCACCTGATTTGAATCCAATAGAAAATGTTTGGGGCTCAATGGTGCAAAATATTTGCGAAAACGGAAGGAGTTTCAATAACAAGGAAGATTTGAAGAAAGAAATTGTTTTTACCTAGGATAATCTTTCAATTGAGTACTTAAAAAATCAATTGAGTCAATGCCGACTAGGTGCATCGAAGTAATAAAAAAAAGTTATTCAATCAACTATTGACACTGAAAAGACCCAAAAACCAAGCTGGACTTATAGCAATTTCGCACCTCCAAAATGGTTTTTCACATTTATTATTTAAATTGCTTGTTTTTTTTAATAAAATTTAAATTGTCGGCCTTCTTATATGATTTTTCTCCATCGGTCAAAAATTCATTAATTTCAAGTATAAAACACGCGATCATTGTACAAAATTATGGGTGGGCGTATGGCAATTTCGGACCCTGTACTTCTACACTCAGCATCCAATCCCATGGATTCTTATCATTCATAATGGTTTTCATGTGATTCTTCCACACTCTTCAGGCCGTTCTCAGCAAATACAATCTTCCCATTATTGTTTCTAATGCAGTTGTTACCTGTTGAGTCACTCGTTTCTTTAACCATTCGTATTCTACAAAATAACACATTTCTGTCGTTCTGTATGTCTTCTAGCTCTGTCACCGCCTCTTTCTTCATTGCCTCAGAAACAGCTCTTTTGGCTTTTTTTTATCAAAGATATAGCGGGATTTATTTTCAGCCGATGGGAGTTTTTTCCACTTCCGAAAACTTTTTCTCTTCTTTGAGTTGGTATTTTTCACATTCTGGCTTCCCTACTAAGTTTCACCATACTAAGGCCTAACCCTACTTACACCACACACCTGTTTAGCAGCTTTAAGAACGGAAGATTCATATTTTGACCATCTCGTTAATCGCATCTATCATACAAAACCTCCATTTTGTCTGAAAATTTTGTCATCTTTATTCAAAAGTTTCCACACCTTTGTGCAATATTTCTTTTTAGCACAGCTACTTCGGAAATTTATGAACCATTTTTCTTCAAAAGCTTATGCTGAAGATCACCTCCAATTACCCTTACATCCTTCAAAAACTTCTACCTTCCTATCATCAACACAAAGTCAATCTCTGTTCTACTAGACCCTCCATTAAAAGTAATCTTTCTACTATACTTTTTCTTAAACCAACTATTACCCACACACAGATCCTTTTGAAGAACAATCTACCTTCCACGTTTTTCTGGTAACAAAGATAAGAGTTTCAACCCTGGTCTCTAACCTGAACGTCAATACCATCGCCTTACAAAAAACAAACTAGGTATAGAGGACCCTACTCCACACCTTCCAGGATTCAAGGCGATATGCGAAGACGTGGAGGGATCTGGTATCCGATAACGTCAGGGTGGAGGGTTACTAATCTACATAAAAGCTGCTATCACTTACTCCAGACAAGACCCAGCGAGCTCTTCATCATCAGAGATATTGCAGCTTATCACTCGTACCGCCCATAGAAAGAAGATCTCAATAGCAAACGTATATGTCTTCCCTCGGAAGTCCAACTCTTCTAACAACGACAAAAACCTCCAGTGAGTAGCCAAGCTCCCAACAGAAAACGGCATAACATGTGGTAATTTCAACGCCCACTACCTAGTGTGGGACAACTTCGCACGCGCCGATCCAAGGGGCCAGGCATTATACGATTAAACAGAAAATAATAACTGGCTGCTTCTGAATGATGGCGCTTCGACCCGCAACTGAAGGCATGATCAAGGTTGGGGCCTCAGTACACCAAAAATCTCTCTAGCTGACCCCTACACGGCAGGGAGATGCACGTGGACCCCCCTCCAAGACTTCTCTTCCGACCATCTACCTGTCCTAAGCCGGTGGAGGACATCCGTAAAAAACGAGTAAGATCAAATGCCTCGTCAGAAACTTCCGTATAGGCAATTAGAGGCTATATCGTAACCATATATCTAATAATCTTAACTTCCTTGATCCTTTCTCAACAACGACCCTCTTCGAGAGTTTCGTCATCCTAATCACACATATTGAAGATGATGGATTTAGAATTTCATATTCAAGAGAGTCAGCGAGGAGTAAGTTTATTGTTGTGTAAGGAGGCTTCAAAAGCAGTGATAGAATGATGATGGTGAGGTTGAGAGCAGATCCAGTAGACCTCAATGTAGTGGTAGTTTATATGGCAACTTTAGCTCATGTTGATGAAGAGGTGGAAAAAAGCTATGAGCAGATGGAAGACAAGATGGGAGGGTTACCAAACAGAGAGTACACCATAATATTGAGAGACATGAATGCAGTGGTGAGACAAGAGAGTGATGGCATGGTTGTAAGTGATCATGGCTTGGAAACCAGAAATAAGAAAGGCAGGCTTTTGTAATGTAATTTAATGTAATCAAATCATATCAAATCAATGACGAGTATGCTTATAGTGCCACCAACTTCAGGAGTTTCTAGACCACTGAGTATTATGAACTTTGAATGCAATGTAATTTAATGTAAGTTTTCTTAGATATGAAAATTTAAAAAAATTATACAAGTATAACTAAATAAATAAAACAGTTAACTAAGATTATATAAAAAAAAAGTCTGTTAATTGAAACAAAAGCAACCATAATAATACTCATATAAATGAAATTTAGAAAACTGAGTTTTTGAATGTGGTATTTATAAAGCGTTTTTTCTTATAAATCAAAGCGCTTGCTACAAATTTAATGTAGCGAAAACACACTGTAGAACAGGTGCTAATTGTCGGGCCACGCGGAATCGAGCCCGGTAACTTTAGGTAATTAGTCTAACGCTCAACCATTGAGCTATAGTGGCCGACTAAATTCTGTCAAAGAAATAAGCTTTGCATCATGAATACTTGGTTCAAACAACCAAAACGGCAAGTATACACGTGGAAGGCTTCTGGAAACGGCAACAGGTACCAACTGGATTACATTATTGTACAAAACCGTTACAAAAAAAGCGTAAAAAACGCCCATGCTTATCCTGGAGCTGATGCAAATTCTGATCACACCATAGTTATAATGAAAGTGCGTTTACGTTATAAAAGACCACACCGAACAAAACGGCGAGTTTTGTGAAACAAAGAAGCCCTGAAAAACTGTGAAATGGTGGAAAGCTTCAATATAAAAAATAAAAAATGCACTGGCTAAAAAATGGGATCAAATAACGATCTGGAAAGTCAATGGTTGCGTTTAAATAAAGAAATGATGCAAGGGGCAATAAAAACGGTTGGAACGAGAAAGGAAAAATCTTAAAAGAAGTCGTGGGTGACAGAAGAAATGGCGGAAAAGATGCGAGAGAGAAGGTGGTGGAAAGGAGTAGCAACTGAAGAAGGAAGATGTATGTACAGAAGACTGAACAGATAAAGCAAAAAAAGAGTAGTTCAAGGATTGATGTTCGGAAATTGAAGAGCTGGAAGAAAAGCCAACTAAGTACCACAAAGTTAAAGCTTTATCAGCAAAAACATTGAAAAAACAGATGGTTGCTATTCTGAATGAAAACGGTGATTTGCTAACAGAACCGGAAGCAATAAAGCATAGATGGAAAGCTTATATTAAACGTCTTTACAACGCTCAAAACAAACCGCCTAGTTTAGAACCGGAAGATGAATCACGTGTAGATGGAGATGCTCTGGAACCCGGGTTGATTATCAGTGAAATAGAAGAGGAAATAAGAAGGTTGGGTAGAAAGAAGGCAGAGGGATGTGATGACATACCTGCAGAATTTTTACACGCTTTACGTGGTTAAACATTAAACAAATTTATAAAGCTGTGTAAGAAAATTTATGAAAAGGGAGTATGGCCATCAGATTTCTAAAAAAGTGTATTAGTGCCTCTGGAAAAGGAAAGGAATGCCACGAGATGTAAAGCTTTCAGAACCATCAGTCTAATATCTCATGCCGCAAAAGTGGTATTAAAGATAATAAAAAAAAACTGGAATGAAAAAGGTGAAGAATTTTTAGGGAACGATCAGTTTGGATTCCGTAAAGAGAGAGGCATGAGAGAAGCTATTGAAGTGATGAGGTGCCTAGTGGAGCGCTGAATAGAATTCAATAAAGATTGATGTGTGCTTCGTAGATTATGAGAAAGCATTTGATCGTGTTGACTGGAAGAAACTAATGATGATATTGGAGGAAATAGGAGTTGATTGGAGAGATAGACGGTTGATTGCAGAACTTTTTAAGGAACAGACCGCAGTGGTGAGAATTAACTCAGAAGTAACTGAGCCTTGCTTGATAGCAAAAGGCGTAAGACAAGGATGTCTTATCTCACCCGTGCTGTACAACATTTATGCAAAAGCAATGATAAAGGAAGTTATGCACTCACTGGAGGAGGGGATCAAAGTAGGGAGAGTACTGATCAAAGCAGTAAGGTTTGCAGATGACCAAGCCATGGTAACTGGAATAGAGAAAGGACTACAGAGTATCATGGAAGAAACGAACAGAGTGGTTAAAAGCTATGGAATGAAAATAAATAGCCAAAAAACCAAAACCCTGAAGTTTGGAAGTAAACCTGGCATTGACAATATGATCTTTGACGGAGTTGCACTTGAGCTACTTAAAGACCTGGGAAGCTATCTTTCGGAAAATGGTTACACCAAAAAAGACACTAGGGTACGGATTGGAATAGCTAAAAATGTATTTACTCACCTTAAACCAATTTTCACAGGTGGACTCAGACAAACCACCAAGAAGAAGCTGGTGTGGAGTGTGGCGACGTATGCAGCAGAAACGTGGGCCATTAACAAGGTAGACAAGAAAAGATTGGAAGCTATAGAAATGCGGGTCTGGAGGAAAATGGAAAAAAAACAAGTGGATCGACAAGCTGACCAATGAAGAAGTCTCAAGCCGGGTTAATGAAAGCAGAGAATTGATGGCGCATATAAAAAGAACAAAATCCAGAGGCATAGACCATATTATGCGTCACGAAAGTTTGCTGAGAATCGGCCTAGAAGGACGGATAGAAGGAAAAAGACCATGAGGAAGAATGAGAAGGAATATGCTGGATGACATGATGGAAGAGGGTTTTAGAGCACTCAAGAGAAAGGCTGAAGATAGAAGAAGGTGGAAGTACCTGATTTAAGGAACCTGTCAATAGCAGAATAACTGATTGATAGATTTTAATTGATAGGTTAGTTTTGAAAGAAACTTTAGAGACTTTAGCTAAAGCTAGCGGTGTAATATGTTTTGGTCATGTAATGAAGAGAGATGAGGGGAATGTTTTAAGAAAAGACTCATTTATAAAATTGATGGTTTAAAAAAGAAGAATAGGTATCTAAACTATACAAAAATCTGCTTCACTGAGTAGTGGGTTGTTTCAAGTAGTGCTGAAAAGGTGTCAAGAAAATTAGATTTTGGGCACCTTAGACTTTTGTAAGTGGATCGGTACCAAACCCATAAACCACTTAGTTTTGAAAAAAACACCATTATAATAAATGTTGTTTATATAATAATAATCACCAGATAAACACGCTTATATACAAACACGTATTTCAAAGCTTATACACGATTAATTTTCTTGATATTTTTCCTTTATAATGAGAAAATTTTAGATAAATTTATTTCTCAAGTAAAACTAAAATTCAACTTTGTCATAAATCATTAGTATAGTTTTAAAAATGAATCAAACGTCTCAGTGATCTTTTAGAACAAGCCTGTAACAATAGTTTCCATATACACGCAGGCCCCGAAATGTTAAACTTATTATGCCACAAAACAAACATTAAAAATGTTGTATCTTGTATTTTTATGTGGGTTCGCAACTGAAAAAATAGACTTTTATTAACAAGATAGAAGCACTTCACTAATCAGAGTAACTAACGATATTAACTAGAATACGAATCAACCAAATTTTATCACGCACACACAGTAAATGTCAACGTTTATATATATATAGGTGCGCAGTCACTTCTTGCAGACATATACACAGTTTCTATATACTACTAACGGAAAACTACCCACAAAAAATAATCTATATAAAAAAGGTGTTTATAAAATACATACACTGGACAAACACGAGTTAGCATAGCCACGATGAAGTCTCAACACAAAAAAGACGCAAATCAAAAAAACCAGATAAGAACATAAATGGTGCCTCAAAACACGCCCGAATTTTTAGTACTAAAATTAAATAATGGAAGAACACAACAATATTGAAACTAATTTTTGGGAAAAAGTTAAACACATTACAAAAAAATCTGCTTATTAGGAATGGCCTTGAGATTATAAAAGATGAATCATATAAAAGCTATAATGAGCCACAATTGACATTGGAATGAACCCCATGCTTAAAATACTAACTAAAATGAACAAAGAAGGAACAACTTTTAAGAACATCGTTGAATAAGTAATTACAAGAACTTCAGATATTTTGTTTCAATTAATTAACTTTACCACAAATATACTGTGATCTTTACTTAGCTATGATGATTAACTGAATTCATAAACAATCACATTAATCTCACAATAACTCTAGTTTCTATTGAAAACTCTTATATATGTTTCCATAGAAATATAAATTGAAATGTTCTCATTTTAAAATTATACTAATGAATTATGAAAAAATTGAATTTTCAAAAAATTTCAGTTTTGTTTGAAAAATAAATGTATCTAAAATTTCTTCATTATAAAGAAAAAAATTCAAGAAATTCTGAATGAAACTGATACATGAGGTGTCTGAAAAAAATAATCTTACTAGATTATACTGCTGAGCATGTCCCCGTAACTGGGTTTGACAGCAGTCAGCCTATATTATTTTGGAGTGTCTTATAAAAAAGACCATTTTATTTGGGACAAATTTTATAGACTGCCAGCTCAAGTTAACGTCCAACTTGAAATTATCAAATTCAAGATCCACCGGTCCCACACTTGGGCAGTTTACCTTGCCGTTGTCAACTAAAAAAAGATCATCCACCAAGCCAAATGACAACAATATCAAAATATCAGTTTGTCAATACAGAGTCTACTGATATCCAGGTTATAACAGAAAAGCTTTGGTGCAGTTAATCGTCATGCGCAGAAACAAACACATGAGAATAAATTTCAAAGTATATACATACTTCTATTTGTGATAATACGAACACAAAAAAACATCAAGACATACAGAAGAGAGATCTTTGGAGAAAGAAGCAGGAAGACTTTCGCCGAACAACACTACATCCGGCTTCACCACTCTGTTCAAAAATAACAAAGACTTTGATATTTGCAAAACTGCATCTTGAAAAAATTACGAAAAACATATAATCATTTGTTTGTTGGATTAAGTTCTTCGTTAGTCTAGCTTACTAAGTTGATTTTAGATAAGAGTAGATTCAAAATAGGAAACATTAAAACCTTACTAAAGCCACCATCAGAAGAAGTGTTTGGAAGATATCGTACTTATATTTTGTTTAATAATTTTTGATTTTGCACGTTAAAAAGATTTCTTAAAAAATACGTTTATTTTCTAAAGAAATTTAACTTTTCGATGGTTTAGACTGTCATAATACATCAGTATACGAATAAAACTAAATTTTTAAATGTGAAATTTAAAAAACCACTCGAGGCTAGTTTTGAAATATAAGATTATTAAGTCTTTCTAATAGTATCGCTATTTATTAAATATAAGTATGAGTTCATTAAAATTAATTTGAAGTTTATTGATTAAAATAACTATTTTGAACTCTATTTTTTGTCAAAAAATTTTTCATTATGTATTAGTATAGCCTGAAACAAGAGTATTTAAAACAGACACAAAGGACAGTAAACCTCGCTTATGTCGGATTCGTATAAGTCGGAAATTCGTTATCTCGAACTAAATTTATGAAACGTTTAAATGACTATTAATTTTAATTGAAAATCTGCTCATAAGTCGGCTTCTACAAGTCGGATTTTCACCTATATCGGACACAATTCATTAGTACATTTACGTAGATTCCTGTGCATTTAACCCTGTCGGACGTTCGAAAATTTCAGTTTTAATTTTCTTTTCAAAATTTATTTATTCAATATTTTCAATGTTTTGTTTCTTCTTTATCCGATTTGAAAAAAAAAATTTTTAATTTCTTGACTTTTTGTTCTATGCTATGACTGCTTGGCGGCACTTAGTCGAGACTTGTTTAAAACCTCAGTATGGCTAATAAAACAACAATCAAAAAAAAATACAGACTAAAACATATGAAGAGCAGTTGCAGATAATCAATTATGTGGATGCCAACAAATCAATGAAGCTGAAAGATATTGCTGCACATTTTAGTTTGAGTACAAGCACCTTGTGACATCATGAAAAACCGGGATAAAATTGAAGCAATGTGTCAGTCCAGGTGCCAGAGCAACTGCCGTTAAAATAACTCGTACTGTGACTCATACCGATGTTGACAAAGCAATGATTCTTTGGTTTAAACAAATGTCTATACGGCCAGATCTTCGAATGCTTTTACAACAAGCTAACAAGTTTTGCTTAAAAATCCACCCAGATGACACCACACCAATATCCACCTCATTGATTGACAGGTTCAAAAGGAATATGACGTAGTCCGTGTACATAAGGCTGGTGAGTCAGGCGGACTGGATACTGAGGTTGTGCGTCATTGGAAAGAGGACAAGTAAAATGGAATTTTGCAGAGGTACAGGCCATCTGAGATTTATAATGCAGATGAGACAGGTCTTTTTTGGAAGCTTCTTTTAGACAACTCTCTTTGTTTTGCAGAAAAGACTTACCATGGAACAAAACAGCCAAAAATTAATTAGAACTACTGTATTGAAGGGTGCCAATATAGATGGGTCAAATAAGTTGCCTTTATTTGTCATGACCACGTGCTTTCAAAAATGTCACTGTACCAGTGGAATACACAGCGAACAAAAAAGCATGGATGACAAAAGCATTATTTGAAGATTGGATGAGTAAACTGGACAGAAGGCCGACACATAGCCCTTCTTTTAGACAAATGCCCAGCTCACCCTTTCATAGAAATGAGCAATGTGGAATTGATTTTTTTGCGACCAAACACTACAAGTGTCATTCAGCCAAAGGATCATAAAGATTCATAAATTTCACTATCGCTTATTTTGGCCAACAGACGTCTGGAAACTGCGGATAATGACACGCCCTTCTCTTAGGATAGATTAAATGCCGTCATTGCCTTGAAGAAAGCCTGGATGAAAGTGACAGCACAAACTATAACAAACTGTTACATGAATGCTAGATTCAAGGCTTCAGAGGAAGCCCATTTGATCCAAACAGTACAAGAAGAGATCTCAAATGCTTCTTTCAAGAACATTTGGGACCGGCTGTCATTAGTTTATGGTGACAGTGTGTGCCAGATTGACGACTATCTGGCTGTTGATGAGAATGCAGCAATTTCATCCATCATGACAGATGAAGAGATAATCAATGCTGTTCAAAATGCGACAAGGAATGCTTGTGACAATGATCAAGGTGATGAAGATGAAAAGCAGCCAAAAGTTAGACTTGTAGATGCATACCCAGCACTCCGTACACTTCGGATATATGGCTTGCAAAACCATGCCATATAAGACGTCACAAATCTGTGAGAATGTACTTCTGGGAATGAGTCAAAATAATCTCAAGCTGAAAAAGTTAACCGAAATTTTTAAATGAATGACTCATGAAATTCAATGTTGTTGCAGTTTTAAATTAATTTTGATATACTGAATAAATGCACTATGAAACTCACTGTTGTTTCAAAATTACTTTTTGTAATATTTTCATTGGTGAATAAAATACGTTATTGGGGTTACAGTATCTCAATAGTCTGAGTTTGGGATTATAGTGTTTAAATAACTTATTATTGCTTAACGATAGACATGTTTCGTTGAATAAAGTTTGTCTTCGCCTAACTCGAATTTTTTGGTTTGCCCATTTGAATCCGACTTATGCAAGGTTTACTGTATATACAAATAAGTAGATATATGAAAAAAACACTATTATCACCCAAAGCACCATTATTCGTAAATTTTTTTGTATATTTTATAATTTTGTTTATTTCTTGCTTGTATCATTAAATTTCATAATTTCTCAACAACACTATAAGTAGAAATGAAAGTATCACAGTTGCGATTTCTGGTGCCTTGTGGGTTAGCTCCTTGTTAGTAACAAAGGCTTAGGGAATGAATCCCGACAGAAAATAAAAATACTCTCTATTTGACCGGTTACGAATAGCTAACCCGCTCTTGTACTCTGACGTTTCATAAAAGGTGACAAATAGAGTACGTCTAAAAACATATGAATAAAATATTCGAAAAGAGAGCAAGGATATTACAAATACACCTGCTATATTAGTTGAAACCGGTCACATAGTTTTTGAAACAGAAAAAAAACTGAGTATGTAGGCAGCATTGCACCAACATTGGAGTTGCTGACAGTCAGATTAGCGGGAATATAGAGAGAAATATGTTAGTTTCTGGGCCCCACCCCTCTTATAACTAGGTTTGATACAGAAAAAACCGGTCGAAATACTCAGAGCCAATGCGGCTCTGTTGTAAACGTACTAACAGATATTTTCAACACAGTTATTTGTAAAGGTCAAACGCCACGTGACTGGGAAAAATCGGTAACTGTCAATCTATCAATATATGTCGGTACGTATAGCTCAGCGGTAGAGCATTAGACTAATTATCCTAAGTTACCGGGTTCGATCACACGTAGGCCAACAATTAGCAATTGTTCCAGTGTTTTTGCAACATAAAATTTGTAGGAAGCACTTTGAGCTGTAAGGAAGAGCGCTTTATAAATACCCCATTTAATACATTATACAAAGGAAAAGGTAATTCCGCACTTTCCAATAACTATAGAAAAATTCGACTATTGGAAACGCTTTTCAAGCTATTAGAGAAAAGTATTTCAAATTAGTTAACAAATTAGATTGAATCGAGGATTGGACAGACTTTGAGAAGATTTATGCCCGGCAGGTCTACTACTAACGCAATTTTTATATTTGGACAATTTCAAGAAAAATACAGAGACGAACAAAAGAATCTACAGGCTATTTTCGTCGATCTAACCAGAGTTTTTTATTCGGTGCCTAGACGAGTTATTTGGTGGGCGTTAGAAAAGCTGCATGTTTTGGAGTGGATAATTTGTGTTATTAAATCGATGTAGCAGAAACATAGTAGCCACGTTCTCGTCAAGGGGGCGTGTAGCGAATCTTTTGACATAGACGTCGGTGTCCATCAAAAATTTTTTTGATTCACATTCTTTTTAACCTTGTCATACAGTCAATTCAAAAGGAAATTGGTGAGAAATATTTGAAAGAGCTCTTTTATGCAGACGATCTCGTTATACTAGCAGACTCAATGGAGAACGGCAAGAAGGTCTGTATCTGTGGACATCATTATTTTATTTATTAGGGTTTACAAATAAGCACTAAAAAATGAATGTTGATTCAATAGTTAGTTTTTCGTTCGCCGAAGCACGGCTTTCCTCCAACTTCCACGATTTCCTCTCTTTTGCAAGTTCAATTGCCTCTTCTATTGAAAGGGAATGACGTTTCAAGTCATCCTTGATGGTGGTAAGTAGGCTGGTATTTGGTCTTCCTCGTTTTTCTTTTTAGCTTTTAATGGCATCAATGGTTGCTTTTTATGCCGGAACATGGTCGTCCATACGCAAAATGTGGCCTAGCGTCTTCCAGCGTCGTTTTTTTTACTTCACATGTTGCTGGTTCAATGAGAACGTTTACTTCTTCTGTAGACATGCGTTTGGGTCAAAAGATACCACATGCATGTCACAATTTTTCTGTTAAAGCTGTCTATTGATCTTTCCATTTCTTTGTTTATCGACCACGTGCTGCAGCCGAAAAGCATAATGGATTGTACATATGCTTTGTAGATTCATACTTTTTTCAGTCTTGCTATGCTTGACGTCCATATTTTGTTCATTTTTTGCATGGCTATCATTGCTAGATTTTTGCTTCTTTTCTATTCTTCTTTAAAGTCAAGCAGCATTCCTAGTTTTTTGCTTTTCTTCCATTCACCATTTTTTCCATATATTGATAGAGTTTCAGATTTTACATGTGGACAACATCTTTATAAAAATACAATTTCAAAGATAATTTTGACAAGATGAAGGTCATAAAACTTAAGTTTGAAAAAGATAATAAATTATTACCTCTCTTAGTTGAACAAAAAAAAATTTCTTGCACAGTTTGTACTTGTGACGTTGGGGCTCAGTTTAAGGCAGCGGCCTTCAAAGACAAAGCTGACGCTTCTTTTTATATTTGCTCAATTCGTTCTAACAATTTGTAACATTAGTTTTCAAATAATTGTTTTATTGAAGTTGTCGACACATTTAAATACCTTGGCGATTTGCAAGCTTATAAAGGTTCTACTAATGCTGTTGCACATCGAATAAAACAGGGATAGGCTAGTCTCAACTCGTGTAGGCAAGTCGTATGATATAAATGTTTGCCTAGTAAGCTGCATAAGGAAGTGTTTAACTCGTGTAAGAAGCTCAATGTGTACGCCGCAAAAACGTGGCCTATGACAGAACAAATTTTACGGCGCTTGACTTCATAAGAAACATACATGTTGGACAGTCCAGAAGTGAGGCTCTGCAGACTCTAAATATAAAACTTCTTTCGACTAGAATAAAGAAAACTATACTTGATTGGTGAGGTCACCTGGAACGTATGAGCGACTCAAATGACCTAAAGTAGTCCGTGACGTTCAGATTCTTGGAAGGCGACAAGTCGGAAGATCGAAACATATGTGGACTTAACTGCTTGAAGCCAATTCGAAAGCTTCGAATCGTAAAAAAATGGACTCTTCAAATAGAAACCTTCAGAGGACAAAAATATCTGCGCTCTTACAAACCACGTAACCTTTGTATCTCAATAGTATTTATTTTTGTTTTTAAATATACTCGTTTTTGTGGCTAGTGTGAAACCATAATAAGTCTTTATTTTTTAATTGGTCTTGTGGTCTCCACTAAAACTACCAACAGTGGGGTATATTGCTTATAAGGCATTAGTATGTATTAAGAACATCAGTACTATATTATTGTTGTTTAGAGTACTTATGTTTTACAGCTTCGTGTAGAGGTTTTCTGCGGCAGAAAGAGCATCCGGTAGATAAAAAATAAATATGCCCCAATTATTATTTTTACATGAAGTCTACAAAGTCATGGCCCCCATTATGGGGAAGTTCTTAAATTAGCAGGGGGTGCTAAGTATTATTATTCTTACTCTTATTATTTCTTAAATGTGTGCTCAGCAAATGTTGGTACCCTTAAAGGTGAATGGGTTGAGGTTGGGTAGATGATAGAGAGGAGAAAGGTAGACATTTTCTGCATTCAAGAAGTGAGGCTCAGAGGTGGTGGTTGCAGGTATATTGGAAATCATAAACTATGGTGGAGTGGAGATGAGTTTAAACGGTGTTGGTGCAAATTTGATAGATGAGGTAATTGAAGTGGAAAGAAATGGAAATAGAATTATAAAATACACTGGTATTAGAAGGAATTATATATAACTTCATATCTGCATATGCCCCACATATTGGAAAGTCTAGGGAAAAGAAAGAAAGGTTTTGGATCCGTGTGAGTGATGTGATGGAAAAAATAGCAGATGTTGAACAAATTTTTATAGGTGAAGATTTGAACGGTCATGTAAGAGACAAAAGAGGTGGTTTTGAAAGGGTGCTAGGTAAATAAACTTATGGTCAAAGAAATGATGAAGGTTTGGATATTTTGGAGTTTTGTCAAACTTTTGATTTGATGGTAGCAAATTCAAGTTTTGTCAAGCCAACTGATAAGCTTGTTACA
Source organism: Pterobdella sp. o SKG-2022 (assembly GCA_964035795.1). Classification (NCBI taxonomy): domain Eukaryota; kingdom Metazoa; phylum Annelida; class Clitellata; order Hirudinida; family Piscicolidae; genus Pterobdella; species Pterobdella occidentalis. Next base: position 218,064 of record OZ038324.1, on the reverse strand, counting down.
TTCAAAAGTGGAGTCAAAGTCTGAAATTGATTGTATTTTGACTAGAAAAGAACATATCTCTAAAATAAAAAACTGCTTTACTTTTGCAGGAAAAGAATGTTTGTCCCAGTATAAATTACTGAAAGCAAAATGAAAGTAGATTAAAAATGAAAGAAGAGCGAAGGGAAAGCAGAATTAAAGTGTGGAAAATGAAAATTCGAGAGAAAGAAGACAAACAAAAAGAATTGAAGAAGAACAACATAGTAATACATAGAATGGTTGAGACACCAGTACCAGAGAGCGAAAAGAAAAACAGTGAAGATAGGAAGGCAATAATAACACTCATTAACGAAGTGCTAAAGGTTCCTTGTGAGGAAAAAGAATTAAAGAGAGTTTTCAGGTTAGGCAAAGCTAAAGACACTGATAGACCACTACTTATCGAGTTTCAGGAGAGAAAAATGAAAAATGCAGTGTTGGAGAGTTTATCAAAACTTAAACAAGCTGATGAGAAATACAAGAAAATATCGGTGACTCATGATATGACAAAAAAGGAAAGGGAGCAATGCAAGAATACAGTAAAACTGTGCAAAGAAAAACAAAGCTCAGATAAGTCGGGGGAATGGGCATTCAAGGTAAGAGGTCAGCCTGGAGCCATGAGGGTAGTGAAGATGAGAAAATATTAATTACAAAAATTCAGAGATCGAAGAGAGAATCAGCAAAGATAAGCAGATTGAAATGCTTCTAAGTAAATGCAAGAAGTGTGGTAAACAAAGAAAAAAGGACAGAACTTGAATTATATGTTGACAAGGAAAAACCTGATGTCATTGGTATAACAGAATCCTGGGCCAAAAAATCTATAGAAGACAGTGAACTCGAACTGGATGGGTACACCATGTTTAGGAAAGACAGAAAAATTCATGGAGGAAGAAGACATGGGGGTGGGGTATTACTGTATATAAAGGACAATCTTATGGCCTTTCAAAGAACGGACCTGAAAGATGACAGATTTAAGGAAAGTGTTTGGTGTGAAATCAAAAACAAAAACGAGAAAATGGTAATAGGTTTGTGCTATCGTCCTCCTGACTCGAGTAAAGAAAACGATATTGGACTTCATGAACTAATCAACAGAGTTACCACAGGAGCATGCATCATAATGGGAGATTTCAACTTTCATATAGATTGGAACAAGAAGCAGGGCAAAAACCATCGGAAGACCTATTTTTGGAATGCATGGAGGAAAACTTTCTCACTCAGCATGTGGTTGAGCCAACAAGGGAGGAAAATATACTTGACCTAGTAGTCTCTACCGAAGAAAACATGATTGAAGATGTGCAGGTAGGAGAGAGATTTGGCTCTAGTGATTACCAGATTATAAGATTTACCATTGCTTCAGAACACGAAATTGAAAAGATAAAACACAAAAAGCGATTCAACTATTATAGAGCAGATTTTGATAAAGTCAGAAACAAAATCAAAGAAAAGAACTTGAAACAGAGATTGGCAGGTCTTGGAGTACAGGATAAATGGAAGAAGTTTGCGTCATGTATGAAAGAAGTTGTGGAAGAAACAGTACCAACATATGAAAGAAACACCAAAAAATGTCCTTGGGTAAATAAAGATGTTATAAAAACCAGGAGAGCCAAATATAAAGCGTGGAAGAAAATGCAAACAAACCTTAAAAGTGACCCAAATATATTTGGAAAAAACGCTGGAAGACATACAGAAGAAACGAGAATTAAATATGTTGAAAAAAGAAACCTGGCAAACAAATCAAAAAGGAAGGCAATTAAAGACTATGAGACAAAGCTAAGTCAAAACATTAAAAGAGAAAGCAAAAGCTTTTACAACTACATGAAGAGCAAACAAAAAAGAAATACGAAGATTGGACCACTAAAAAACAACCAAGGCATTATGGTTACAGATAATGAAGAAACTGCAGAAATGTTGAACAAGTATTTTGAATCAGTATTGACGCAAGAAGACACGAAAAACATCCCAGAACCGATGTTATTATTTGCAGGAAACCAGGAGCAGATGATAAATACGGTAGATATTACAGAAGAAATAGTTGTGAAGATGCTAAAATCTCTCAAAGAAGAAAAAACTCCAGAAGTAGATGAAATGCATCCTAAATTTTTGAAGGAAGTGCGGAACGAAATATATAGCTGAATTATTTATAGAATCCATCAAAACAGGTGAGATACCAAGACTGGAGAGATGTCATCGTTACGCCATTATTCAAAAAAGGCAGCAGGAGCAACACTAGCAACTACAGGCCAGTCAGCTTAACATGCAATGTATGTAAAGTGCTAGAAAATGAAATAATTAAAAGTAGCCAGCATGGATTCATGAAAAAGCACAATAGATGGATTGTTCTTGTTGAGATAATTGCAAAAAAAATATGGAGTGAAAAAAGAATTACATCATATTTTTGTTGATTTAGAAAAAGCTTTTGATAGGTTGCCGAGAAGAGTGATAAAATGGGCTCTTGAAAGACATTCTTAAAATGTGCCAGAAAGAATGATTCAATTAATTATGGCACTATATAAGAACATGAACTCAAAAGTGAAAACCTTTACTGGAACCTCAAAGAGATTTGAAATAAAGGTTGGTGAACACCAAGGGTCTGCTGTCCTCTGCTTTTCATTTTGGTAATGAAGAAAGCCACAAGAGAATGTAGAAAAGGTGCTCTTTGGGAAATGTTGTATGCTGACGATCTAGAGCTCACGGCAGAATCAAAGGATGAAGTGAGAAGTATGTTTATGAAATGGAGAGGTGCGATAGAGATGGGAGGGCTGAAAACAAATTTAAGTAAAACTAAATATATGATTAGTGGTAAAATAAGTGTTAATGAAGTAAACTAGGGAAAGTGGCCATGTGGTTGTTGTGGTAAAGGTGTAGGTATTAATTCAATATTATGCAATAAATGTAAAAAATGGTGTCATAAGAAGTGCTCTGGTTTGAAAAATATTATACTCAATAAAAACTTCATATGTCCTAAATGTAACTGCTGAATTTTATAATACTAATGACTCTGAAAGCAGCTTCAAACTCAAAGATGGCGAGGTGATAGAAGAGGTCGAATCTTTCAATTACTTAGGAAATTGTTTTGATTGCGACAATGATATTGAAAAGACAGTAAGAGGAAGGATTGATGCGACATTGTTGAGTTAGAGGAATATTTCAGGTCTGCTACGGAACAATATGATTCCACTGAAGCATATATGATGCATGCATCAGACCTGTTTTATTATATGGGTATGAGACATGGGCTTCAACACAGAAATTGGACAAATTCTGGTGAGAAATGAAAATAAGATGCTGAGACGACTGGTTGACACAAGGTATACCGGGCAACGAGTTAATCCTTTGGTGGAAATAGGTGGTATACCACGGTTAGAGACCAGACTAAGAAGTCAGATTGAGGTGGTTTGGCCATATATTGAGAAAGCCAAAAGACAGTTTGAAACTGAATGTGTACAATATGAACCTCGAGGAACGTAAACCAGTCGATAGGTCAAAAAAGACCTAAAAGAAATGCGTGAAAAAAATTTAAAATACTGGGTTTAGGAGAGCCAGGCTTTCGAAAGAGATTTATGTAAACTTGAAATTTCGTCAAACCCATCTTGAAAAGGGACAAATGGTGTAAAACGATGATGATGATGGGCATGACGTAAACTGCGCCGAAGATAGCGTCTCCAAATTGAAACTGCTTTCTTGTTATGAATTGGATAACAGTAGACTCCAGTAGCAGGTATCGACAAATCAAATCAAATCAAATCAATGACGAGTATGATTATAGTGGCATCAACTTCAGGAGTTTCTAGACCACTGAGTATTATGAACTTTGAATGCAATTTAATGTAATGTATTTTTCTTAGATAAGACAATTTAAAAAAAAATTATGCAAGTATAACTAAATAAACAAAACAGTTAACTAAGATTATATGAAAAAAATGTCTGTTGTTTGAAACAAAAGAAACCATAATAATACTTATATGAATGAAATTTAAAAAAACTGAGTTGATTTTATGAATTTATAAAAATAATTAAATCTGTGATAATAAACAAAAAAAATATATATAGATGAAACTTCGAATGAAATATTTTGAGCAATCAAATGTTAATTTTAGACAAAATTTGAACAACTTCATTGTCTTCATCTTTTTTCTTCAATGGGTCTTCCACGTCATCACAATTGAAACCAGAAATTGCTTATCTTTTTCTTTATTGTTATATCCTTTGATATTAATTAAATGATGATATTCTGGTACTGTTGTCATTTTGCTTAACGGATGATCTTTTTTTTTGACAACAAAAAAAAAAAACTGCAAAATTTGGAAACGGCGGATCTTGAAATCGATAATTTCAATTTGGACCTTAGATCGGACTGACAGTCTATAAAAAATGACCTTTTTTATAAATTACTCTATTATAGTATCAATAATCTAGGTCAACTGCTGTCAACCTTAGTAACTAAGGCATGTGCAGCAGTATAATCTAATTAGATTAATAATTGATAGTTCATCATTTATTTATTATTAGAGTTCGTATGGAGTGGCACTGTAAAACCTATCGATTGTGCAACCGAAACCCCAGTAGAGACGACTTACCTTACCTGAAACTTACTAGCTTATATTTCCTTTATATCTTTTATTAGCGGAAATCTACATACCGGTTCTATCGATGAAAACAACACAGTTGCATGCTATAACGCTAACTTAATCGAAGGTGAAATTTCCGCAGCTGTGCGCGCCAGATGACACTGTCATGACGCTCTTCACTTAAATATGTATCCTCTCCCATTGATATTCGCCTTTACACTCTGTCTTATACTAAATTACTGCTATTCCAAGCAATTTTTCAGATTTGAAATCTTTCTCTCCTAGCCGTGTTGCAATAGTCTTAAAAAATCTTACTTCATCTCTAACATTCGAAACTAGAAAAAAATTAAAAAAATCAATTACCAAAATAAATTGAAACCTACCCTTGGCATTTGGAACATTTAGGGACTGTGTCCTTGAGAATGCTCTCTAGGGGATGGATGTAAGTAAGCTAAAAAAATTGTATCAAAGATTCATTAAAAAATATAAAAAATTCGGAAAAAGTACTGATGGTGATCGTTTAAGGAAAAATACAATATTGTGTTTGATAACGCATTACAGCATAGTAAAAAAACAAAACATGAGAAAATTGATTTTTCTTTGAAATCACAAATCAACATTAAAATAATAGCATTGAAAAATAAGTTTCACTTTTTTGTACAGTGACACTGAATTAATGAATAATTTTTTTTCAAGTTTTTTAAATTCTATAATTTAATTTTATTTTCACTACGATTCCATAATTTTAAAAATTAAAATCATTTTTTGACATAATTAATTAAATTTTAATAAGAAAATTCTTAAAATAATTTTAAAACTGGACACACTCTTTGGGAAATTTATTCAAATGACAAAAAATTCTGAACCTATCTTGTCCAAAATATAAGTATATGAAAAGTAAAGGTTAAAAATAATAGTTGAATTTTATAAATAATCAAGTGAGTTATATCGGTTCAAATTTTGATGTCACTAATTATTGACATCGGCCAAGCGAGTAAACAAGCGTGCATTAAAGTCTGTACATGTAGGCAGGTTTGAGCTTCCATTTTGAAGCAAGATAAGATTTATTTATATTATTTGAATTAATTCACATTTAAAAGCGCTTAAACCTTCTGAAAATTCAGAAATGCCTCTTTATGATTTATTTGAATTTGAAAGAAGATCAAAAGAATCATATTTGTTTTGATGCCTCCATTCAATGATTATATTGAAAGTAATCATGATGGAAATTATTAATTCAATTTGGAGTGTATAAAAATGAAAGTGGAAAATTGCAAATATTTTATGTAGTAAGGAATACGTTTTTTATAGACCTGTTGCAGAGTATATAAATAGAAAATTTCTTCGGAATGACAAATATTCTAAACTGTCTGCATACTTCTCGTTGCTGAACCAAGTATTTTGAAAAGCTTCGAATCAGACTCGAGAAAAATATCTATCGATCAGTCAATGGCGCCCTATTATAGCAAACATGGATGTAAGGAACACATCAAACGGAAATCTTGAGCACAAGATCTGGTCATTTGAGAAGTAGACCGATTTAATCAATATGTCACTCAAAGAGTTTCTACGATCAAGAAATGGTAGCATCTATTATTTGCAGTTGGCCTCAATGCTTCATTCCAAATTACTTGGCAAATAGAGTTTTTCGATCACTTTTTAAATCTTTGCAATCACTGCAAATCTTTGCAATCACTTTTTGGTTGCGAAGATTTAAAAAGTGATTGCAAAGATTCAAAAAGTGATCGAAAAACCTTATACATAAACGGGAAAATAACATCAAAATCACATATTTTGATTATTGTAGTTATATGTTATCGTACTCGAAAAGTGCAAAAATCAGTTGAAGCTGGTTTGACCTTAAACATGATAGTGCTTATATAAAAAGAAAAAACAAGACAGAACATTTCAGAGAACTCTGCTATTAATCCGGATGCGTAAACTGAAAAACGGACTCCACTTTAAATCCTGGAACTCTTTCCACAGAAAATAATTCTGATTATTTATAATGAATATTAAAGTATTTTTAATTTTTTAAATGAACAGTTGAGTATTTTGCTTGTTAAATTCGCATCAAAAAAAGATAAATTAATTCATAAAATTACATGGTGTGTGCTAAAGTGATTATACCTCTGCCCGGTGTCACTCTTTAGTGACACTTTCATAACTTTTTAGTTTTTTCGGATAAGAAAAATATTTTGTATAAATTAGGATCATCCGTCCAGCCAAATGAAGACGATACCAGAATATGAGAACGTTGGTACCTGCTACTAGAGTCTCCTTTGACTCTAAGGTAGGTTTAAAATCCACTAAGAAAGCTTTCAAAATAAACGTCATTAACCAACCTACCACAAAAAATTCTATAAATTACTTGAAAACAACCAAAATCTAATGTTTCAACAATCTCTCAATAATCCAATAAACGTTAATGAAGTAAACTAAATATTAAAAAAGCTAAAGGTGTAGATGAGATCCCATCCGAAATGATAAAATATAGTGGAGATTAACTAATAAAAAAAGTATCAAAAATATTAAACTAAATAGTAGAAAATAAAATTCAAGAAAATAGTTTTATTAGTAATGGAATATTAGTAACTGTATAAAAACAAGGTAAACCAAAAGTACAACTTGAAAAGCTTAAAACCTATCACTACTGAATAGTAACCAAAAAGTACTATCGAACATTACGATGGAGCGTATACGCAAAAAAACGGAATACATCGGTTCTTATCAAAGTGTATTTAGAAATGGAAGAAGCACAACAGACATAGTCTGGTCTCATAAATGGGACATAGCTAAAGCTCTAACATACAGGGATGAGATTACTATATCTCTTCTAATAAATGTTCTTGAAAAAATTCTGAATAAAGATAAAATATTTATGATCAGAGAATTATTAACAAACACTTGCCTAGAGGTCAGCAAAAGCACACAAACCCCTTTCGAAACTAACATAGGGATCCTTTCAAGGAGATGGACTTTCACCCATTCTTTTCACAGTTTACCTAAAAGCAGCACTGCGCCTTTTCAAGTCTAAGGTAACAAGCCATATAAAGCCAGATCACAGCTACAAAAACCTACAACTATTGACACCAGCAAAAATAGTAGGATATGCTGACAATCTAGATCTCATTGGTAGAGACGAACAGCAACTACTAAGTAAACTGAAAGAGAAGTCCTCGAAGTGGAAAATCAGTCAATACCAAAAATGCTGAACTCATCAAAATGTCGAAATCTGAAAATGCCTGGATAACGAGCAAAAAATAGGCTTTTTTCTTGATGACAAAAAAGCTATTGAGAGGAAAAACAACTCTCAGATAGAATCATTCTTACTCGAATGGTGCTTGGATCAGCTGTGTATGTTTTTGTGAGTGTTTATGCACCTCAAGCTAACCTTAGTGAGAGTGTAAAAAATCAATTATATTATGCGCTTCAATCCACCATAGCTAGAGTTTCATCTTCGGAACAGCTAATCATAAGTGGAGACTGGGATGACCATATAGGATCACACTCTACTGCTTTTGAGGATGTGCATGGTGGACAGGCCAGCTCTTCTTTTGGAAGATTGAGAAGAAAGATGTGGGAGAGAAGAGGGATATCACAGTCTACGAGAGTTTAAGTCTATAAAGCCGTAGTATTGACCACACTACTATATGGCTGTGAAGCTTGGACAGTATACAGACGCCACGAGAGACTACTCCAGCAATTCCATACTCGGTGTCTTCGCAGATTTCTTAATATACGCTGGAATGACTTTGTCCCAAACACTGAAGTATTAGAGAGGGCAAACCTTCCCAGTGTTATTACGATGATGCGTAAGGCACAGATACGATGGGCTGGTCATGTGTCTCGTATGGCGGACTAGAATTCCTAAACAACTCTTCTACGGTCAGCTCAAAAATGGTCAAAGAAAAATCGGGGCCCCACGCAAACGTTATAAAGATTATTTTAAGCCAAATCTAAAGGACTTCAATATAGACGTCACTGCGTGGGAAAAACTCCTCTGACAGGCCCGCTTGGCGTAGATTGATCAGTAATGGTGCACTCCTCCCAGAAGAAAACCGTCTAAACGCCGCAAAATTAAAACGCATAAGACGTAAAGCTGGAGAAGATGCACCAGAGAGACTTGCCACACACTGGTGCCAAATATGCGGAAGAGGTTTTCTGGCGCGAATCGGTCTGATCAGCCACACAAGAACACACAGATAAGAGCTATTTTATCTTTATTTCATCTTATTTATTTCTATTCATTTAATATTTTACTTTTATTTTGTTTTTCTATTGTTAATATTATTATTATCATTACTATTATAGCTTACTTATTCATTCTTATTTATTGATTTATTTTATGATAATATTTATTTTCATCTCTCATTATGATAATTTTCTATACATCTTTATTTAGTAAAATATATATGTATATATGAATAAATAAATAATAATATTTTTTTCTTTGTTGCCATGGTCATATTCGAACACAATTGACGAACAACAACAACTGTTGAAACCTTCACCTATAAACCATATACTCGATTTGAGGTTTATATAGAATTCTTCTAGTTCTTTTGGTTTTGAAGATGCTAGTATGTTGGCTGGGGCGTACACGTTGATGATGTCAATTTTTTCTTATTGTTTGATTTCGATGTAAGCTGGTAAAAGCACACATGTTTTCCATATTCTGTTATTTTGGTAAGTTGGAACATTTTAGAATTATAACATATTCCTAAACCATAGAACTTATCAGAATTTTTTAGTTATTGTGTGGCTGTTTTTTGTTATGGTGTGAAGTTCGGTGCATTTCATTTCTTGTAGAAGGCAAAAGTCGAGTTTGAAGGACGCATTATCTTCCAGCAGACAAATTTGTTTGAATTTATTTGTTAATCCTCTTACATTGAAAGTTGAAACGTCCATTGTAACTGTCGTAGATGTTTCCATTTAAGCTAATTTTAAACTAGCATCACGTTAGAGGCAGGAACCGGAGCACATATTGAATGAAAAAAAAAAGCTAGACATGGTTTTGGCGGATGCACTCGATCGCTCTGAATAAAAAGACCGACTTCGAGATAGATCTTTCAAAAATCCAAACCCTTGTTAAAGGAAGACGGGCTATAAAAAGGATTTGATTGATTGAAATAAACGACTAGAGCAACTCGATGTGGATAATATATATATAATATATAACCAGTCTTCAATCAAACTTGAAAGCAAAAAACTACCTCAGACTATTCTTTCCCTTGTCCATTTTATTCACCCTCCATCAACACATTTTCTACCACATTCCAACTACTTCATCACTCAATATCCGCAAGACCCACCCCACTCCGCACCAACTACCTAATCCTACATCCCGACACACCTAATCATTTACCAGCCCCGACCACTCACCTCTCAACCATTTGAGTCCATACTCGCTCTTGCACCTAAGACAGTGTCCAGTACTAAAAGTGCCATGGGCTTCTTTGAGCTTGTTATCACTAACACCCGCCACTCTCTCTAAAGTGTCGATGTTCTGTGTAAGTGTTTATTCGAATTTTGAACACGTGTTGAATTTTAGATAAAAATATAAACATTTAGATATACCTTTGACAGTCTTGAAAATCCCAGAATATATATAGGCACTACAAAAGATGTATGAACTTCTAAGACAGACAATTGGAACACTGGCAAAAGAGGGCTGCAACCCGGCTAACATAGGACAACAGTGAAGGCTTCTGCTCCTGCGTCTGTGACTAGTCTACGGCAAGCAGTTGTTTTTTCCTGTCACAACCTGGATGACAGTAACTTCTGCAGCTGGTGTCTACATACCTTGACTTCCATGGTACAAAGCAGTAGTTCAGTGGAAGAGTACTTTCACTACGGTACCAAAAGTGAAGCACATAGCCCGAGGTAGTAGGGAACAGTGGAAGTCTTGGACTGCCATGAATTTTCAAGTCGATGCAAGGTAGGGCATACTGCCGTTGAAATGATTAGCCAAAATCATAAAAAATCTATCCTAAACTATAGAAAATCTTTTCAAGAAAAGCTATAAGCGGTGCTGTCACGATTAGAGGGAAAGTGACGTTTTCGGCTCGGTTTTTTGTAGACGTGTAGCAGCAGGGTCGGACTCATGCTGCAACTCAAACGGATGTACAAAAATACTTCGGGGTTGGTAGTTTGAAAGTTGATGTCTTGAGCGTAAAAGAGATGAGATGGTGGAATGTCGTCTCGTAGAAGGTGGAGTATTTTTGCGTTCAAAAAACGAAATGGATGACTTCGGGGAGAATAATTGAAGATAAAATTTAAGGTATAAGTATTTTGATTTGGTTTACACAATGATTTTGATGATTTAAAAATTTTGCTTTTAGAAAAATGGCGGGAAATGCATATGGGGTCACCAAGGTGTCTGAACGTAATTGTCATTTGTCTGGTTATTGTTAAATTTGTTGCTATCGTATAAAGGAGAGAATGAGTGAAAGAAACCTCCCGATGGACTACCACTTTGCCGTGGTCGGGAGGCTTGAGCACCTTAGTAGCCCTGAGAGCGTAAGCTCCTGGCAGGGCCACCCAAGCCGGACAGGTCAAGGGGTAGAGGTAGGACTCCAGTCTACTGGCCCTCCAGGTTGGGCGTTTGAACTAGACTAACAACGCGGCTCTGTAAAAAAAATGTGTTACAAACTACAACAAACTCTGAAAACTGCTTGGTCCAGGAAAAATTCTCTCTAGCAGAGCCTATGACTCAAGCTGGTGAAAGCCCCCGAGAAGCCAGTGCGCTGACAACTTTTCTGACGACCAACGACAAAACCAAGATAGAGACTTGGAGCATCAGAACCCTACACGAGAAAGGCAAGACAGCTTAAGTTTGTCGAGAAATGAAAAGATACAACTTGAAAATTTTAGGCCTTTGAGACAAGATGGATAGGATCAGGAAGAACGCAACTACTGAGCGGAGACACCAGCATCCACTCTGGACAGAATGAAAGCCAATTCTACACCCACGGAGTAGCATTTCTGATGACACCCGAAGCAACACGAGCACTGCTGTCCTGAGAGCCTATGTTCCCAAGAATCCTCATAGCACGCTTCAACTCAAAGGGCAGAAAAGTTACCATCATTCAGTACTATGCTCCTACCAATGTGGTAGCCATCGAAGAGAAGGATGAGTTTTACCAACAAATCCAAGCCGCTATAGACAAGACACCCAAAAGAGACTTGAAAATCCTTATGGGAGACACGAATGACAAGGTTAGTGCTGATAACACAAACGCGAACTCATTAGGAGCAGACACGGCATTGGAGTGCAGAATGAAAATGGAGAACTTTTTGTAGAGTTCTGCACCTTCAATGACTTAGTAATCTGAGGCACCTTGTTTCCCCATAAGACCATCCATAAAATCACGTGGACTTCTCTTGACGGCAAGACTGAGAACCAGATCGACCACATCACCATCAGTCGCTAGTGGAAACGAAGCTGCATGATGTCAGAATGAAGCGTGATGCAGACGCAGCATCAGATCACCATCTGGTTGTGACAGTACTCAAAATTAAGTTGAAGGCCTACAATGACCAAGCGGCAAGACCATCGCACAAGTTCAACGTGCACAGCTTGAAAGTGAAATCGGAGGCAGAAAAGTTTAAAATTGAACTGAGAAACAGGTTCAGTGTGCTTTACCAACTCCCAGAAGACCCAGTTGAAGAACATTGACATAGCCTTCGAGAAATCTGGACAACAACTTGCAAAATAGTTCTGGGCAAAAAAACCAGGAAGCACAAAAAGTGGCTTTCGACATACAGCTGGACATTCATCACTAAGAGGGGGCACTTGCCCAACCCATATCTAAAAAGCCGAGTTTTCTACATACTTCACCTCTCTAAATTTTATTAAAAGCTGCCTTTTTACAAAATTATTCCTTCATAACTAGATCACAGTTTTAATAACTTTCATTTCACTTCATAAATCTCAAAAGATTATAGCATAGTAAGGAAAAGTATGTGTACAGTTATGACATTCAAAATAGTAGGGTTATGCCATTTGAAGTGAGATTTGTAAGTACCTGTGTATAATGCCTCAAAAGAAAGCCTTTTTCTTCCAATAACTTGATGAAGTAATGAGATGGAGTAGGTTGTAGCTTAGAAGGAAACAAATTCTTTGCAAGAGTAAAAAATGGCTCTGGATTATGCTGTGAAAAATATAAATGAATATGAAATTATTAAAGCTTTTGAAATTAATCATATCCAATTTGATATTTTTAGAATAATTTCTATTTGTGACTAAAACGAATAAAACGATTCGAATCCAGTTTTATCTGGGTGACTAGATTTACTGCATTTGTGATAGGCATATAACGCTAAACTGCCCCAAACTTAGTGCCCGCGATTTGAGGTTGCTTTTGTTATAACCTGGATAACAGTAGACTCTGGTATCAGGTATCGACAAACAGATACTCTGGTATTTATGTCATTTGGCTTGGTGTGTGATTTTAATTGAAAATGAAAAAAAACTGCCCAAGTGTGGAAACGACGGAATTTAAATTAGATAATTTCAAGCCAGGGGTTAGCTCGAAAGGGCAATCTATAAAAAAATTTTCCAATTAAATGGCATATTTTGTAAACTACGCTATGAGTAGTACCAATATTTTGGGCTGACCCAGTTAATTGTAACACATAATGTAATGTAAAGTATGTAATGTGATATGATGCGGTATTTATAAAACGCTTTTCCTTATAGATCAAAGCACTTGCTACAAATTTGATGTAGCGAAAACACTGTGGAACAAGTGCTAATTATCGGCCCACGCGGGATCGAACACGGTATCTTTAGATTATTAGTCTAATGCTCTACGAGCTGAGCTATATGGGCCGAAAAAAAACAAGACTATACGTGATCGGGATGTGTGTTCGCTAGGAGACCAAATCTGCTTCACCATCCTCCATCTTCTTTTTTCCCTCAACAAGAAATAAATCTCAAACCAGGCCCTTTTTTATGGTCTTTTCCATTAAGACCCGAACTGGTGAGACAAGGCTCAGCTGCTTCTCGCAAGCTATGTGAAAAGCAAATCGGGTCCCATGTGGTGTTTTTCATGTAAGCAGAAAATCACTTCATATCAAACCTCCATTCAACACAACCATACCACCCTTCACTGGATTCACCTCAAATGCTCACACATCTCACCCTCGTTCAAATGTCACACCCACCAAAAACTTTTCCACACACCCAACCCAACCCCAATAATCTCTCTTTCCCCAACACACCACCAAACTAAAAAAATTACCCAGAACCAACCAATCCCCTTACACACACTCCCCAAAAGCTCTCTAAACAACATTAACATACTAAAACTCAGCATCAACTCAATCCCCAAGAAATACAACAGAACTCACCCCTTTAACATACAAACAAAAAATACACATCATTACGCTCCAAAAAGGCGTAGCTCTATTAATCTACTTCAACAACAATATCACCTACCTACAAACCCCCTCCTTCCCCACAAACCTAACCCCAACAGACATCTCAATATCAGCCAACCTTACCTAGGAACCCTAAAAGCCTTGAACTCCAACCATCTTCTCATCTTCATCACCTTCAAAAATAAGTACGAAATACAACTTTGATAACCCCCCAGAGATCCTAACCAACTACAAAAAAGCCAACTGGCCTTGATTCACATAAGACATTTAACGCATAAAAACATCACCACTTCAACCACAAACCGAAACAACATCAGAACCAACTATAACGAAGATACCTCTTTACCAGCACCCAACCACAAAATAACACACCTCATCCGACAACACAAAAACATAATAGGAAAAGCACCTAAAAGCAGACTGGGACCAAAAAAAAAATCCCATGTAATATGGAAAACAGTTAAAGCTTTCAACCCAAAAAGAGCACCAACAAAACCATCACACAAAACAGCCCACACCGACATACAAAAAGCCAACACACTGAACAAATACTCCAAATCAGCCACAACACACTCCTCCAACCCCACATACAGAATAATTAATAAACACACCAAATTACTCACACCCACCCCAATAATAACCACCGCAGCAGAAACAACACAAGCAATAAAACACTTCAAAAACAAAAACACCACAAGACATTATTATCAGACACCTGAAACACTTAGGACCTATAGCCATCAAACACCTAACCAACCTTTTCAACATCGCAATCAATACAAACACTATACCTCAAATATGGGTATCCACCAAAACCATCCCCATCGCCAAAACGAAAAGACCTCTCACTTCCCTCCTCATACTGACCAATAGCACTACTCTTCTCCACAGCAAAAACACTAGAAAAAATCATCCTACCAAACATCACCAAAACCAAAACCCTCTTAACACATCAACACGGTTTCAGAACAGCACACTCCACCACCACAGCTCTACACCAAATCAACAACACCATAACCACTGGCTTCAACAAAAAAAACCCAAAAAAAAATTCTCAGCGCACTCGACATGACCAAAAATTTGACACGGTCAACATCCACCAACTCATCTACAACATAATCAAATTCTTAGCCAACTACCTAAAAGGCCGCCAACAATACACCACGTACAACAACCAAACATCTAAACACACAATTTTTAAAGCAGGAATCACCAAGGAGGCGTCTTATCAACCACATTATTCAACATATACATATCAGACATTCCATTCCCGAAGAACAACTCAATCAACCTCATCACCTATGCAGACGGCATCACAATAACCTTCTCTCACCCCAACACCAACACAGTCATCCAAACCTTCTCCCATATCTTAACGAGATACACAAATGGGCTCCACCAACAACCTCCAAATCAACCCAACCAACACCACAACCACACTTATGACCAATAGTAACAAAAATAATATTCATATTAGCTTATACTGCTGTAGGCGTCCCAGTAGCTGGGTATACAGCAATCGGCTAATACACTTTCTCCACTCAGCTCTATTGAGTGAATCTGCATTTTCCAGGCCATGGGATTCCATATCTTTTTCAACATAACTCAACCAAGTTATTGGTGGTCTACCATGGGAACGACCATTCGGCAGAGGAAGTTTGAGGACGTCTTTGATACACATGGACAAACGTCTAACGTGACCATACGAACGAAGATGACGGCTGTTTTTTTTTTTTTTTATTAACCTCATGTTTCGCATTTTAGGTTGAGAACGTACCCTATCTTCATCATCAGACTGTTAGTGTTGGTCTTAGGATGTTTCTTTGCACCTAAGAACCTAGCCTGATGAGAGCAGACTGATGAAACAGTCTGAGTGGGGTCCTCCAAAAAATTGTCTTGGAACAAAATAAAATTAGTAACCCCAAAAGATTACTGGAGGCAGGAAAGAATCGTTTAGGTTTGTACCCTGAAAGGGTAGCAGCCCCACCAACTAGCAGGCCTAAACGCTGAGGCGTAGACGCCTTTTAATGTCTTGATTTGAACAGGTGCCTTTTAACGTCATGCCCAGAACGAAAAAAAAAACGACGGCCCTGTAGCAGGGTCCCTATGTCTGGAATTTTGAATTTTGTAAGAAAAACTGATGATGGACTTCTGTCCTTTGGCTTAACGCCACATATCCAGCAGATCATAAACCTATCGTTGCGCTGTAGTCTTTGCAAAACAGCAACTGTTAGAGCCCAGTTTTCACTGCCATATAAATAGGCAAAACACATACAAGGTGTGTATAATTTGCCACGAGATTCCAGGGTGATATGTTTAGAGGACAATATGAGCAACAGTTTTTAAAATTTTTCCCAGGCAACTAAACAGCCGGTGATAACTGCCAGTTCACAACCTTCACCTGCACACAACATATCACCAAGGTAGCAAAACTTTGGTTCTGCATCCATTGTGGCATTACTAACAGTAACCTCTTTGATGGGTCTATAATCCAAAAGGGGCGTTAAATTGAGACAGCGAGGACATACATAAACCTGATCCTTCAGTCTTCCAGTCAAACCACTTCATCTTTTGTGGACCCAATGAGAGCATGTCGAGCAAAAAACTGAGTTGACGCCAACACCTTTGCGTCATACACTGCAAGGAAAAGCTCCAGAATCTCTCAAGTATTCAGAACCGAGTAACATGAATTTTGTTTTTTTGGAGTTCATCCGCAATCCTTTACTTTTTATTTCTAGTTCCCATTTTTAAATTTGGATATACAATCTTCTAACGATTCTGAGATCAAAACCAGGTCATCAGCATATAAAAGTTCCCAAGGAACACCGGTTCTTAACTCTCTAGACAAAGCTTCAAAAACAAGAATAAAAAGTAACGGGCTCAATACAGATGCCTGATGTACACCAACATTTACAGCAAACTCATCGCTGAGCTGGTTATTAATGCGTATTGGACTTTTGGCTCCAATATACATGCTCTGAACTACACGGACAGCCCATTCTTCAACCCCGAGCTTTCTCATTGCCCACCAAATCACCTTCGGCCTTCTCTAAATTAACGAAAACAGAAGAGTGGTTTTTTGACAGCTAGATATTTTTACTGCAACTGACGAACAATAAAAACTGCATCAATGGCGCTTCTACCAGAAACGGAGCCAAACTGCATCTCATCAATATCCACCATCTTTCTGATTCGTCGCTTTAGAACGTGCCCAACAAGCTTCATAACATGATCTTTCAGCTTGAGGCCTCTATAAATCCCTCGATTCAAAGCATCCCCCTTACCTTTGTAAAGGTTTACAATGATGCTATCACGCCAATCAGCAGGAACTACATCTTCAGCAATAAATGATTTGATGGGGTGGACCAAGACTTCTAACCCTACAGAACCAGACGCCATCAACATTTCGGCCACTATGCCAGAAGATCCTGCTGGTTTGCGACATTTTATTTTCTTAATGGCATCACTGACCTGTGACAGTGTGACAAAAAGAGGAAGGCCAAGTATCGGTGAAACAAAAGAAAGAGACTCGCTAGACCAATCGAACTCAACATTTGATAGCCTTTTATAATGTTCAACCCAGACATTCATTTTTTTGGCATCACTTGAAGTGAGTTCACCAGCATCATTGCTGACACATAAATCACCTATTACATCACGATTACGACTGTCCATCTGCCTGGGCAAGTGAGATATTTCATTACGGCCGAATGTAATACCAGAAAATGCATCCCTTTCCGCTTCAATTTTTGTTAACTAAACAAGACGCTTAGCAACACGCTTAGAATCGTCATAAGCTTTTTTAGCTATGTTGGCTTCATTAAATAGCCCTTGAATTTGGAGCTTTTTAAAATCCTTATAACGGTTTCTTTTTTTTCACAGCGTCAGCTACACTGGCATTCCACCACCATGTTTGGCGTTCCACTGGTGGTTCAAAGATGTACCACAGACCTCTGAAGAGGTTTCAAGAAGGGACTTTTTGAGATGAGCCCATCTTTCCTCCACATTTGGAAAATTCATGACCTGAGCCGCTGTTAACTTGGCGTTCAAAAAAATGGCAAACTCTTTTGCAACTGTTATATCTCGGAGTTTCCAAGTTCGCAGACGAGGATTAAACTTCCGCTTCACACTCCTTCGTTTAGTGTGAACAAGATCACAAACCAACAAATGGTGTTTCAATGCACATTCCTCTCCAGGAATGACTTTGACATTCTTTACCATACTTTTAAAAGTTTTTCGACAAAGAATGAAGTCAATCTGGGACTTGGAACCACCGGAGTTATAGGTCACAAGATAGGACTCCCTTTTCGTAAAACAAGTGTTGGCGACAAAAAGATTGTTGGCCATTGCAAATTCTATAATCCGCTCACCTTCATAGTTACGGGTGCAATAACTAAAACTGCCATGCACGTCCTCAAAACCATCAGCTTTCTCACCAACATGCCCATTCCAGTCACCCAATGGGATATGAATCTCAGAAGATGGGACTTTTGAGATACATTTATGCAACTCATCATAAAACATTGTTTTTTACTCATTCGGACGACCAACTTGTGGGTCATAGACTGAAACAGAGGTGAACACAGATTCCCCAAGAACAAGTCGTAGTACTAAAATCCTTTTTGAGACTCGTTGAACTTCAAAAACATTGTGTCCATTTTTCTGCCAAAAGAAATTTAGCACCATCGAGACCTGACTTATTGCCACACCAATAAAACTTAAAAGCTGAAATCTTGCCCTTCAAAATGCGGGATTTATTTGACTCGGTGCCACCAGCCCATCTATGTTCTTGAATCGCACAAATTTCTCGTCTTTTCCAAAACATAGTCTCTACCAAGTCACTGCCTCTGCTCTTCAAACTTCCCACATTCGAAAAAGCTACTCTAAACGTCGTTTTCGGGTGCTCACTTGATTCGCCTGAGCCGGACCCTGCATTCCACACTCGGGAGTCAGCCAAACCCGAAGTATTACCAGTACGCATATAGGTACTGGCACTACTTTTGGTGTAAAAATATTTTTTGAAAGCCATTTAAGTTTGGACAAAATTTTCATAGAGCTGCCAGCCCAAACTATCGTCCAACTTGAAATTATCGGAATTCAAGAACCGCTGTTCCCACACTTGGGCAGTTTGCCTTGCCGTTGTCAAAAAAGAATGATCTTCCACCAAGCCAATTGACAACGATACCAGAAAATCAGTTTGTCGATACCTGCTACCGAAGTCTGCTGTTATCCAGTTTATAACAGAAAAGCAGTTTCAATTTCGAAACGCTGTCTTCGGTGTAGTTTAACGTCATGCTCAAGACCACTTCAGTGCAGTTTAACGTCATGCCCAGAACCAGAATGCAACAAACCTCTGAACAATCACATCAACAACACCCCATCTTTACCACCACCAACCCTACCATCTTAAGCCTGAGCTTCGATCCCAAGCTAAACTTCTCTACCCCTACAAACAATACCATCCCAAAAGCCCAAAAACCACTCAACATTATAAACACACTGGGGTAAAAGCAAAGAAACACTCATCACCACAAAAAACACTACTCCTTCCCGTCATCGAATACGCCAACACTATCTGGTCACCTATCATCTTCTCCACCTCCCTCAACAAACTACAAAAAATTCAAAACGCAGCCCTGAGAACAATCATGGGCTGTACACAAGGCAGTAACACACAGTACATAGATTGAGTCCATCTTTTTGTCTTGAGATCAGTTTAGACTTTTGTATTATAACTTTTTGAATTGAGGCACAAATATTATCTCTTAACAAGTATGAAATCTATTTGATTATATATCCTTTTTCACTTGTTTTCCCATTCAATGTAGTTACGTTGCAAAAATTGTCTGAATCGGGTGTTGGTGGCCACATGGTTGGCTTCCACCATTACTTCAAGGAACCTT
Source organism: Pterobdella sp. o SKG-2022 (assembly GCA_964035795.1). Taxonomy (NCBI): domain Eukaryota; kingdom Metazoa; phylum Annelida; class Clitellata; order Hirudinida; family Piscicolidae; genus Pterobdella; species Pterobdella occidentalis. Next base: position 198,191 of record OZ038324.1, on the reverse strand, counting down.
TTTCTATTTTCATTCAAAAAAATCTACGTCATTTGCGTAGGAAATATCTTGCGCACTGATTTTATTTCTGACTTTTTTGATAACTGTTTCCAGGTACAACGTATACATGACAGGACTACAACCATTGCCTTGAGAGATGCCTATGCATATTTGGAAAAAGTGGGTCCTTCAAAGTTGTTTGCTATCATTTTTAATTCAGTTTTAGTAAGAAAATCAATGAGCTTTGTATCTTGAGGATTGAAAATACCTTTTATTATTCCCATCAACTTCTCTGTCTACTGTTTCGAATGCGCTTGACATATCTATTTCTTGTATTGTTAATTTTTCTTGAGAGCTTATTCATTTTGCTATGTATAACTTAAAAGTCCACACCACATCTTCTATTGACCTCCATTTTCTGTAGACTGCTTGGCTGGGTGAAATGTATTTTTCTATTTCAGGTCTTGTTCTCTCTAGAGTGATGGTTGATATTATTATTCTTATTATTGATAAAAGTATGATTCGTCTTTTGTTTTTTACTGTTTTTGGCTTGTTGGGTTTTCGGATTGGTATTAAAAAGCCAAGTCTTAGTTAATGTGGGAGGTTAATGTTTATTTTATCATTCGAAATATCAGTGAGTTGTTTTATTGTTATTATATTGAGTCTTTTCATCATTTTTGCTACCCAGTTATCATAACCTGATGATTTTTTGTTCTTGATTTTGTTGATAGCATCCATGACTTCTATGTGATATTGATTTTAATTGAAGTTGTTGATGGGTTTTCCAATGAAGATTTAGTTGTGATTGATTTTTTTTTGAAAAAATTTGGTCAGATCTTGTTGTGTGTAGGGTGGGAGAGTTTTTTTTGTGTATATTGTCAATTTTTTTTTATGACTTTCTACATTCTTGTGTTGTAATTGCTATTTTCAATTTCTATCAATTGTTTTTCTGTAATTTGCAAATTATAATAAGAGAATTTCATGTCAATTTTTTTTAGTTTATTTCTCTCTTTTTTAAGTTCAGTTTTTAATGTTTGTTTCAGATTACAGTATTTGCTTTTATTTCTTATTTTATTAATTTTGTTTTTCAGTTTTATGATTTCTGTATCACCAATTTTTATTGCCTTATTATCTTGTTTTTCAAAGCTTTTCAAAGCTGATTGATGAATTATTTTTTGAAAATTATTTAGATTATTATATTCCTGATTGGGATATTTTGTTTGATAATTCCATCATAGTTTGATATTGGTTTATGAAAGTCAAGTTTTGTGAGGGTTTTTGGCATAACTGGTGAAGTTGTGGTAGCTCGAGGGTCATTTTGACAAGTCTTTGATCTGTGAAAACTTTTATGCCCGAGTAGCGCCTTGAATTTTCAATGAATTTTCTTATTTTTTGAAGTGTTCAAATAATCTATTGTGTTGTAGATTGTTTTGCTATTTAGATTTCCTTGCTAAGTTGTTAGCTGTCTGGCAAGATGTTTGAAGGTGGTGTTGGTGGCAATTAGATTATTCAATATATTTTCATTTTGTTTTTACACCTTTTGCAAAATTTCTCTTGTGGTTCGATTTTTGAGAATTTCTGCGTATTTTTGCATTGAAATCTTCTTGAATTAGTAGTATTTGATTATTTTTTTTTTGATGAATTTCTTGAGTTGTTGTAGAAACTCGTCACAGGCTTCTTTATTCTGGTTTCATAGAACCTGAGTTGATCCATAGCAATTCAAAACTTTTATACTGCAGCCTTTGATTAAGCCTTCAAGTATTGCGAGTCTGTCACTTACGTTTTTATACAGACGTCTTCCTAATTTTTGCTCATTAAACAACCTAAACCGTAATATTTTGGTTTTGACGAAAGAAGGTGTAAATTGCAGTTTTTTAATTTTATTTTTGTTTCATCAAGACCTTCTTTTCTTGTAGACTAAGTATATCCATGTTGTATTTGCCTAGGCAAAGTATTCACCAAATACAAGTGATGTGTTGAGAAAACCTGGGAAGTATCCTTGTGGTGTATGCCACTCAGGTGTGAGTAAAAATGCTATTCAGTGTGGAGGCTGCAGGCAATGGGTACACAAGAAATGCAGCGGCATAAAAGGCCCTCTAACTTCGGATCTTAACTTCCGATGAGCTCGTTGCCTTTGGCACAGCACGGCCTGTTGATGGAAGATTAGTAAAGGAAGTGATGATTGGTGATGAAAAACTAGAAGTTGTCCCAGAGTTCTGCTATCTTGGAGATATGTTATCTGCAGGTGGTGGATGTGAGCTTGCTTCAATAACACGTTGTAAGTGTGCCTGGGCTAAATTTCGCCAACTTCTTCCACTCCTTGCTAATCGTCCTTTATCATTATTGACCAATGGCCGTGTCTATTCAACCTGTATCAGAAGAGCTATGTTACATGCTGCTGAAACATGGCCCGTAACAGTTTCCACATTGAACCGCCTTAGACGAAATGACCTTGCCGTGATTCGCTGGATGTGCAACATCAAAACGAATGATAACGTTTGCTCTCACTCACTCCTTTCAAAACTTGGCATTCGGGATGTTGAAGTAGTTCTTCGTACAAGCAGGATGAGGTGGTTCGGACATGTAGAACTTAGCGTGGGTTAGATTGCTCAGGTGCGAAAGTTGGATTTAGATACTTGCAAGAAGCCTGGTAGGCCCAAAAAGACTTAGAATGAGCTCATATTGAATGATAAAAGAAAGCTAGACATGGTTTGTGCGGATCCACTTGATCGTTCTGAATGGAAAAGCCGACTTCGAGATAGAACTTCCAAAAAGCCCAACCCTTGGTAAAGGAAAACGGGCTATAAAAAGAATTTGATTGATTGATTGATAGACACTCTTTTTTAGATTGATTAAAAAATCCCCTCGAAAGCTGGTTGGTATTTCTGATTTTATTTTGGCAATTTAGCATGCTGCAATTGCACGTGAGATATCAGACCGGAAAATGACATCAGACTAAAAAAAAAATACAAATACGAACAAATTTTGCTTTCTTAAGTGTTCAAAGAATTGAATATGAAAAAAAGAAAATTTGAAATCTTTGAAGAATGTATTGTTGAGAAAGAAGAATACTTAATAATCCTCAAAAAAAAATTCAAAGCACCATGGCTTGGGTTTTGTAATCAAAACTTTTTTCTTCGTTGATACTTTATATTTCTTCTAAAGTTTCCAAAGCTTGTTCATAGCTGCTATTGTTAATGCCTTACAGAAACTGCAGATAGCGCTTGAAGATTTCAATTCCAAATTTGGTGCAATAGTAAAAAATTAAAAACTTTTATATTTTTTTATATTTATCAAATAGTTTACTGTAAAATTAGTTCATAATTACACGAAAGTATGAGTAGAAGAATATAAGTTCAGGGAATCTGAGATTGTATTGCTGAAGGTTGTCATAAAGACCTGAGCCTGGGGACCTGAAGTCAGGAATGCCTGCAGCTGTTGAAGGTTTAATATAAAGAAAGTGTTTTAAAATATATAAATATGAATTTGATCAGAAGTTTGAAATACCATTTCGCAATTCATAATATAAGATAATAAGGAGAATATATCAAGATATTATCGTAACTTTTCAGAGACATCGTATGTATGTAGTTTAGCCGTATCATAAAACGTTAGCGAAAAAAAACGCTAACGTTTTATGATAAGGCTAAACTTATCAAAAATTATATAGTAAGTTCAACAAACACAAAGTATTTATTAAAACGAAGACACGAAGCTTTTCGTAAGACTAGCTTACATATCACTTGATAACGGAAGCTAGTCTTACTAAAAGATTCGTGTCTTTTTTTTTATAAATATTTTGTGTTTGTTGAGCTTACTATTTGATTCAGGCTATTATACTTCATCACGAAAATTATAGCTTTTGATTCTCAATGAATGTATTAAATAATTTTTCTCAATTGATGTTTTTTGTTACAAGATATTATATAATAAAAAGTATTAGTCAATGTATCTCAAAAATTATCAACTGGATTGAATATTGTATCAAATCAAATCACCAACTGTTCTACAGTGTGTTTGTTAAAAACTAAATTTTTCAAAATTTTCTGAAAAATTTGTTTTTCATGATTAAAATATAAACTTCCACTTTGAAAGCTGCTGAAAATATGTTTGTAGTAAGTAGAACATGGCATAAAAGGGATGGAAAGGATTTTGAAGATCGTCCAGCCCAAAGGAAAACTAGAAACGGAGGCCTGCTGATCTGTGTGAGGGAGCAATTATCACACAAAGTGTGCGGCCCAGATAGAGACCTAAGTTCGCTGGACAAGCTAAAAGTTGAAATCCCCATCTCTCAGATGCAAGCGGTGATTCTCAAACTGGTATCTACAACCCGAAAACTCCCACTACTTGCAGCGAACGGTTTTTGACCTCGCTGACCTCCAAGTTGTCTTGACAAAACAAGAAGTGGTCTGTGTCAACCTGAATGTACATGACTACGTGTGGAACCAGATAACGACTCCGGACGATAGAGGGCAAAACCTTGCTGACACTGTGATAGACGCCAATGTTGCATTCCTAAACGATGACCTTCCAACACGATAAAACCCGGCAACGGGATCCTTCTTCTTGCCAAATGTCACGGTAGTCCACAAAATGCTTCGAGAGAAGTGTGACTAGCAGCCAATCAACTGCCTATCATCAGACCACCGTTCAATTTTGATCCCAACTCACCTTCCAGCGGAGAAGACGAAGAAGATGAAACGGCTAGTCTGGGACTAGAAAAACACAGACCTGAAGGCATTTCAAGCTGAAGTTGGAAAAAACCTGAAAAATAATCAGCTGAGTGAACAATTGACAAAACTATACCAACGTTTCTGTAAAGTTTGGCTGGCTGCTGCGAGGAAGTATATCGGACTGAAAGTAGTAGGCATGTCTGGCGAATGCTGGAAAACGAGAGATAGCGGACGCTAAAAAAGAGCGCGACGAAACCCGAGCAATCTAAGACATAAAGTCAGACAAGTATAAAACTAAAGACCAGTCAGTCAAAATGTTGGTGAAAGAGCGATAAACGGAGATCTGGGCGAAAAAGGGGACATCCGCCAAAGCGAAAGCAAAGATGTAATCCGTCTTTCGTAACCTCATCCCAACCAGAAAGACGGTTACAGCGTATATCACCACTGATAACGACTCTAATCTGGTCAGGCCGAAGTAAAAGGCCGACGGCTTCGTGAAACTTCACAGAGACGTGAGCACGCTCAAGTTTGAAAATCAAGAACAAGGAATGAAAGAATTGCTCAACAGCCGACTGAGAGAAGAACAAGATAACCAAGCTATATGCCATGACTTCACCATGGAAGAGGTGATCGCAGCTCTGCGCAGCCTCAACTCATCTAAGCAGGTGGGCCTGATGAGGTACATCAGAAGGTCCTTCGAAACCTTGATTTGATAGCTGTTTCCACATTTCAAATAATCTTCAATAAATCATAAAATGAGACCAGAATCCCCCAAGAATGGCGATTTTTTGACATCCGTCCATTGCCAAGAGGGGAAGAACCTACAAAAACTGGCCAGATACCGTCCAATCTCACTCACATCAACCGTTGGTAAGATAATGAAGCGCCTTGTCACAATCCGCCCCAGATTCATTGCAGAAGCAAAAACTGCTATCGGCCTAACTAACCCTGCCAAACCCCTCTGGAGCATTGCTCAACAACAACTACACCATTAACATACCTACCAACCAGAACGCCACTCACGCGCAAAATAAGAACATAAGAACAATACACACAAAAATACTTCACAATTACATATCATCTACTCACAAACAGCAGCCACCCATATGACTTAGCAGCCACCATAGATCATCACACACAATGCACCCTTTGCCAACTCAGATCAAATGAATGGCTCTTCATTCTCTCATACCTCAACAAAATCTCACCACCATCCTATCCCTCGCCCTCATGTCCACTTTGCCACAACTGCCCTCATGACACCCACCATCTTTTCACCTGCCAAAAAATAATTAATACACAGGAACCCAAGAGTAAGTGAATCAACCTTATAAGACTGGCTGAGAAGGTGGAGGGTCTTGATAGGAATCTGAGAGACACCCACCCATGACTAGAGTGCTTGGAGTATAAAATATAGTAAAAAAAGGAAATGGTTAATGTTAGCTTAAAAAGCATGGTAGAAAACTATTTTTGTAGACTTTGTTAAACTTAGTAATTGAAAATGCCTATGTTAAAGTTAAATGGAGGGCAGAAGGTTGTGGGTATGTCAGTGACCTCTTTGGCTATAAAATTGCTGAGTAAATCATCAAAAACAATATAAAAACTTTAAATTTTTTTCATATACTATAATTTTTGAATCAAAATAAAAGCATGCAATAAATAAAGTTTTGAATGAGTTGATTAATAAATGGCCAGTGTTTACATGTAGAAATGCCTGCTCCAGCCATTGTGATAATATTTCTGCAGCGTCCTTCTATTATATATTCAAGCATAGAATCCATATCAGGTTCTCGTAATAATTTTTCGTCATAACGAAAAAGATTTCTAATTTCTGGAATCAAAAATTATTTCTTTAAAACTTTTGAATTTTAAATTTTAAATTAATTCACTTTGAAAAAAGGTTGGCTTTCTGTCGTCATTCGGCTAAAAAGTTAAAAATTATGTTATAAAAGCTATACAATTAATATTAATCGTGAAAACCTTAGATGATGTTGGATCATCCATTGTAGAATTCAAAAAATATATGAATAACTTTAATGTTGAAAGACAAGCTTCAAAGTAATTTAGAAACAAGTTATATATTATTTTTTGAATTATGTCTAAAAGTGAATTTTCTATGTACTAAAATAGTTTTTGTTAATTTTTCAAATATTTTATTTTAATTATTTCAAACTTGATGAAATTACAGAAAGAATTAGCTTTATATTTTACAATTAACTAAAAGATTTAAAAAAACTGACGTTTTGCGCTCACAAGCGACTAAGATATAATTTGTCTTCCATTCACGCGCTCAAGAGAAGATTTCTGTTGATGGAGTCGAGAAGAAACCCGTTACGTTGAATTTTTTGTTTTTTTTCATTAATGCTTCCATGGAGAACATTTGATCTCAACAAACCTTCTTAGCACAAAGCCCATATCGAGACTCAGTTGCTTTTCATTCTGTTTAGCATCGCTCTTGCGAATACTTTCTAGAGCGAACAAAAAAGTGAAATGCCACGGAAGTTATCGCACTTCAGCTCGCTTTTTTTTTGAAGATGGGAATAGTTATTTGATTGATCAAGTCTAATGGACTACAAAGTCTAATTTGGTATACAATCAACTTTAGCCATTTTAGAGTATCATCAGATCCTAGAAGCAGTAGCTCTGTACTAATTCCATTAATACCAGTCGAGCTATAGTTTTACATTGTTTGAGTGTGACACACACTTCTTCGTTTGTAGAGGACTTAGTCATTGAATAAAAAGAGCTATCAGATAGAGGGCGGTATTGAGGGAGATGTGAAAGAATAGAATGATTGACCAAGGTATTGATGTTTGTGACCTCTTTGAAATGCTAACACTATCTCTTTAGTTTTATTTTTGTTGTTTTAGTCTTGTTGTATCATCTTTGGGCGAGGTCTTCAAGCAACTTTAACCTTTTGATTTGGTTGAAGACCTCAAATTTTTATTAGAGCCACCTTTACCTTGTTTTAAACTCATTTTATAATCATCCTCTGCCTCTTTACTTTTTTGTTCCCATCATGAATTCATGCAAGTTTGCAAGCGTTTTTGCATTGTTTTTGGCGCCAATCGAAGGTGGCCTGTCGAAGTTATAATGGCAGCTCGAGTAGTCGATTTTTATACTTAAAAACCACATAATTCAGTTTAAAAGGTCAAAATATTGTTATTAAAAATAATTTCGCAATTTTAGTTCAAAATTCGATAACTTAGTACAATAACATACAAGAACTACTTCTTTTGGGATGATTTCGGATTTTTTGCTTTACATAGAAAAAAGATAAATTGTGAACATCAACAATTTCATCTTATGCAATAACAAAAATTACAAAGATAAACACTCCATGGTTTTTTGGAAGTAATGAAGGCTGGTATTACTTGGATGAAAATTTTCTAAAAGATAAAAAATAAAATATTATCTTTTAATTAATATCAAAGAATGTAACAATAAAGCAAAAGATAAGCATTTTCTGGTTTCATTTGTGATGATGTGAAAGTGCCATGGAAGAAAAAAGATGAAGACAATGAAGTTGTTCAAACTTTGTCTAAAATTAACATTTGATTGCTTAAAATATTTTATTTGAAGTTCCATCAATATATTTTTTTTGTTTATTATCACAGATTTAATTATTTTTATACATTCATAAAATCAACTCAGTTTTCTCAATGTCATTTATATAAGTATTATTATGATTGCTTTTGTTTCAAACAACAGACCTTTTTTTCATATAATCTTAGTTAACTGTTTTGTTTATTTAGTTATACTTACATAATTTTTTTTTAAAATTGTCATATCTAAGAAAACTTACATTACATTAAATTGCATTCAAAGTTCATTATACTCAGTGGTCTAGAAACTCCTGAACTTGATGCCACTATAATCATACTCGTCATTGATTTGATTTGATTTTTTCATAATCACATTTTAAGGCCTTAAAAATAATGGAACGGGCCACGGAAAAAACAACCATTCATATTTAAGAATTTACAAGAAAATTTTGACAAATTTATTAAAATGTATCTTGTCTTCTAAGAACCTGAAGCTTCATGAAATGAGTCATTAGCATCCGATTATCATAAAAAATGAAAATCAATTAAAGTATCATTTTATTGAAGCTTCTCAATTTCTAATTTAATCATTTGATTAAACTAACCTTAAATCATAATTTTTTGATTATTTTCCACTAAAGAATTGGAATCAGCAGTGACAAATAATTCCTTGAAACCAAAAATTTAAGGTTATTATCACTAATTAAATACAGCTCATTTAAATAGTAAGATAAACTTCAACAATATTCAAAGCTAAAAACGAATAGAACAAAAATAAAATTTAACTTACTCGAAAACTGAAAAGTAGTTGTTGAATTTTGAAAAACTTCAGTTAATTTGGGGGTACAACAAAAATCTTTACCGAAACAAAAGAAATTCCTCAAATTACGCTGAAATGAAAAATTTTTCACAAACGGCTAATTTTGAAGAAGAGCAATAATACGATACAATAACGAATATAACTTTTCAGAGACATTTTATGTATGTTTTTTTATAGTAATTATACATAGTTTTCGATAAGTATAGCTTTATCATAAAACATTAGCATGCTTAAAGTTTAATAACGACTATAATTATAGTGGAATTTACTCCAAAAGTTTCCAGACCACTAAATTATTATACGAAAAGTGAAAGAAAAGAAAACCCTATTGTCTTATGCTTAGATTTACTTGGAACAACCTTTAAAGAATTAGCAGATCTCAGTTTCTGCTTACCAAGAATGCTTGATAGCATCTCAAAATCTTTTCACAGGTAGGTTGGACCTTCGTTGCGCAGGCATTTGAACCTCAGCATCAGAACAAAAAAATTAATTTCATTGGTTACTGCTATAATTATTGCTTGAAACTGCAAATAAAAGTAATTTGCTAAATTTTTTGTACCGATGCAATAAGTGAGGTAAAACCAGTCGGATTAAAAAAAAGTTTGTACCCAGTAAAAATTTCAACCTTTAATTAACATAAAATATACCAAAGTAATATGGCACCAACGAAAAAAGACCACGCAAAGTTGAAAAATCGCCAATCTTCTACACAAACCATAGCAATCAAAGAAAAACAGTGTGGCACATGTGGTAAAACAAATGGGAGGAAATCAGGCAGAGATTGCTCTTGTCATCAATATTTTCACTTAACATAAGTTTCCCCTAAGTTGTCCAAAATCACTTTCGCCAGCCTGGCTACATGGATGTGTTCAAACTGCAGCAATTTATTTATTTGTAACTTTCCAATATCATTAGAGAATCCGACTCAAGTCACAAACTTCGGCAAATCTTCCAGTGACATCATAATTTCATCATCGCGATTTCTGCAAGGATACCGCATACTGCTCAAGATACCTAGGAGCTCACGAGTCTTAGTTGCAGAAACCCTCGCCGAGACAATCGATGGCGTGTTGAATGACCGGACGATTCTATGAAATGGGAGAAACTTTTCAATTTCGCCACTCATTATGGCTGTTCCACGTAATCACGACAGCGCCTCTAAGCCGAACCTTTCTCTCAATTCTATAATAAGAAGCAACATTGCTTTTTTTCGCCAATCAGGGTCTCCGACAAGACACCAACTTGCATGTCCGTGAAGCCACTTTCCGGTGCTTTTGATGAAAAAACAGTTGTGTAAGCGAGTTAATGCTAAATTGATCGAAGATGATGTTTCCGCAGCTTTTAGTGTGATCGTGTCAGACGACACGATTATCTATTGTTTGGATGTTTCCTTCTCAGATCATAAGGTCTTGAGGTGGATCTTAAGCTATTTGAATGTAAAAACAAGTCAGTGACAACTTGGAAATGCATAAATGAGGTTGCTGGTAGGGGTAAGACAGGTGAAGGTAAAGGAATTGAAATTGGTAGTTTCAAGAAATACTTGGATGATAAAATTGGTGAGATCAAAAGTGTAGATGGTGGTCTATTTCAAATTGAGGTTTCATCCAGGACTTCAGTGTTAGACGAATTTATTGAGGTGGATGAAGAGGAATTGGTGAAGATAATCAACAACTTACCAAACAAACAGTGTGCTTTAGGTCCGATCCCAACTTGGCTATTGAAACGAATAGCAAGCTTGATAGCACCTTTTTTAGTTAGCATCTTTAATTCATCTTTCAAATCAGGAACTGTTCCTCAAGGTTTGAAGTTAGCCTGTGTGACGCTGATTTTGAAAAAACCCAATCTGAGCCATCCTTCTGTAGACCAATTTCAAATGTCCCTGTCTTATCAAAAATACTTGAACGGTTGGTTTTAGAAAGGACACGTAGTTTTTTGGTTGAAAATGATCTCTTACCGAGATTTCAGTCTGCTTATCGCCCTTTTCATTCAACAGAAACTGCTATCACAAAAATCCACATGGATATTTTAAAAGCAGCTGATGAAGGTAGGCTTAGTCTTTTGATATTGTTGGATCTTTCCTCAGCCTTTGATTTAGTTAATCATAGTATTTTAATAAATAAGCTATATTCAAAATTCGGTTTCAAGGGTTTAGTCTTAGAATGGTATAAGAGCTATTTAAATAATAGGTGTTATTATATTACTAATAATAGTGTTAGGACTAATTTATTTCATCTCCATGCGAGTTCATTTATCGTAATAGAGTTTGATTTATGTCACTTAAATTTTCTCGCTATATTAAACATGACTTGTAGATATAAAATGAATTGTTTGTAAATAAACAAAATTCATTTAGCTGCATTCTTATTTGGTTATTTGAAGTCATGAAACATGTGCTATGAAGTGGAAGCAAGGGCATGCTCCATCGAGGGCTTTTTTTGCTCCAAAAATTTTTCCATGAATATAAAAAATAAAGCAATGGCCCTCAGTTCCCAGCAAGTTATTTTGCAAATAGCAAATGAAATCCTCGATGGAATGGATATGCCTCATGACTGGATGATGAGTACAGTTGTTCCCATTTATAAGAAGAAAGGTAGCGTTATGGACTGTGCGAGCTATCGAGGTGTAAAGCTTTCAGAGCATGGTATGAAAGTGGTGGAAAGGTTGCTGGAGAAGAGGTTAAGAAGGTTAGTGAAAGTTAATCAAATGCAATTTGGTTTTATGCCTAACAGAAACACAGTAGACACTATTTTTATTCTTAGGAGAATTTAGGAAAGCTACCTTGAGAAGAATAGGAAGCTTTTTATCTGTTTTGTTGATTTGGAGAAGGCTTTTGATCGGGTACCAAGAAAGGTGATTGAATGGGCGCTGAGAAAAAGGTTGGTGCCGAAAAGGTTGGTTCAAGCAGTAATGTCAATGTACAAAGGAGCAAAAACGCGGATTAAGGTTGGAGGTGGACATTCGGAAGAATTTGATGTTGGTGTAGGTGTCCATCAAGGATCGGTTCTCTCGCCGTTTTTGTTTTCAATAGTGCTAGACGTATCGTCGGAAGATGGAAAAAAAGGTGCTTTATATGAACTGCTTTATGCAGATGATTTGGTTTTGATGGCAGAGATTATGGAAGAACTAGAAGCACAATTCATCCGTTGGAAGGCAGCCTTCGAAAAGAAAGGATTGAAGGTTAATCTGGGTAAGACAAAGGTCATTGAGAGTAGTGGTGGTGGTGGGGTTGTTGTCTTGGCTAAGAATTATCCATGTGGTGTGTGTGGTAAGAGGGCTAAGGTAAATTGTGTGAGGTACAAGACATGTAAGAAGTGGTTTCATGCGCCGTGTGCTAGGGTAAAGAGAGTTTCTCGTAGGATGAATGGAAATTTTGGATGTAGGGTTTGTACAAATGGTGCAAATAGGGAAGATAAGAATGTTTCAAATGCTTGTTTAGGTGAGTTGGAAAGGGTAAATAGTTATTGTTATTTAGGAGACAATGTGAATGGTGGAGGAGGAAGTGATCTAGCTGTTACACGAAGGATCGGGCTGGGCTGGAAGGCATTCAACAGTGTGTTTTCTATGTTATGTGGTAAAAGACACACATGGAATATTAAAAGACAAATTTATATGACATGTGTGAGACCTGTCATGACATATGGCTCGGAAACCTGAGTAGTAAGATCCATTGAAGAGAGTATTTTGAGAGGAGCAGAAAAACGGATGCTTAGAATGATGTGTAGTGTGCAACTAGCTGATGGTGTGAGTACAAAGGAGTTGATGGTTAGATTAGGGTTGGATAATACGATCGTTGAAGTGGTGAGGCAAGAAAGTTTGAGATGGCTGGGTCATGTAGTAAGGAAAGAGGATGACGACTATGTCAAACAGGCGTAAAGGTTTGAGGTTGAAGGTAGTAGAAGAAGGGGAAGGCCAAGGTTAACCTGGAAAGGGATGATGGAAAACCTTCGTCGTGGGCTTGGATTAGTTCTTGAAGATGGCTATGACAGGGTGAAATGGAGGGAGAGAGTTAGATCATGGAAAGAAGTCAGTGACCCCTTGGAAAATGGATAGATGCTGACTATAATGAAATGATGATGATCTATACTGGTGTGCCACAAGGTTCTATAATCGGCCCGCTCTTATTTAATCTGTTTTCTAGTGATCTAGAAGCAATTGCACAAAGACATATTCTAGCTGTGTCCCTGGTGAAACTGAACAATTGCAGAACAGATTGTCTGACTGTGTCAATGAGATGGCAGCCTGGATGGAATCCAATAGTTTTAAACTCAATAGATCTAAAACTGAAGCTATATGGTTTTCTTCTTTGAGAAAGGTGAACAAGTTACCAACCAAACAGATAAGGATACTGGATACTTTCATATCACCTTCAGAAAGTGTCAAAAGCCTGGGTGTTTTCACGGATAGAGACTTGAGTATGAACTCACATATAAGTAAGATGTTGCAAGTAGGCTTCTCAGCTCTCAGGCAGATAAGGTCCATTAAGAAGTGTTTTTCTTATGAATTGTTGAGAACCCTTTCTGTTGCTTTGATTCTGAGCAGTATAGATTATTGCAACACATTGTTAGCTGGGTTACCTGAAAAGCAGCTGTGTAGAGTCCGGTCTCATATCAACACTACAGCCAGATTAATTACAGGCACAAGGAAGTTTGACCATATAACTCCAGTTTTGAAAAAGTTGCATTGGGTCAAAGTTAGGGATAGAGTTGTTTATAAAATATTCTTACTTATAATTAAATGTAGGCTAGGATATGGTCCAAAATACATATCGGAAAAACTCATACCTATCTCTGAAATACCTGAAAAGCGAAAGCTTAGATCTTCGGACCCAACCAATTTATAGGTCCCCAAGTCCAAAATGTCAAGTATTGGAAAGCGTAGGTTTGATGTTGAAGGTCCAAGTTTGTGGAACGGCTTGCCGGAAGGCTTAAGAAGGGTTAGGAAAGTGAAGAACTTTGGAAAGGGGTGGAAAAGTAGTTTTTTTTTTTAAATATTAAGCTGTTATAATCTATTATTATACTAGAATATTTTACAAATATCAAGTGATCTTGAAACTCTCTGGGTTAAACATCACTATAATAAACCTCGTAAACTAATATTATTATTATTATCCCACTGCTAAAGTCATGGACGCTCTCCGTCTTTAACAATCATCTATTTCTTCTGATTTTCGCCCACCTCCTCCTTTAGTTGATCATTTGCTAACTAATAATCCAAATGAGGTTCTTGCAGCCTTGAGGTCTTTTTCTTTTAGCAGTAGTGCTGGATTAGATGGCTTAAGACCCGAACACTTGAAGGATCTCATTTTATCCACCACATTTGAAGTTGGTAGAAAATTATCAAATTCTATATCTAACATGCACAATATTTTATTAAGTGGCAACCTCTCTATCTATGGATGTGAAGAGGCCGCCTATTCGGGACTATATTTCTGATCATCAGAACAGCACTTCTTCTAAAAGTATACTGATTAAACTCGATATAAAAAACGCGTTTAACGCCGTTCACCTCGATCATCTTCTCAAAGTATGTCACCACCGTGCCCTTTCTGTTTACAACCTAGCTCGGATCGCTTACCAACACCAAAGCGATTTTTTCTGTAAAGACCAAATAATATCATCAGCATCCGGAGTTCAACAAGGTGATCCTATCGGTCCCCAACTATTCGCTTTAGCTGTTGACGACATAGCAAGGTCGGTTTCCGAGCCACTAAGTGTATGGTTTCTAGACAATGCAACTTTAGGAGGACCAGTTGACAAAATCATTCATGATTTGGAAACCATCATTCTTGCCCTCTCTGATCGGCCTTGAAATAAACGCGTCCAGATCTGAGGTCGTAAACTTAAATCTGGACGCGGTCGACTTTCAAAAGGCTTTGGAAAAATCCGAGGCATACTGAAAAGGATCCAGGTTACGCCCCCCCCCCTTCCTCCCCTGAGAAGCTAATAATGTTTGGTGCACCAATATTTAGCTCTGCCGTCAAAAATTCACCTTCAGCCAAACACTCCCATCTGCAGAAAATTATTGATAGATTGTCTCATCCAAGTGCCCATCAAGCGTTTTTCCTCCTTAAAAATTGTCTTTTCATTCTAAGGTGCTGCCCTAGCTTTCACGAACTTGTGCTTCTAATAAAATATGAGCAAACGCTTAGGGAAGAAGCCGCCAAAATTGGAAACATTAATTTTGATGACACAGCTTGGTTGCAAGCAAAACTTGTGGTTAGACATGCGGGGATTGGTCTTCGTTCACCCTACGATCTTGCACTTCCAGCTTTTTTTTCACGCGTAGCATGTCGGTCTTTGATCTCTGATGTTTTCAATAACACTAAGGAACATCGGTCAAAGGTTGAATTTATTGCAGCAATGGAAGCCTGGGTTGTAGAAGATCTTCAGATTCCCTCCAACCCTGAAATCCAACGCAATTAGGATGAATCTATGTGTGAAGCGTTGAACAGCCAATCGGTAAACTTTGAACCAACACAAACTTGCATCCTTAGTTTCTGCCTCTCAAAATTGTTCCGGTGCCTGTCAACTGTTTACCAAACTCAGCAACGGGCGAGCTGCTAGACGACAAATCTTTCAGAACTTCGATATTCCTCCGTTTTGGATCGCGTTTATACTCGCCGCACAAACGTCGTTGTGGAGCTCAAGTAGACGCTCTTGGAAGACATCCGTTATTTTGCAAATTAAGTGCTGGACGCATCTCTAGACATCGTGCACTGAACAATTTAATCAAACGCGCCCTAGGCAAAAGTTGATTTCCCAGTCAGCTAGGTAATCAAGAAATTCTTACAAGGCTTTTATTCATTAATTTTGAATTAAATAAAAGTAGTTTATATCATTATAGATCACGGATAATAAAAGGTAAAATTAGTGATCACACGTTGTTTTTACTCATTGTTTATGATGGCGCAAACGAAAACTGACCAAGTGTTACTCTCAGTTTTGAAATTTGAGTTTTATATGCTTTTCAACATTTCTTTTTTTAAAAAGTTCAAAGATTAGTATTTATCATTATTAATATCCTTTTGAAGGATTTTCTCTCATAAAAGTAACTTTTTTGCAAGTTAGTGAATACATTCTCAATTGAACCTCAATAAATATCTCTAAAAAATACTAAATAACATTTTTAAAAAAACAATTAATCATATGTTGGAACATAGTTTGATATTCTTTGACTAAAAAACATTTTTCTACAATTTGATATTTTACTTTCAAAACCTAAATAATTCATATTTTTGAGATTTTTTTTCTCCAAATTAAAATTTAGATTTTTCTATATTCTTTTGTTAATAAAATTACAAGTTGTAAGAGTGATTTATATAAAATTGTACTTGAATTTTTATTTTTCACAATTTCTGAAATACTCAAAAATTCTAAATACAAACCTTGAATAATACATACCAATTATACCTAACACCATAATAGCTTTGAATTAGTTGTATAATATTAATAATACATCTAATAAGAATAATAAGAGGAAGAATAAAAATAATGATAAATTCACTTATATTATAAAGTACTCATTTTTTCGTTTCCTAGGCAACCGCACTTTTGAAATTTCACTCATTATTGCCTTCTTTACGTTTTTTTTCTCCAATTTATTTCCATTAACTATTTGATTCAAACACTTTTATTAACTGAATAATAATACGAAGCTTTTCGTAAGTTGAACTCCCATTATCAAGTATACAAAATTATTTAAACACTAAAGATAATTTTATTAAGTACAAAGCTTTTCGTTAACAAAGTAACATTATCAAGTACGTTAAAATTCAAAGACACCGTTGTCTGAATTTTAACATACTTGATAATGTTACTTTGTTAACGAAAAGCTTTGTACTTAATAAAATTACCTTTAGTGCTCAAATAACTTTCAAGTATACAAACTTAGATGTTAACTGCCATGGTAACATCATTTAATATTAATTCTATAACGCTTGAAAAGAATAATGAAAATAAATTTCTAAAATATTGAAATAAAATTGAATCAAAGCTATAAAAATGGAAAAAAAATAGTTTTTGTTAATAGGCTAGCTTAGTTAATCATAATATTTTCATTAAATTTTTTTCATTTTTTCTGATTTAATTTAATTAATTTCTTTTTTTGTTCTTTTTCTAAATTTTCCTATACATATATAAATATATATTTATACCTTTTTATCAAACACCAAACTTACCAAGATATTCTTTTTCCAAAACCAATAATTAACTCTTGACACCACTGTGAATCTAATCATCTGATCAGAGAAAAGCTTTGTGCTAAAAATCTACCGCAACAGTGTACAAACAAGCACTGCCCACAAATATAATAAAGCACACAAAAAAATATAACAAACATTTAGAATAATAACACTAAAAAAGTTTTATTGAACAAATCACTTGATCAGAGATCAGCTTTGTGCTAAAAATTCACGGCAACAGTGTACAAACAAGCACTGCCCAGAAATATAATAAGACACACAAACAAATATAACAAACATTTCTGCATTTGATTTATCTTCTCACTATTATTTATCATCTTTTTTATTCTTTTTTCTATCGATTTCTTTTCCTCCCTTTTATTTTGCTCAAGACCAACAAATTTTCATAATCTCGAGAGTAAAACTCCATGATAAAACTGAACTTATAGAAACTAAAAAAATTAAGCTTATACACGAAATAAAATTGAAAAAAAAATATACATATGTATAAGAAAAGAATAAAAATTAAAAAAAATAAAAATAATTATAATAAAAAAACAACAAATATGGGAATAATTTTCTAAAAATAAGTCGAGATAAAATACTTTATTTAAATATCTTTAAAAATTACTACCGGAATTACTGTTGTTTTCACCTTCCATAACCTGGATAATTCTCTGGCCAATTCTTGGTATTTATTTTTTTTTCTTTTATTTCTGTTCGAATATCTCCTGGTATAGCTATGTCTATGATATAACATTTTTTTCTGATCTTTTATTATTATTATTATTATTATTATTATTATTATTATTATTATTATTATTATTATTATTATTATTATTATTATTATTATTATTATTATCGTTCTTTTTTTTGAAATACTAGTTATAAGATCAAACATCAAGTTACTACCAGTGACCTCAGATGAGCGAAATTGGAAGTTATATTGATAGGACTTTTCTGAGGACATGGGCTGTGCCGCTTAGAACTATCTTCTGGATTTACTGAAGAGATGGATTGCCGGGTATTTTATCGAAAAATTCTTTGGTTCCTTTATTTACAAGGCCCAGTGCATCTATTACAACTGGGATAGTTTTAGCTTTGAGGTGCCACATTTTGTCGATTTTAATTTCCAAGTCTTTATGTTTGGAGAGCTTTTCAAATGTTTTGGATGACACATTTTTATCTGATGGCACGCTCATGTCAATTAGATAACAGACATTGCTTAGCAAATCCTTTACGACAATGTCTGGTCGGTTGGCTTGTATTGTTCTGTCAGTCTGGATTGGGAAGTCCCAAAGAATGGTGAAATTTGGACCATCAGTAACTGGCTCTGAATGATGTTCATACCAGTTTTTTCTTGTACTCACTTTGAAGTGGTTACAGATTCTCCAGTGGAGATATTGACCTACCCTATCGTGTCTTCTTTTGTATTCTCCAGGTGTGAGAACAGAGCATCCGGAAATAAAGTGGTCAATAATTTCTACTTTCTCACCACAAAACCTACATTTGGGGTATGTTCCGTTTTGGATTATATTTGCCTGAAAGTTTTTGGTGACAAGGATTTGGTCTTGAGCCGCAAATATAAATCCTTCAGTCTCCGCCTTCAATCCAGAGCTGTTGAGCCACTGGTGAGTTGCTTTAGTATCAACATCATCATTTTTACATCTTGTTACAAACTTTCCATGCAGAGGTTTTTCTTGCCAGCTTATTTCGAGCTTTTTCATACTTTCATGTTTTGCAATTTTTTTTAAACTTTTTGAGAACTCTATCGGTTTTAGTGCATTATTGTCTACAGGGTTAAGGCAAAGTTTCCAGTAGAATTTATTGGCTTCTTTAACTATTGAGTGAAGTTTTTTTGAATTTTCATAGAGATGAACTAGCTTAAGCACCCAGTCTTCAGTATTGCTTAAGTAATGAAAAAGACCTGTTGTTGATGATTTATATAAAGTTTCCAAGTGAACTAACCCTTTCTCTCCATTGTTACGTTGCAAATATAAACGGTCTATATTTGATTTTGGATGATGCATTCTGTGACAAGTTAATTGTTTCCTAATTTTAGTGTCTATTCTTTTTATTTCACTTAAATTCCAGTTAATTATGTGAAAATTTATAAGATATTACGGGTACTGCTATTGTATTTTATGCTTTTATTCGGTTTTTTTAATTCAATTCTGTCTTCATAATGGTTCTTACTCTTCTGATACATTCCTTTCTTAGTTTCTCTTTCATCATTGCGTGTTTTATTTCACTTCCTTCGTTTACTCCGAGATATTTATATACTTCTTCTTGCTCTAACTCTCTAATAATAGTTCCATCACTGATTTTTATTCCAGAAGTATAAGATAGTTTTCCTTTTTTGAACGAAGTTTTAGCACATTTATTGAGACCAAATTCCATACCGATATCGTCACTGAACTTCTTCACGGTTTTTAGCATTCCTTCTAACACTCCATCACTTGAAGCATAAATTTTTAGATCATCCATATAGAACAGATGGTTTATATTTTTTCCTCTTATCTTATAACCATATCTGGTTTCGTTCAAGAGTTTTGATAAAGGTATGAGTGCCATACAAAAAAGAAGTGGAGATAAAGAATCGCCATGAAAGATACCGCATTTTATTTTTAAACCAAAGAAAAAAAAGATGCCATTAGAGTGAGAAAGAAAAAGTTTGTATTCCATAATTTTATTTTAGTTTTGATGAAGTTGATGAAAATGGGTGATAATTTGAATATTTCAAGACAATTTATTATCCATGTATGAGACATCCTGTCAAACGCATGGCGCCAGGTACACCCTCTTTTGGTCTGGAAAACCTGCAAAAGAGAAGCGTCTCTCTGGTGTTGGTTTCATGCTCAAAACCTCAATCGCATTGAAGCTGGAAAACCTGCCATCTGGTAATTTCGACCGTATTATGTCAATGCGCCTACCTTTGGAGAAGAAGAAGTATGTGACGCTTCTTAGTGTGTGTGCTCCGACCCTTCAAGCTGAGCCTGCTGTAAAAAACAACTTTTACTCAGAACCCCGTAGCCTTCTCCAAAGCATCCCTGCAAACGATAAGATCGTAGTTCTTGGTGATTTCAATGCTAGAGTGGGCCAAGACGCAGCTGCCTGAAAAGGGGTACTGGGCAGACATGGCGTTGAAAACTGCAACGAAAACGGGCGCTTACTGCTGGAGTTCTGCACAGAGCAACAACTCGTCATCACCAACTCCATTTTCCAACAAAAGGACAGTTTAAAAACAACTTGGATGCATCTTCGGTCTAAACACTGGCACCTCATTGATTATATTTTAGCGCATCAAAGAGACCTCAAGGATGTCTTGCACACCAGAGTGATGCTCAGCGCAGAATTTCATACTGATCACCGTCTAGTGCGATGCAAACTCAATATGCACTTCAAGCCAAGACCAAAGAATGGAGAGCCACTTAAGAAAACGTTCAAACTCAGTATGCAACAGTCAGCTGAAGTGGAAGCTGACTTCCAGACAAACTTACAGGCCAAGCTTGGAAAGATCAGCTTCCTAGAAGTTTCTTCTCTTGAAACACTCTGGAACAAACTGAAAACTAACATTCTCCAGACGTGTGAAAAAGTTCTTGGATTTGCCACTCGATGAAATAGAGACTGGTTTGACGAAAACAAAGTAGAAATCCAGGAATTGCTAGAAGAGAAGAGATCAACCCACTAGGTTTGTCTGGCTTACCCGTCCTGTCTTGCGAAGGAAGCTACATTTCGTCAAGTCCGCAATAAGCTCCAGCTTAAGCTTCGAGTTATGCAAGATGAATGGTGGCCCAACCTTGCAGTTAGAACTCAGCGGTGTGCTGGTGCTGGTGACTTCAGAGGTTTTTATGAAGCCCTCAAGGCAGTATATGGCCTCGCATATCAGACCCTGAGTCCTTTGCGCAGTGCAGATGGACAGACAGTCCTCAAGGACGAGACAGCCATTTTGTGCCGTTGGACAGAACATTTTCAGGCTCTGTTTAATACTAATCGATTTTTCCAAGACTCAGCACTACTCCGCATCCCTCAGCTGCCAGTGAATGTCAAAATGGACGAACCACCCACAATGCAAAAACTTACCAAAGCCATAGAGCAGGTGAAGAGAGGCAAGGCAGGAGGAGTTGATGGAATTCCACCTGATCTCTGGAAAAATGGAGATCTAGCGTTACACAGCAAGCTCCATGAACTCCTTGTCTGTTGTTGGGAAAAAAGCAAATTGCCAGGAGACCTCCGGAATGCAGTCTTTATTGCTTTATACAAAAATAAAGAAAAAAAGTCTGACTGCTCTAACTACAGAGGGATCACTACTCTTCATTGCAGGAAAAATCTTTGTTCTCCGACAGCTTCAAGAAAAGTGTCGAGAGCAGAACAAAGGACTGTATGTAGCGTTTATCGATTCAACGAAGGCGTTTGACACGGTGAGCAGAAAAGGTTTTTGGCTAATCATGGAGCGCTTCGGCTGTTCCCCAAAATTCTACAGTATGATCATCCAGCTGCATGAAGACCAGCACGACCAAGTTAGGTTGAACAGCGACATCTCTAAACCCTTCCTCATTGTCAATAGTGTGAAACAAGGTTGTGTTCTGGCTCCAACTCTGTTCAGCATTTTTTTCAGCATGATGCTCAAGCAGGCCATGAAAAACCTTGACGATGAAGATGCTGTATACATCCGTTATCGCTTCGATGCCAGTCTATTCAACCTTAGGAGGTTGCAGGCCCAAACAAAGACTTGGGAGCAGTTAGCTCGAAACCTTCTATTAGCCGACGACGCTGGCCTCGTTGCACTTACCAAAAGAGCCTTGCAGCGACTGACATCCTGCTTTGCAGAAACTGCCCAGATCTTTAGTTCCGAGGTCAACCTAAAAAAGACGGAAGTTCTCCACCAACCTGCACCTCAAGAAGAGTATCGCCTTCCTCATATCACCATTGGAAAGACTGAGTTGAAGACAGTCCACCAGTTCACCTACTTGGGCTGCGAAATCATATCAGATGCCAAGATTGACAGAGAAATAGACAACAGGCTGGCCAAGTCAAACAACGCTTTTGGCAGACTGTTCAAAAGATTCTGGAAAAACAAGCATCTGAAGAAGCGTGTACAGAGCCGTCATACTCACCAACCTACTGTACAGCTCTGAAGGAGAAAAAATCGTGACGCTTCAACAGTTGTACCTGACATAACCTTTAACTGCAGTCGCTGTGGTCGTACCTGCCTATCTCTCGCATTGGTTTAATTAGCCACGAGCGCACTTGCAGTAGACGTGGGAACCCTCCTTTTTAAAATCTTCGTTCACGAAGTTAAGCCAAGAAGAGAACCAGTAGGTCTTGAGAGAGGAGACGGCAAACGGCCTGATAAGGGTTACCATTTTTCCTTATACGGCTGGCAAATGCCTCATTTGGGACGCTAGCTGCTCTGATTCTTTTTCGCCTTCACACTTGCTTTAAACTGTAGCCAATCTCCGCTGGGCTTCCCAACAAGTAGAAATGGCAAAAATACAAAAACATCGAAGCCTTGCAGATAACCATGTTTTCGTCTCGTTAGCGGTTGAAACCTCTGGTATCTTTGGTTCTCATGCTTTTTCATTTTTGTCTGATTTTATAACTCGCATATCTAAGGCTAAAGATGAGCCCAGAGAATCTAAATGGTTATTTGAAAGTTTGTCACTGGCTATTGTTCGTGGTAATGTTCAGGCAATTCGCTGTGCAGGGGATAACTAATAATAATAAAAATAATATTTTATGTTAATTTATGACAATAATGATTATTTAAATGCATTTTTTTATATCATTTTTTTAAACTTAATTTTTTTCAATTTGTTTAGCTTGCTAGTTAAGTAATTTGGGCTAATTCGTCCAATGGTGAGTGAATAGCCTAGATAGTAAGGTCAAAAAAAACAAACTTTTTATTTAAAATAAGACACGAAGCTTTTCATAAGACTAGCTTACATTATCCAATGTTAGCTCAGAGTAAATTTGTTTTTAAAATGATTATGCAATCAACCTTTGTAGGTATTAATGCTTCGATTGAGAGTGCTCTGGCATTGTAATCTGAAAATGTAATGTGCGTCTTTTACGTATCGTTCAGAAGCGCTTTGCTATGAGCTGCTCATAGAAGTAGGTTTTCAGGTCCTTAAAAAAGGATAGGAGGAAGATTTAAAATTTAGAGAAAGAGAGTTCCAGAGAAATGAACCGAAAAAGAAAAAGCAGTTTTAGCGTAAGAGTGAAAGGGAGAGATAATGAAGAGCTGAGAGCGGGTAAAGGACCGTAGGCCAGCACGTTTAGGAGGTAGTAAGAGGCTAGAAAGATAGCCAGGTGAGGTAGAATGAGAGATTTTATGAACTTTGACAGTAAAGTTTCATGAACTTCATTTTGATACACCTCAATTAAAACAGGAAAAAATGCATTAAATGTTTTTTGTTTTATGAAGATATAAAACAAGTCAATAAGAAAAGCATGGTCGCCTCATTTGAAGGAAACCCAGAAATCACATTAATGATAACTTATGCACCTGTAGAGGGAAGAGGACGCTGAAGAATACTATAATTTATTAAAAAATGTGATAGCTGATATTCCCTGACACAACTGTCTGATGAATACTTTTATGCCTACCTTCCGGATTGTCTCATTTCTAAGTTGCAATCTTTCCAAAATCGCGGTGCCAAAAGTGTTCTTTAAGCCGATTACTATTCTCCATCTCGTGCTTTTCTCGATCGCCTTCATTGGTCCGGTCGGACTAAGAGCTCAGTTCAAGTTACGTTGGCCCACCGCTAATATTCTATATTTCAACCAGCCGGCTTACTTATATGAGTTTCTTTCTATCAGACAGACTCATGAGTTTCAGGTCTTCGAAATCTGGCTTATGACTGCATCAGCCTGTCTTTTCTAACTTTTTCATTTCACTCTTTGTCGTATATCGCCCCTCATTTATGGAATTTTTTTTCATTTAATCTGCGTCTTTCACCTTGCTTTAAACATTTTCGCAAGCGTTTGAAAACGCATCTATATAGCCGCATCTCTCTGCCGTAGCTCTTTGGGTTACACAAGCGCCTCTGAAGCAAATCTAGTTTGCAAACTGCGCGTCTTACAAATAAATAATAATAGAAATAATAATACTGGAGATATAACCCTAGTTAATGAACAAAATAAATTGGTTTTTGTTAAATATTAACCAATAATTAAGAAAAATTGTATATGTGAGTGATTTCATACGATATCAATGGGCACAAACGAGTTAAAAGGACGTCTAAATGGATTGTGGTCAAGAAAAAGAGAAACGATAATATGGTAATAACAAATTAATAAATATAAGTTTTCAATTTTTTTATTCGCTTTAAAGATATATTGAAAAGACAATTGTTCAAAACATCTCAAGAATTGAAATTTTCTCGAATATCTCTTTGAAATATTGCCTTAAGAAATTCAAGACATCGCAATTGATGACGTATTTCTCCTTCAACTTAATTTCCAGTTTAAATATTCATAAAAAATTTGATTTATAAAGATCATTTTCAAATTTTGAATCATTTATAACTGCAACCACTGCAAGAAAACACGTACAATTTTTTTATTTTTTTCTCTTCTTTTGTTTATTCATAGGTTTTTTCCATTTGAAAATTTAATAACTTTCGATTATCAAAAAAAATTTCAGTCATCAATAATTACGCTTAAAAATATTGAAATCGGATATTTTTATTTTCAAATAATAAATATCTTCCAGCTGAATGTCAAAATGATATTAGAGCACAGCGTATTATCATTTCCCAAATCTTCCTGGAAATCCCAGTTTGTCGTAGTCTTTCACACACTGTTTAAGTTGGAGCATGCGCTGTAAGGTGCGCAAGTCGCTGACGTAGACGAATTCTCCGTTCATGCGGCACCCAGAACCATATGTCCTCTTCTCTTTGCTGTGGCAGTTATTGTAACACTCTTAAAATATTGATTGAAAGTTTCTTTATTATTAATTTTTTGCGTATATAAATATTTATAACTCAGTGTTTCAATAGAATAAAGGAAGGGAAATTGGCCATAAGGAAAAACTTTGCAACTTCGTAATGACTCTTCAAATATATATTGCAACTATCGAGATACAGTTTTAAAGCAAAATTTTTTCTGATTCAGGCACAATGCCAAAAGGCATCGAATAACAATATTTTTCAAAAGTCATACTTTTCGAAACAGTTATTTTGAAATGACCTGAAGTTTTGTAAGAGGATGTTGTCTTCGTCATAATATTGCCGCTTCTGTGTTTTGCAAGTATCAGGTATTCAAAAGTGTATTTTATAAATATTTTAAATTCTTCAAACATTTTTAGAAAATAGAAAATGATGCAGTGATTATATACAGAGACAAGATAGCAACTGATATGGTGTAAGCTGAAGTGCACATTTAACCAGCATTAAAATGCATCATGAGCTTAAAAAATAATAACAATAATGAATTAAAATAACTTAATTCAGCCAATAAACACGCACAAAAGTTACCAGATGAAAATATTTTATCGATTTCAAACCCTTACTTAATAAGCAATTAGAAACAAGTTTAAAAACTCTTTTTCATCTTTTTAAATTAGAAAAAAGCCAGCGTATCGTGCGTCAAAAAATTGCAAGGTGATTTTGCAACAAATGAACATGGCGACTCCGTCATACAACAGAAAAATTTGAATAAAAAGTAATGCATCTATCAACTTTTTCATCTCTACTTCAATGGCAGCACAAACCGCCATACAAACGTTATCATACAAATGTATTGGACAAAAACACAGGTTTGTTCACAACAAGGTTTTTCGTAAGCAGAACTAAAAGCATCAAGTGATTGGGGCATTTCACTTTTTAAAAATCGATAATGACGAATACACAAAAAGTTGAAATTGATGGTCACGAAATACTTGAATACGACCACAAAAGACCACGATTGAACATTTGATTTTTTTAAAGTTTTAAAACGGTGTTGAAAACAAGTGCAAATTTTTCCTTTTTTAATACATAAAGAATGATGTTCAAATAGTCTATCCAGCCAGTAATTGTCAACAATAAACTTCAGCGGATATCAAGAGCATGGTGGCCAAAGTGCTTCATGGATTTGACGTTGTTTCTTTTTCCTGACATTTGCTAGGCAGTTTTTCACAAATATTTTTATATTTCCAGGCAATTTTTAAATGTTAGTGAATATTTAAATAAATTAATTATATATATATTAACTTATAAGGGACCCTTTCATCATACCGACCAATTTCAAACTTGACCGTCCTTTTAAAACTTCTTGAACGAATTGTCCTCCCAAGAATTGTCACTAAACAACAATAATTTATTACCATCTTTTTAATCAGCTTATCGTCGCCATCATTCAACAGAAACCGCATTACTAAAGGTTTCTACTGATATTTTGAAAGCAGCTGACAACAAAAAAATATCTCTTCTTGTCCTTTTCGATCTTTTGTCTGCCTTTGATTTAATAGATCATCAAATACTAATCAGAAGGCTAAACGAATCATCTGGCTTGAATGACCTCACTTTTGAAGGGTTAAGGAATTACCTCTTCAACAGATCATTCAACGTCAAATGTTCCAAAACAGAATCAGCACCAAACGTTTACTCTACTGGAGTACCACAAGGTTCTGTTCTTGGACCGATTTTGTTCACTTTATACACAGCTGATTTAGAAAAGATTGCATCTTCTTAAAATTTGAGAATTCATCAATATGCCGACGACATTCAATTATATGGGCATTGTTTATTTAATGCATCAATGGACTTGCAAGAAAGAATGACAATGTGTATTGATGAAAGTGCAGCTTGGATGAAAGCCAACCAAATGCAACTCAACAGCTCAAAGACTGAAATCATTGTGTTAAATTATCGTATAAGTCCTTCTGATTCAGTTAAAAATTTTGGTGACAAGATGATATTATGGTATAATTTCAGCACACTAGTTAGTTTTTTAAGATACGAAGCTTTTCGTACAGGCACTTCGCGCTTACACGAAAAGCATTGAATAGCGAGCCTATAGTTGATGAACCAATTATAGAACTTAAAAAAAATTGTGAAAGTACCGAAATAATCATCTTTAGAAGTTTTTTGAAAAAAAAACCTTACATTTATCAACTAACAGAGCTTTTTGTACAATCCGTGAATATTTAAGCATAATGATACATGAATATTTTCAAGAAAAAAAAAACTAACATTTTTCAAATTCTATGATTGGTCCATATAAAACAGCTTTTTGCAGCTTGGAACTTTTTTGGCTTTTCGTTATCAACGTAACATTTTCAAGTATGAGATTCTTGAACCAAATGGTGTATCTCGCTCTGATGGAAAACGTCCAGCTGGGATGACAATTTACCCTTGGAAAAAAGGTCGTACTATGGTGTGGGATTTCACTTGTAGTGACGCCATCGCCCCCAGCCACATAAAAATTTCTTCAGCTATTCCAGGAAAAGTAGTTGAAAGCGCGGAGACAGCTAAGCTGACAAAATACCGCAACCTTTCAGCGGATTATGAAGTTATACCAATTGGAGTTGAAACTTTTGGTTCTTGGAGTCCAAACGGACTAAGATTGATAAGCGAGATCAAGAAAAAAACAGCTCAAGAAACAGGAGAACCACGGTCAACCTCCTTCCTACTTCAAGCTATAATTATGGCCATTCAGAGAGGAAAGGCTTTCAGTGTGCTAGGTATTCTCGCAAGTTCTAGAAAATTAGAAGAAATCTTTTATTTTTGACTATTACAAAAAATTCAAACAATTTTGTTTATTTTTAAATTTGACGTTTGAATAAAAAATTAATTGTTAAAAAAAAGTATGAGAAAAAATTTTATTGATATTAATATGGCAACAGATAAAAGTTAATTCTAAACAACATAATTATTGCAAAAAAAATGACTAAAATTATAGTGAGCTATCATCAAAGATATTAAAAAGTGGATATTTAAGCAACGATAATAAAATGAGACCTATTAGGTAACGCGAGGGAGTGAGGAAACGAAGGTTAATCTTTTGCTGTCTCCTGATTGGCTGCTAAAATTTTGAATTTTTTCGAAAATTTTGAAAAAAACAATTATTAAAGGTTAATTTTTTGTTTTAGTTTGATTCGTTGCTTCAAATTAAAATTTTCTTAGCAAATTTAAAAAAAAATCATTATTTTGTTTCAATTAAATATTTTTTTTCGGATTTATACAAATTTTGGAAATTTTCAGCAACCAATCACAACACAGCAAAAAGATTAACGCTTCGTTCGATAAGACTTACCCTTATGTAACACCATTCCTAAATAATAATAAATTTCTAATGTCCTTCTGGTCATTTAAATTAGGGTTTTTCATTTTAATAAAGCACGTTTCCAGTACCCCTCTCTTCTTCCAATCTACTGGGGCACGCATCAAGGTTCTCCACAAAAATTTATGTGTAGAGTACTTCGATATGTGTTTTGCCGGTTCCGAAGTCTCTTTCAGCGCTTCATGTTCCGCCCATCTCATCTCCACGTTTCTTTACGTTTCCCCCACGTACGTTTCTCCACAACTGCACTCCCCTTTGTAAATCACATTGTGTACATGCGAAATTCTATCTTTAAGGGGGAAAAGGGTCCTTATTTTGGATGTGATCCAGGAGTATGAAAACGTGATGAAATTTTTGGTAAATGAGTTAAATTTATCTATGTACTTGTGTATGTACAACTCATTTTTCGGACAGTAAGGAATTTTGAAGTGCAACCTCTTCTTATTTTCAAAGAGCCAGCTTGAGGTCAAACTCTCTTCTTTCGGTGTGTCAAATTGTTCAAAAACAGAGATGATAAACTGGTCAGGAAAACCAGCACTCTTTTCTAGTTCGAAATCTGACCCGATCCTGCTAGCTCTATGTAAATCTCCTTTTATAGGAATTCTTTTGTATTGCTTTGGAACCGCCGACGTCCAATAGATGGGTAATTTACTCTCTTTTTGTACCACCTTAAAAGATAGGGAGCCATTTGAGTTTCTAGATATTTGGGTGTCCAGGAATTTTGTTGGATTAACTTCAACGGTCAATTTTATATTTTTATGGAAAGAGTTGAGAGTGTTGAAAAAAACATCATCCTTGTTTTTCTTCCTTCTAAAAATTAGGGAGCAGCCGGAAAACACAACAGATAAAAGGCCTTCCATGAAAACACCGTGAATCTGTCATATCGCTTTCCATTTGCTGAAAAAACATTCTCTGTGGTGGCTTTCAACAAGAGTTTTGTGAATATCTGCCTGTTTCACAGAGGTGGAAGTTTTCCTAATTCCTATATTTCTTTGGTGATGTAGTCAAGGGTCTCTCGATCGAAACATTAGTGCTGAGAGACTCAATGTCATAAGAGACATCTTCCTCGTCATGTTGGAGTGAGGGTAAACGGTTTAAGAGGGAAAGAAAGGATTGCGTGCTGGAAATTGTAAATTGATTATCAGCCAGGGGCTTTAAGGATTCAGCAAGGAATTTACCAAGCTTGTAGAAGCAAGTACCCGTTTGATCAATTATTCGACGTATTTTTAGATTGTTTTTATTAATAATTGATAAACTCTCGTATTTATGTGTTTTTACCAAAGCAAAAAATCTCGCTGGTTCGTTTGATGAAGGTCTGATGAAATTGTATTCTTTTAAGTTCTTCAAATTCCTAAGTGAAAAGCTTTGGAAAGACGTGAGATCTTACAGGATTGTATCCTCTGTAGGCTCATATTTGCCACTTTCAATTCTTTTATCTATCAACTTTTGTACCACACTTTGATAATCGGCTTTATCCAAGATGACAACACCCGAGTCTGTCGCCCGTGAGAATAGGGATATTGCGATTCTCTATTAGTTCTTTCAGTGTTTTGAAGATATCATCTTTAGCACGTTCAACGTTCATTGACAGAGTATTAGTAATCTTTCTGAGGTACTCATGCAACGCTTCCTTTTCCGTGTCAGTTACAAAAGCTTGCGCTTTCTCTGCGAATGACTAATTCCAACATTTATCTATTGCCATAGTAATATCAATGAAACTGTTTCTCATACTTGAAAATGTTAAGTTGATAACAAAAAGCTTCGTTTTTTAATAAACTAATTATTGTTCTGAAATTATATTTATTTTACTGTGGCTTTTGGAAAAAATCACTAAAATGATATCAAAAGTGCATAAATGTCTCAAAATGGAAAGTCCTTCGTATCTTTCATCGAAATTATCAACTGTTTGTTTTTTTTGTTTGTTTGTTTTTTTGTTTGTTTGTTAGTTAGTTAGTTTGTTTGTTAGTTAGTTAGTTTGTTAGTTAGTTAGTTAGTTTGTTTTTTTGTTTGTTTGTTTGCTTGTTTGTTTGTTTGCTTGTTATATAACTTAAATATGAATGACTTATGCATGTTAAATGATGAAATTCAATGATTTTGTACATGAAAAAAAAAGAATTTTTACAACCACCTTAAAAGCAAGATGAAACATACGTATAATTATATAAACAGAAAATAATAAGTTCAAAAATTACAAAGTGGTCAAAGAAAAAACGGGTTGAAATCAAGACTTAGGAAATTAATAGCGTAACTGTGCCAAAAGTTTCCTCCATTTGGCTAAAAACATAGCAAATGACTGTAAAATAGACCATAAATTAAAATTTCGAGTAGCTAAAGAAAATATTGTTTTTACTAGATTCGAGAAAAAGGCTCTGTGAGGAGAACGCATGATAGCTGTCTAGAAAAAGGCTCTGCTCTTACTGGCTGGTGGTTATACAGATTCGCTACCGAGATTCAAATATGTAGCCAAAAAAAAGTTACTCAATTTGAATTTTCAGACATTTCATGTATCTTTCAAACCAAATATTTAATGGTGTTTTAATTATAAAAATAAAGCAAATTTCATATAGATTTATTGTTTGGAAAGATGTCTTTAAAGCACATTTTGGAAATGGGATTCAGAGCATTCCTCAAAATAAAGTGAAAAGACGATGTTGAAATTTTCATTTTGAACGTGCAAAACTTTTCTTAAAGTGAAGTTACAATATCAAACGAGTGATTGTGCAAATTCTTCTGGAAAAGCTTCGTAAATTCGAAATCGGAAGTGAAACAGACTCATTTTACATCACAATGGATAAACTCGAGTTTGTCTTTAAGACTTCATCGCTGGTTAATTCTTAAAAAAGAAATACGTTGCCTAAACAAGGTTTGAATAATGTGTTAGAAAAAACGAAGAAGAAAGCAGAAAAACGTGCACGGTAGTGATGAAAGAAGAAATAAAAGTTATGCACCAAGCATGTGTGGCAACTCTAATGAAAAACCCTTTTCAACTTTTGAGAGAGAAGTATATTAAAATAAAATTCTAAAAGCTTCATAGCTTAACGAAACTAATATTAAGACTCGAAAAACTTTTTTTTAGTTGATTGATTTTTTTCTTTTGCTTTGTTAACATCTTTGCTTGTCACCCACACTGCATGTTCTGTCATATTCCTCCTCTCAACACTTTTCAGTGGCTTCTTTACAATTATAGGCTAATTACAAAGTCTGTTTCATCATGTATCAAATACTTTACTCAAACTTTTCCTTTTTAATCCTTGAACTTATTGAATCTCTTAACGACCCTGGTCTTTGACATTCATTTCGTTCGCAATGCTACATCATCTCATTCTCATCCTAATTCTTCTCATGTGCTGGTTTTTCTTTTGTAGAACTACTTCTCTTTTTTGAAATTGTTCTCATCTTACTCCTTTCGTAAACTTCTCAAAACTTTTTCTCAAAATCTTTTTTTGCTTCCAAGCTTGCAACACAGCGCTTTTGAATAAGGCTAGTTATATATTCCCTGTATATTGTCAGCCCGTATAGCTTAGCTGGTGGAGCCTCAGACTAATTACTCAAAGCTACTGCCTTGAATCCCGCATGGGCTGACAGCATCGGTTTTACACTGTTTTTGATACATTGAATTTGTAGCAAGAGTTTTGATCTATAATGAAAAGCGCTTTATAAATAACGCATCACATTACATTTTTTAAAATAGAAACTTCTTTATTAATATTTAGTTTTAGATTAACAAATTTGAATGCAACTTTTTTTTTGTAATGATAGAAAAACATTTGGGCATTCATAAAGAAATCTTTTGATGCCATTTTGCACGACAGTTTTATGAAAAAGTTATCAAATTTAAAACAAGTTTTTTCAATGCTTTTACCCTTCAATCTCGGGCTTTTAGAAAAACTAAAAAAAAATGGAATTTTGGGAAAAATTGAACACACCGAATCGAAGTAATCTTTTTGAATAGAGTCTTGTTTGTTGAAGGGAGCTTTTATGAGGTGAAGATCGTAGTCATCGAAAGGGTAAGCCTCAGTTGGCAACAACAACAACAAAACTACTACTACACTTTTCATTTCTTTAGGCTTGTTTTTAATTAATTTTATTTATTTTCTATATTGTAAATAAAATTTTATGAAAAATACCTAATTGCTTATGATTGCTGATACTATTTTTAATTTTAAATTTCGAGGAATATTCTGGTGTTTAAAAATTAAAACTTTTAATAAAAAATTTTTTTTCTAGTATTATTTCTTTCATGAAAATTTAGAATGATGCTTTTTTAACTGTCTTACTCTCAAACCACCTTTCTTGGCACTCCTTTATATAAGCTGACTTTCTTAAAATATTTTATAATTGAATATGGGAAGATATATCTTGCAATTCGTTCTAATATGGTTAAGAGTCTTCAAAGGCACTATTGCAATATAAATAGTTTAAAATGACAAATCACACTTGAAATAACTTTGAAAAATTACATATAAATGTTTTAAACTTTCTAAATGGCTCAAAAGTTTAGTTCATTAAAGGACCTTGATTTTTAATATTTTGCATAAAATAAATCAGAATCCAATAGTTTTATGAATGAATTTGATATTTTGAAAAAAGAAAAACATGATATTATAATAAGAGGGATACGTGTCAGTACAGAAGCCAACACATGATCAATGACGCCACACTTACTTCGAGTGCTCGACAAATCAACTTTCAAGTGATTTCTAAGATACATTCAAAATTTAACTAAAATTTCATTTTTTTAAAAATTCAATATTTATTTATTTATTTTTTTTGAAATATAAAAAAAGACTCAAACTCAAAAGTTTTAATACGAATTACATAATATTTGTGATAAATTTATATGAATTAAACAAACATTTTTAAAAAAAAAACAAAAAAAATGAGTTGTGGGGTTTTAAAAAGTTAAACAATTTAATCAAAATTTATGAACTGTACTTTTAGTCATTTGTCGCTCAACACTTGATTGCGCAGGCGCAATCAAAATATATTATATCAGGTTAAGTGCTATTGCATCGAGATTTTCTAAGTCCTGCGTCGTTGGCCATTTTTAGTGCATTTTGATTTCGTATTTCTACTTGGTTCCATTACTAAACTTAGTATGTTTTTTTATATAAATGTTTATTTATCTTTGTTGAGTTTAAATACTAAAAATATAATTCTTATAAACTTTTCAAAAATATGTTATTTAACGATCGCTCGAAGCGCCCTTTGTTCAAAATGGCCTAAAATATCAGAGTCGAACTCTGACGTTGCATGAGTCCCGATCGTAATTTTTGTCTAAAAATTGTATTTTTGGACTCTAAACATACTTTTTTCAAAACATAATCGTTTTAAGCTTCGAATTTATTTTTTCAAAGAATTTTAACGGTTTTAATATTGCTACAACGAGATGTTGGGTTATAGATAAGATTTCAAATAAAAATAATTTTATTTGTTGTTAAAACTTGTAGGATTGATCGAAAAAAATGTCAAGTTTTACAGAGGTCTTGGCAGCGAGTGCTCCAAAGTACAACAAACTTAAAACGGAACCATTGTCGAATCAGGCTTCTCCAGTCAAAGGATTCCAGATTGTCAATAATGTTTGTTTCTTCGGACTATCGTTTAAGTAATTAGCATATATTGATGTTTTTAATAGTTTTTATTCATACAGAACTTGAGCAACAATGGAATTTCAACAAACGGTGAAACTAAGGAAGAAAGAAGAACTGATGATGAGGATGATGTACCTTTGGTTTGTTTTTTTTAGTTCTTTCTTTTCTATGTCTTCTTCATTATCTTTTAATATTTATAACTCATGGCTGTAATTTTTATAAAGCTTGCTAGAAAAAATGTTGTAAAGGAAGAAAGAAAAGAATCAAAAAAAAGAAAAAAAGATGAAGATGATGATGATGCACCATTATCAATAAGGTACTCAGTTTTTACGTCAATTAAAATTGAAAAAAAAGTTCAGCTTTTAAAAAATTATGGAATCTTCATAAATTTTAGAAATATACTTTTATGTTGACTTATAAAAAATCTGCCTAATTAATTAAATTAATTTTATATTTGATTTTTTGTAGAAAAAAAAAGTCAAATAAAACAGAATCAGTGAAAAAAAGGAAACATGAAAATGATGCAAAAGTACGATCTTAAATGATATTACGAAAAACATTGTTAAATGCATATTTTTGTATTCTTAAATGAAATATTTGACTATTAGGTAAAGACAGAAGGCTCTCCCAAAAAGAAAAAGAAAAACGAAGAAGAGGAACATAAGTGGAAATGGTGAGATACAATTGGAAAATTTAAAAATGTGTAAAAGCTTTCAAAAAACTATTATATATTGTTTTAAATATGTCCAATATATAATTTGAATCTTAGTTTAAAAAGATAAATATCAATGAAATTAATTTTTTCAAAGTCCTTTATTATCAAATTTGCATAATTGCACCTAAATCCTATGAAAAAATTGTGTTTTAACTATTATTTATGTTAAAAATATCATTATATGTTGATTATGTTGTTGCTCAAAGTGAGAAAACCTCGACCATTATTCTTTTTACCAGTAAACTTCAAATTATGAGGATTTATGAGAACATGTAGGAAAAATTTTTTATTTAGCTAAAATTTTCAACAAGTACAACTTTGTCATAATTCATTAGCAAAGTTGAAGAGAAAAGTAGAGAATTTTTTCATTTAAATTCTCTACTTTTCTCTTCAACTTTGCTAATGAATTATGACAAGGTTTTACTTGTTGAAAATTTTAGCTAAATAAAATTTTTTTTTCTAGCTGTTTTCATAAATCCTCATAATATGAAGTTTACTGGTAAAATTCAAGTTTACAGAAGAACATACGATGTCTTTAAAAAACTCAGTCATTATATTTTTAATCATCTTCTTTTGCAAGAAATCATTGACTTCTACGACCATAAGCTTTTTTGCCATTACACCTCATCATAGGTGTCTTTCACAGCCAACCTAATTTCGATAATGGTTTTTTTCAGCTTTTTAAAGCTAATTTAGGTTTTTCTTTTTTCATTGCATTCAACAAAAATAATTAAAGATAAAAATAAAACGTATATGTTGAAAATTTAAAATGAAAGAGGCATCAAACAAGGCAGGTACCAGCTGCATTGAGGTCATTTATGTGACAATTGTATTTGTTGAAAAAGTGGAAGAAGCAAATGGAAGCTTACAAATGAGGATTACTCATATGATGGTATGGTGAATGTGGTTAAAGGTCTCTTGAAACTATTTGCCATGAACAAGGTGGGAAAAGCCTTAAAGATCATGAAGAATGGCAAGCCAGTGGACCAACTGGGATTTTTAAAGTAGCACCTAGTTTTTTCTCCACATGGTAAGCAAGTTATATTTAAAATAGCAAATGAAATCCTCAATGGAAAGGATATGTCTCATGACTGGAGCATAAGTACAGTTGTTCCTATTTATAAGAAAGAAAGTTAGCGCTTTGGATTGTGCTAGCTATCCAGGCATGAAGCTTTTAGAGCATGGTATGAAAGTGGTAGAAAGGTTGTTGGAGAAGAGGTTAAGAAGGTTAGTGAATATTGGCCAAATGCAATATGCTTTCTGGAAAAAATAGTGCTCTTTTTGAGGCTGCTTTATACAGATGACTTGGTTTTGATGAATTTGGTTTGAAAAAGCGCCTTTGATGTCTTTTAACGTCATGTTCAGTACTGAACACATCCCATCTGTTTTTGTGTCAAAAATCTTTACCAGCTTGAAGTTGTGGCAGATCCAATAAAAATATTGAAGGACTTGATGGAAAAAATAAAAAATTTATTCCATATGTTATCTATCTGAGCACAATACTTTTTTGGATGAAAAAAGTACTTCAAATTGAAAAATCCTAGCTAGAACAATGGACAATATGCTTACATTGCAAATATACGTTGTCTAGACGTTTCATAACTACATCATACATTTTAATTCTTCGAGCCAAACTTAAATATTCAAATGAAAACACTTGTACCTCCACTTGATAATGTAAGTTCATCTCATGAAAAGCTTCGTGGAATAAAAAGAACTCCCAACAGGGTTTTCATTTGAATATAATACATCATACATCCATGAGAGTCAACAGAAATCTCAATATCCTACCAACAACAATTAAACTAGCAACTCTTGATATACAATTTCATCAAATCTAAACATCAATTTTAGTTTTGACGTTTTGGACATCAACGCTAAACTGCACAGAAACTTAGCAACTTTATTTGGAGTTATAAGTAGTATCAATAATTTAGGCTGACTGTTGTCAACCTCCAGTTACTGAGGCAGGTACAAAAGTTAATCTATTATGTTGAATTATAATTGGGAAGAGTTGTGGGAGGCATTCACAAAAATCCTTCATAACATAAAAACACATGATTCAAAGGTGGGAGGAGCAGAATAGGGATGATGGAGTTAAGTGGAAAACATTGGAACACAAAGGACCTGTGTTTGCTCCAGATTATGAAAAGTTACCATCTTCAGTGCATTTCTATTATGATGGCAAGGTTTGACTTTTTGTTTCTTGTATGTATATGATTATTTCATCATATTTAATTGTAAAAATTATGAATTGAAACAGACAGTGGAATTGACACCAGAGGCTGAAGAGGTGGCTGGCTTTTATGCACGTATGATTGAACATGAATACACCACCAGAGATCTTTTCAATAAGAACTTCTTCAAGGATTGGAAAAAAGTTTGTTTTTATGTGTTTCAGGTAATATAAGAGAGTTAAGTGATCTTCTTTTAGCAACAGAATCACTTTTTGGTTATTGAAAAAAGACACATTATAAAATTGAAGAACAACATTTGATAATAAAAATGATGAGGAAAGAAATTAGCAAGGCAGGTCTTGCATTTGATAATTTCAAGTTGAATGTTAGGCTGACCTGGCAGTGTATAAATTTGTTTCACATAAATGGCCTATTTTATGGGTTACTAGATAGATACCAAAATTTTAAATCTGATTTAATCCCAACTATACTGAGGGTGGTCAGATTCACTCCATTTACAAAACATATCCTACAATTTTATATATACCTAATCTCCATTTCTTCCTATCCAATGTATCTTTCTCTTTCAAAGATTCTTTTTAGTTCATCTCACTACTAGTTGTCATTGTGGGGGCATATAGTTTACGGCAGTAAGTTGACGTTTTTTTTTATTGTAATTACAGAGTTGAAATCTTGTTCGTTGCCGCAACTGAAAGCATTTGTAGTTTTTCCGCAAGTGAGTTCTTGATAGCAAAACAGATCCAGGATTTTTGTGTTCTTCTAATGGCTTGTCAGACAAATAGTAAATGTAACTTCTTTTCTGAGGTTTCCAACTCATGGCAAGCTAGACTTGTAGATCCACTATGTTGACCTTGCAGTTTTTTAGTACCTTTGCTATTTGCCCTGCGTGTCTTTCAGGCCTTTGCGAACTATCTTGAAGGGCTCTGATATTCCCTTATTAGCCCACTATATTGAGGGTAACCAGTTTTACTCCATTTAAAAAACATTTCTTGCGATTTTATATACTTTTAATCTCCATTTTTTCTATCTTCATTTATAAAAAAATTTTACTAATTTCTGATGCTATTTTGTTTTTCTATTTAACCTTTGGCCTACCCTTCTTTTTAAATCCATCAATTTTGAAAGTAAGTGCTTTTTAATACATTCTCTTCATTGCTCTTAATTATATGACCAAACCATCTTACTTTAACTAATGTTTCTAACGATTCTTTAAACCTAATCTATTAATCAAAGATTTATTTTTAAACCTATTTGATAACTTCATCCAAAAAATTTCTCTAGTTTTTTCTAGTTTATCTGCTTTTGTAATCCACCAATGATGACATAACTTTGATGGAAAAAAGAAAAACTTATGTTCATACAAAAACAGCAACTACCATCAATCTGATATGAACTTCTGACCCTATAAAAATCCAATAAATCTGCAAAGAACTGGAAAAAACAAGATCTGTGTTCTAAATATAAGCTAAGCTCCATTTTAAATATGAGAAATCTGAAAAACTCAATTTTTTTGGTAAATGGATAATATTACTAATAATGAGATAATTACTTATGTGACAACAGGTGATGACAATGGAAGAGAGAAATCTTATCACTGACTTGAGAAAATGCAATTTCAAAGAGATTGCTGAGTACTATAAGGTTTTTTGTTTTAATTCATGCTTTATATGAAAAAAGTTTATAAGATATAATTGTTTATTAAGGTTTTATCAGAAGAGAAAAAACAGATGACAAAAGAACAGAAATTGGTTGGTAAAATAAACAAATACAATTTAATGAGTAACATGGTGATAAATTAAATGCCTCAGGAAGTTAAAGAGAAGAATGAGAAAATAGTGGCTGAGTATGGGTTTTGTTTGATAGATGGTCATAAACAGAAAATAGGAAACTTTCGAATTGAGCCTCCAGGACTGTTTAGGGGCAGAGGGGACCACCCAAAACAAGGGATGCTTAAGAAGAGAGTACTCCCTCGTGATGTCATCATTAACTGCAGCAAGTTTGCTTACCATTGCTTATCATTATGTGATCATTGTAGTTGATGTTGATATTTCAGAGGTCCAAATGTGCCCAAGCCCCCTACAGGCCACAAGTGGAAAGAGGTGCGCCATGATAACACTGTGTCATGGTTGGCCTGTTGGTCTGAGAATATTCAAGGATCTATTAAGTACGTTATGCTAAATGCTGCCTCTAAGATCAAAGGAGAGAAAGACTGGCTGAAATATGAAACAGCCAGACGATTACACAAGCAGATAGACCAAATCCGGGCCAACTATCGAGAAGATTGGAAGTCAAAGGAAATGCGCATCAGACAACGTGCTGTTGCCCTGTACTTCATTGACATTGTATGTTTGCCAGTCATTGATTATTATTAAAAAGCCTTACTTTAAGTTGTTTTGTATTAGTATTGATGATCTTACTGGCTGTCAATCCATGTTACTAGGATATGTATAGCAGTATAATCTAATATTGTTTATTATAGATATACGATATTTAATGGTCTGTAGAGATAGTTGTGATTGGTTGGCAGTTAGCACTGAGAGCTGGTAATGAGAAAGATGAAGACACAGCTGACACAGTGGGTTGTTGTTCTTTACGAGTGGAACATCTCAAATTGCATGACAATCTCAATGACAAGGATAATGTGGTGGAGTTTGATTTTCTTGGCAAAGATTCTATTAGGTAACATACCCTTGTCAGTTCATGTTTTATTGCAGACAATTACTATATCAATATTTAAAATTGTTGTTTGTTGAATGAAAAAACTGGGTTGAATCATTATTTGATGACTTATAAGACATTCACTATTGAGACTGGAAACTCCATTTTGCATGTTAAAAGAAGATTGGCTGACTACGTTGCATATATATAATAGAAACAATCACTAAGGTTTATTGAGAAACTTAATACACGAAGCTTTTCGTAAGAGAATCTTACATTATCTATTAGACACTAGATAATGTAAGATACTTCGTGTATTAAGTTTATCAATAAACCTTAGTGTTTGTTTCTATTATGTTGATTTCCGGCTCTTTTACGTCTACGTTGCATATGTTTTTTATTATTTAAGATCAAATGTGTTTTGAGGGTGACTATTTAAAGCTTCAATTTTTATGAAAGTAGTGGTTTAGAGAGCTTTCAAGACTACGCCACAATGAAAAAACTCCCATTTTCAACCATATAAATAAATAGATACCAAGCTTTTAAATCTGGTTTAATCTTTACTATACTGAGCCAATTTTACTCCATTTAAAAAAAATTTCTTACAATTGTATATATACCTAATATCCATTTTTTTCTATCCAACACATCTTTTTCTTTTAAACAAACTTTACTAATTTCTGATACTATTTTGTCTTTTCACTCAACTTTCAAACTATCAATTTTTAAAGTGAGTGCTTTTCTTAAAACATTCGCCACATCTCTCCTCATTACATGACCAAAACATCTTACACCGCTAGCTTTAGCTAAAGTCTCTAAAGTTTCTTTTAAACCTAACCTATCAATTAAAGATATACTTTTAAACCTATCTGATAACTTCACTCCACAGATTGTTCTGACCATAGCCCTATTTATTCTTTTCAGAATATCCAACCCATTTTGTCTAAAACACCAAACCTCACTTCCAAATAGCATTGCTGATTTAACACAGCTTGCACAAACTCATTCTTTGATTTTGAGAAGAAAATTTTGAATAATAAAATATCTCTACATTCCTTAAATTTCGCCCAGCCTGATTTCATTCTTGCAGTTACAGCCACCTTGCCATCTCTGCTAGAATCTATTTTACTTCCCATGTACAAAAAAGAATGCACTGTCTCAATTCCATCACATAAAGATT
This sequence comes from Pterobdella sp. o SKG-2022, assembly GCA_964035795.1. Classification (NCBI taxonomy): domain Eukaryota; kingdom Metazoa; phylum Annelida; class Clitellata; order Hirudinida; family Piscicolidae; genus Pterobdella; species Pterobdella occidentalis. Next base: position 157,385 of record OZ038324.1, on the reverse strand, counting down.
CTACAGGTTGTGCGCTGAAGTCTGTGCTACTTTTGCATTTTAGACATATGAAATCCTTAGCTAGCCTTGCGGAATTTTTCGAATCTTTGCGCACCTAGCAGGGATCCAAAAATTATAGTTAGAGCCTATTAGTGACATCGCTCTTACAGCAAACTCCACATGGGTCTAAGCCATTTATCAAGACTGATTTTCAAAGTATTTATTCTCAAAAGCTTTTCTTTAAAAACATTTTTTCATTTAAAAAATTTTCCTCTCAAACCTGACAGTGTCACCTGAAAGAAGCAAGTTATCTGCATGTAAAATTTCATGCATATAATTTACTCTAGCTTTTTCTTTATATAAAATCAATCACTATTGAAAACAGTAATGGTTACATAACAGACCTTTCATCTACACCAACTGTCATTTAAAACTCTTCAGATAGATTATTCCCAACCCTTACATGAGTTTTAGTTCCATCATACATGCTAATTACCTCCCAAACTAAAATCTCTGGAACCCCTTCCTTACTTCCCATTCTATACCTTCTTGGAACCCTATCAAACGCTTTTCTTAGGTCTACAAAACCAATATAGAGATTCTTATTTTTCTCTGTATTCCTTCTGAATCCTTTTCTAACAAACAAGGCCTTTGTTGTGCCCATACCTGTTCTGAACCCAGACTGTGATTCATCAACATTTAACCAACTTTCTTAACCTTCTCACAAACACTTTCAATAATTTTCATTCAATTTTTCAATAGTTTTCTTCCTTGGTGTGAACCACAGTCTCCCACATTCCCTTTGTTTATATATAGTGGGAATATGACGCTAGATTTCCATTCTGTGGTCGTCTCTTCACCATATAGTTAATTCTGACCTATCTTTTTCAATACATCAATTCCCCCCCTGTCCACTGGCTTTAATCATCTCAAAACTCACTTTGAGGTCTTCCCATTTTTTAACATTTTTATGGCTGAGCTCACTTCTATATCGCATAGACATTACTGATCTTTCAACAATAAGAGCATCAGATGTTTCATAACCTATGTATTTTCAAAATTTATATTTTTCATATAACTTTTCTATATTCTCATTTTTTCTTGACTACCAAATTCTAAACCATTCTTCTCTCTTCAATCACCTACTTCCTTCTAAATACCCCTCCTCCTTTTTTTTACTCTGAGGAGTTTATAAATTTTATCATGATTTTGATGAAACTTATCTAATTCTCTCAGTTTCCTCCCTCATAACTACAGCCAAAGCTCCCTTGGCTCACCTTTTCATTTCTCTATAATGGATTTTATTTTTATTTTTGTTTCTACACCAATTTTTAGGATACTTTCTTTTCTGCAATAGCTTCTTTTACCTTTTTATTCCACCACCAAGTATTGCCCTTCTCTGCCCTACCTTTCCTTATACCGCACATTTCGTTACAAGCTTTAAAACCCCACTTCTGAAAGAGTTCCATATATTTTGATCATTCATATTAACCAAATCATAAAATCTTTCAAAAAACCTCCTATACTCTACTTCCTCCAACTTCCAAACCCTTCTTTTCACAAACCTGTACGACCTTACTTTCTTCTTTATACTCCTATCTATAGCTAAATCTATAACTAATAATACTCTCCCAAAATTGTCTACATCTTTTGTATTCTTTCTGTCTCTTCTACTAACCAGTGTGCAATCAATCTCCATCTCTCTGCTCTGACCACCTTTGTATGTTATTTTCACGTTCTCTTTCTTCTTGTGCTATGTATTTGCTATACAGATTCTTTCCATCAAAAAACTTTAGAAGCAATCTACCTTCCACATTTCTTTCATCAACGCCAACCTCCGTAAACTCCATCAAACCCATCAATCTGCTTACTAACGTGCCTATTAAATCACTTAAACAAATCAAAAACTCTACCACTTTCTCAAATAGCTCCTTCTTCACCAGTATACCAACACTTCCTACTGTAGTTTCATTCCCAGCCCATCATAACTTAAATCTTCTACCTAAACTACCTAAAAATTTTTCATCTTGATTCTTCCACCTTACTTCTTGAAGACAGCAAATGTCAATCCTTCTTCTTCTTATTTTTTCGCAAAATTCCATACCTTTACCATTGAAAGTTCCGATATTCCAACTAACAAACCTCAAAGAAAGAGTTAAAAATAAAAAGGAAAACCCAGGCATTCTTAGCACCCTCTGCCCATTTAAGAGCTGCTGGGGTCTTAGGGTCATTGCTTTTGCTTGTAAACTAATGGAGATTTTTGTAGCATTCAAAGTGCTTGAGGAGCATGCCCTTGCCTTCTCCGCATAGCATATGTTCCATGGCTTGAATAAATTAATATTCGCCAAATGAAGTTACTAACTTATAAGCAATTCATAGGTGCAAAGTCATGTTTAAGATGAAGTGCTAAAAAATATATTCTAGCATGATTCATAATTTCGCAATAACCATATGGCGTTATGAAATATTATGATATTATTATAAATGATAATAAGATTTATTTAATTTAGACATGATGCAACATAGGTATCAGAATGCAGTATCTGTAGAGAAAAAAGTTTACAAGAACTTGCAGCTCTTCCTCGAGGGCAAGAAGCCTTCTGATGATGTTTTTGATCGACTCAACGTCAGTATGTTTTCCTTGTTTGCTCCAATGTTGCAGTATGCATCAACATTTTCTTACTATCATTTTATCTGATTGTAATCACAATTATATTGTGCCTGGTCGAAATTCATCAGCTAATCTTTATTTGTAATCAGTCAACATTGCAGCCTGTGTAATCAATCATCAATCAATCAAATCCTTTTTCATTGCCCGTTTTCCTTTACCAAGGGATGGGCTTTTTGAAAGTTCTATCTCAAAGTTGGCCTTTCCATTTAGAGCGATCAAGTGGATCCGCACAAACCATGTCTAGCTTTCTTTTATCATTCAATATGAGCTCATTCCAAGTCTTTAGGGGCCTACCAGGCTTCTTGAAAATATCTTAACATTTTATTTTTATTATTATTAATCCAATTAGGTTATACTGCTATCTCCAAAATGACTGGCGGTAATACATCTGGGGCATCTGGAGCTGTGGCTGAAATTTTTAAAGCTTTTGGTAGCTGTGGTATTTGTATACTATGCGACCTAGTCAATGCTATTATATCTCAAAACAGCATTCCAACTGAATGAAGTTACAGTTACATAGTTAACCTCTATGAAGGAAAAGGTGATGCTTTTATTCGTAAAATTATAGAGGCTTAAAATTAATGGACCATGTTGTGAAAATTGTTGAACGTGTTGTGGAGGCACTCACCAGGAAAAATAACAGCATAGAGAAAATGCAACATGGTTTCATGCCTGGATGTAGCACTACTGATGCAATATTCATCATTGGACGATTGCAAGTGAAGTACATGGCTGTCTATAAACCACTGTTAGTGGTTTTTGTTGATTTAGAAAAGGCATTTGACAGAGTGCCATAAAAGATTATTTGGTGGGATATGCGCAAACATCGAATTGAAGAGTGGTTGGTACATTTTTTTCAGACTATGTATGAAAATGAGAAAAGTATGGTAAAGGTTGGTGATGGTTATAACGAGGAGTTTGATGTTGGTGTTGGTGTGCATCAGGGCTCTGTTCTCAGCCTACTTCTGTTCATTATTGTTCTCGAAGCTACTTCAATGGATTTTCAAACTGGTGCACCATGGGAACTTTTGGATGTTGATGACCTGGTTATTATTTCGGATAAAATGAAGGATTTGGTTGAAAAGTTGAAAACGGGGATAGAAGCCTTGAAAATGAAGGAATTAAGAGTAAACACCTAAAAACCAAATTATGATCTCTGGTTGCAATCTTGATCTTAAAAAATGTGGTAAATATCCATGTGGTGTTTGTTTCAATGGTGTGGGCTCTAATTCTATTTTTTGTAATGGTTTTAAATGTTGGAGTCATAAAAAATGTAGTGATAAGAAAGGTGGATTAAAAATTGTTTTTTTCAAATGTGCTCAGTGTTTTCAAATGTGCTCAGTGTTTTCAAATGTGCTCATTGTTTAAGTGCTGCTAGGCCAGTCGATGGAAGAAAGTTCACAGAAGTACAGCTGAGTAATGACAAACTTGAAGTTGATTAGGTGACATGTTATCTGCTGGTGGTGGTTGCTTTCTTCAATTACCAGAATTAAATGTGCTTGGAGTAAGTTCCACCAACCCTCCCTCTTCTCACTACTACCCACATTTTTCCTGTAACTTAAGGTGTTATATGTTGCATACGTCAAAGCAGCTTTGTTATACTCTTGAAACCTGGACCCTATCGACTCCCTCCTTAAATCGTCTGAAACGAAATGACTTTTGCTTTGATAAAATGGATCTGTAAAGTCAAGCTAGTAGATAAAATAAGCACAAAGACTCTGCATGACAAACTGCATTGAGGACATCCTAAAGGTCATCCAGTGTAACAGGTTGAGGTGGTTTGATCACATGGAATGAACCTCTGGTTGGGTATCGAAGGTTCGGAGTGTCAATGTATCAGCAACAAGAAAACCTGGAAGACCAAAGCTGACCTGGAAAGAGCTGCTGAAAAATGATCCCAGTAAATCTGGAATGGCTACAATGAGCTCCCACAACTGCCTAGCTTGGAAGTTGTCACTCAAGAAAGCCTAATCTTCTAGTGAGGAAAACAGGCTATAAAAAGGATGGTGATGATAATGAATTGACAGATTTTCCCAAGCAGAAACTATTTCTATTTTAAAATCTTTCTCGTTCTATTGGGTTTAATCAGGTGAACGAGCTGGGCAAACTAGTAAAACAACATTATTCTCCTCCATCCAGATTTCAGTGCACTTTGAAGTATAGATGGGTGCATTATCTTGCTGTAAAATCAATTTTTTTTCCATATATCTCTGTTCATTGGGCAGTAAACATTTTTGTAATATATGCTTTAGAATCCTGTCTTTCTTCTAAAAACACCAATCGTGTTTTTCCGTTGGTTCTTATAGCTTCCCACACCGTTAGAGAACTCTCCCCTTCGTATTTTCAACTTTGGTTGGCGCCTAAAATCTTTCTAGTGGTAGTGACACTCAGCAAGACCATCCCAAGTAAAGCTTTTTTCATCACTAAAAATAATTTTCGTTGAATCATCCTTATTTTTCAATTTCTTTTTACACCACTTGACTATGTTCGTGGTGCCAAATGCTAGTCCACTGCACTCGTTTACGCATTCCAAAATACAAGAATTTTGAAGTGCTTAAAATTTGTTGTATACTCCGTGTAGACATGTATTTCTTGACCTATTCGAAATTGGCATTGTGCCCAAACTTGGCGAATCATTTTTCTTGTGGTCTGGGGGGTCGTTTTAGATTTTTTGGCTTTTTTTCGCGTTTCTATACTCTTCAAGTGACTTCAAAACATTAAAATAATGCTTTTATTACGTCCAAAAAGGTTTACAATATCTCTACTAGACTTTCAAACTTGTTCTTCCGATGATAATTTTGTTTCTTTAGGCATCTTTTTAAACAAATAGAATGAAAATGAACTATCGTTTCTTCACTTTATATAATATTTCATTTGCAAATATAAAATTACATGCAACAATAAGTTTATTTGATGTCTGTATCCAATAAAAACATGGGGTTTCACAAGTGGTCGTAAAAAAATTTCATACCCTGATTTCAGTAGTAGAGGCTTCCAAAGTTTTGAAAAATATTCAAATACGAATGTTGATCATACCTCATTTTTTCATATTTTTCAAAAAATTTATTAAAAAATATTAAAAATCTCACGAGATATTTAATAAACCATGGGTGGTCGTATGGCAATTTCGTACCCTGTAGTTAATAGTCAGCCTAGATTATTGATTCTAATATGTTTTATCTTTCAAAATGAGCATTTTTAATCGGGACAAGTTTTTATAGACTGCCAGTCTGAGATGATGTCCAACTTGAAGTTATTGAATCCAATATCAGCAGTTTCCACGCAGTTTGCCTTGCCATTGTCAATTAGGATCAATGCTAAGCCAAATGATAAGGATATCAAACAACTCAAACAAAAAGCCTCACACCCATCCTCACGTCTTCATCTGCACCAAAATAATTATCACACTGGGACCCGAGAGTCTGTGGAGCTAGCCTGTGAGAACGGCTGAGCTCATGAAGCACTGGTGGGTCTTGATGGGAACTTGAGAAGTACCCACCCACGACTAGGGTACTTGGGATAAAAACAAAATCATGATGTCAGAGAATCAGTTTATCAATAACTACTAACGGAGTCTACTGATATTCACGTTAGAACAGAAATGCAGCTTTCAACTTCAGGCGATAATTTGGATTCAGTTTAATTCCGATGGCCAAGAAAGATTTTCATACTTATTAATAATATTTATAAAAAAGAATTATATTTATGCTTATGTATTTACAATTGATATTCTGTATGATTGCAGACGACCATTCTGAATAAGCACCTGCAGAGTTTGCTGGATGGTTTGAGTGCCAAGGTGTTTAGGACATATAATGCCTCACAAACTCTCCAACAACAGCTTGATGTTCTCACAAAAGGTGCCCTTTCAACAGCATTAATAAATAGGTGCCATCATTGCAAACCTTTATCTCACCTTACTGAGGCTGATCTGATATGCTCAAATTGCTCATTTTATGCAGTTTTATTTTTTAAACATGAGGTTTCACAAGTCTATAAAATTTTTAAGAGCTCATCTTATCCAAATTTCGGATTCAAATTAAGCTTCTGACAATAGTAAGTTTGTAACTAGTATAATAAAAATTATATTTTTAAATCTCATTAAAAAAAACCTTCATGTGATAAAAAGTGTTTTCAACAGTTGTAAGGCTATTTATTCATTCATTAAATGTCATACATTCGAAAACCTATTTGTTGCAGAAGGTTGAGGCAGTAGAATAAGGTCATGAATGTTCATCTTCAGCGTTCATTGCCCATCTCAGTATTGCTTTCAATGTATCAAATTGCTGATTTTCATCTGAGCCTTTAGCTGCAGCAATAATGGAATGTGAAAATTAGGGAAATGTATTGAGTAGGCGTGAATTGTTTATTCTTCAGTCTTTTTACTGGAAGTATGTGGTTGAGTACAGCACCTTGTTATTTAAAAGTCAAACATTGAGATCGGTCACTGAATCTCACTCAACCATTGAGATCAATCACTGAATCTCACTTAACTTCATTGTAACTTTACAAGTTGGGTGGTTTTATTGCTTGTCTAAAATCAGTATAAGCTGTTACTGTAATTATAGTTTTTTTCTGAGAAATGCCTTTTGGTCTATCATAATGGGCTATCTCAAATAAGGTTTTTAATTCACTAGATGAGGATGCAGTTGCAGCCAAGATCTTGTCATACAACAGAGCCAACAGGCAGGTGGCCATTCTTTGCAACCATCAGAGGGCTGCTCCCAAAAACTTTGACAAGCAGATGGAGAATTTGCAGACAAAAGTTGTTATTTTCATCAGTTAATTTTGTAGCAGTAATTGTATATTATGATTTTATTATTTTACCTAGTACTTGTGTCAATAATTCGCACCACTTTCTATTGATATCCATCATGATCGTTTATGCTCTTTGTATTCCCATTTATAAAAACGATGAACGATCATGTGGGTTTTTAGTATAAAGTGGTGTGAAATAATCGGCACAAGAATTTCGTACTATTGAAATCTAGTGTGGTTCAAAAAGTATGCAAAGATCAAATTTTATCCATAATTACGTTTTCATTTTGGGTTGCACAATTCGATAACCGTTAATATAGATTATTTTATTTGGCGAGTTTTTCAATTACATTGATAGAAAATTCTTTATAATGGTTTTACGTTTGTGGGTGATTTCATAGTTGAATGTTATTGCAAGGTTGATGCAAAGAAGGTGTTAGTGAAAGCAGCCAAGAAGGAGCTGAAGGAGGCAAAGAACAACTACAAGAACCATAAGACTGAGGGAAATAAAAAGTTTGTTATTTATCAAAATATTATTTTAGATGCTAATGATATTGAAATAGAATAGCTTGATATGTAAGTAATTTTGCCATTTGATCGTCCCTATCTGGGGTTTATAGTTTGATATAATATTACAAAAACCTAGCTTATTGAACCAAATAAAATCTTTATATATATATTGATTTTTTTCGAAAACATAATCACAGCTTATAATAAATACGTAACGTTTTTTATTTTTTTTTTGTATTTGATTTTGTCAATAGTTTTGATTTCTTCAATTTTTAAGTTAAGAAGGAACAGGTCAATTATTAGAGTGTTAAGTAGGGATGGTGGTGGTCTGCCTTTTGGGTTTGGTGTTCTTGAGCGCTTCTTGTAGGATGGCTTTGGCTGGCGGGTTATTGCGACATATGTGTCCTAGCATTCAAGTTTTTAGGTGTTTTCTATTCCGTTGCTGAGATTTTTTTGTTTTCAGTCAAAGTTTTGAGATCATTTTTATATCTATCTGTTTTGCTTTTTGATGCAATTTTAAAGTGGATTTTTGATGCCTTTTTCACGTCTTTCAGTATTTCTTGAATAGATCCTGCTTCACTTTTTTCCATTGTTTGTTTGTACAGCTTTTGGTTTATTGTGTTTTGGAAGCATGGTTTTTCAGAAGAGAAGATTTTGATGGGGTTAGTCCAGCATTGATATGGTTTGGGTTGTGTTATTTTGGCTATTAGGAGGTTGTGTGTTTCTCTGTATGTGTTGCTGTCTGAAGAACTTTTGGTGGATTAATATAAAGTCAATGATATTTTAAACTGTTTTCTCCTTTAAATGGCCCACCCAAGTGGTTTTGTGTTTGGACTGTGGTGTTAGCAGCATATAGGTTTTTTCTTGACATGAAGTCATTAAGGGCCAGTCCATTTTCTTTTCTCCTTTATGTTGGCTCCCTTGAGTTTTGCATTTTTTATCCCAATTTTGCTGTTGAAGTCACCCCCAATGAAGTATATGTTTGGCTTGAGGTTCTTCATGCACTTTTTCAAGTTTCCATAAAATTTGTCCAATTCTGGTTTGCAAGAAACCAACACGTTAGTCGATGCATAAACATTTATTATATCAATTTTTTTGAGAGTTTTTGCTGAGGGATGAAAGTTGGTTAAAGCATATTCGCTTTCCATATTCTATTGTACTTGTTAAGTGATATTTTTTGGATTTGTAGCATATTCTCAAACCATGGTGTTTATCGTTGTTGGTTAGGATTTGAAGTATAGTTTTTTGTTGAAGTCATTGTTCCGGAGCACTTCGTTTCTTGCTGGAGGCAGAAATTTATCTCAAAGCGTTTGATGTCTTCAAATAAACAGTTGTTCAAATTTATTTGATAATCCTCTAACATTAAAAGTCGCCGTATTTATTAAATCTGTCGTAGATGTATTCATTTAAGCTAATTTTATCAGAACTATTACCTAAAAAAAGGCGGAAACCGGAAATGAAACTTTTGAAAAAAATTTCATCTTTTTCTAAACTGAAATTTATAACAAAAAGCTGTGCAATTGCTTTATTTAACTGTGTTTCAAACTATTGTTATAATATTGCTTTTTTGAATACAGCCTTTTGGATAAAAAGAAGAAGACATATGATCGACTGAGCGAGCAGCTGCACAAGTTGCAAGTGCAGCAAACTGACAAGGTAACTAATAAAAACACATACAAGTTTGTAATAACACAGGCAAGCATATAAGTTTTGTTGTCTGTTCTTCAATACGATCATCAATCATTTAGTTAGCAGCGATTTAGGTGCCAAACGAAACAGTTATAAAGCTTTTAAGCTGCTATGCTGAAGAAGCAAATGATCTAGCAGGTAACAACTGTATTAGAGACAATAATGAGAAGATAGAACTTCTTCAAGGATGGTCAAAACAGACTGTGGAAGGAGCGCTGAAGGCCATCATGAAAGAGGAGAATCCATGGGATGAGATGATGGAAGTAAAAGTGGTTGAGGGTCCTGTGGAACCATTTGCTATGAACGAAGTGGAAAAAGGGCTAGGGATCATGAAGAATGACAAGGCCAGTGGACCAACTGGAATTGTCAAGAAGCACCTAGCTGCTTTTCCACATGGGAAGCAAGCTATATTGCAAATAGCAAATGAAATCCTTAATGGAAAAAATATGTCTCATGACTGGAGAGCAAATACAGTTGTCTCCATTTATAAGGAAAAAGGCTGCGTTATGGACTGTGTGAGCTATCAAGGTGTAAAGCTTTTAGAGCATGGTATGAAAGTGGTGGAAAGGTTGCTGGAAAAGAGGTTAAAAAGGTTAGTGAAAGTTCACCAAATGCAATTTGGTTTTATGCCTGGAAGAAGCACATTGGACGCTATTTTTATTCTTAGGAGAATGCAGGAAAGCTACCTTGAGAAGAATAGGAAGCTTAATCTGTTTATTTATAGAAGACTTTCGATCAGGTGCCAAGGAAGGTAATTGAATGGGTGCTGAGACAGAAGTTGGTCCCAAAAAAGTTGGTTCAGGCAGTAATGTCGATGTACAAAGGAGTAAAAACGCGAGTTCAGGTTGGAGGAAGAATTTGATGTTGGTGTAGGTGTCCATCAAGGATCGGTTCTCTCACTGTTTTTGTTTTCAATAGTGCTCCGTACATTGTATGAACACAGAAGAAAAGGTGCTTTGTATGAACTGCTTTATGCAGATGACTTGGTCTTGATGGCAGAGACTGGAAGAACTGGAAGCAAAATTCATCCGTTGGAAAGCAGCTTTTGAAGGGAAAGCATTAAAGGATAATCTTGGCAAGACAAAAGTCATGTAGAGTGGGTTTGTTGTCATTGCTAAGATTGATCCATGTGGTGTGTCTGGTAAAAGGACTAAAATTAATTGTGTGAGGCGCAAGACATGTAAGAAGTGGGTTTGTGCACAGCGTGCTGGGGTAAAGAGAGTTTTTCGTAGGATAAATGGAAATTTTGAATGTAGGGTTTGTTTCATCTTTGGAACAGCTAATCATGAGTGGAGACTGGAATGGTCATATAGGATCACGCTTTTGAGAATGTGCATGGTGGACAGGCTTTGGGAAAAAGAAACCATGAAGGTAAAAGACTGCTGGAATTTGCTGTTGTCAATGAGCTGGTTGTTGGTAACTCCTGGTTCAAGAAGAAATTTGAACATCTGGTTAAATACCAGTCAGGAGATTGTAAAACCCAAATTGATTACATATTGATTAAGAGAAGTTTTAGAAAATGGTCTCTAATGTGAAAGTCATTGTTGGGAAGGAGTTTGCAACACAGCATAGACTAGTGGTCGGTGACTTCAAGGTTTGCACTCATGCTCACCCCAAAAGATGGTTTGTTCCTTGTAAAAAAGTCTGGAAACTAAGAGACTTTGGAAATCAAGTTGAATTTTGTATATTCTTCAATGCATCAATCCAAGGAAATGAAACTTGTAAAACTTTGGATGAGCGTTGGAAGTACCTGAAAAACAATTTGATTAATGCTGCAAAACATACCTGGAAGAGGCAGACTTGGTGGTGGAATGACAAGGTGCACCAAGCTGTGTCTCACAAACGCAAATGTTTCAAAGCATGGAAAGCAGAAGGAGACAGAGATGCTTATCAGGCTGCTAAACATGCATCCAACCTTGCTATGCACAAGACTTGGAATGAGCTCATATTGAATCATAAAAGAAAGTTAGACATGGTTTGTGCAGATCCACTCGATTGCTCTGAATGGAAAGGCCGATTTTAAGATAGAACTTTCAAAAAGCCCAACCCTTGGGGAAGGAAAATGAACTATAAATGGATTTGATTGATTGATTGTATGAATGGTTCGAATGAGGAATGTAAGAATGTTTTAAATGGTTGTTTGAGTGAGTTGGAGAGGGTGAATAATTATTGTTATTTAGGAGACAATATGAATAGTGGAGGAGAAAGTGGTGAGCTAGTTGTTACATGAAAGACACACATGGAATATCAAAAGAAAAATTTATAGAACATGTGTAAGGCCTGTCATGACATATGGCTCAAAGACGGGTGGTAAGGTTCGCTTAAGAGACTATTTTGAGAAGAGCAGAAAAACATATGCTTCGATTGATGTGTGGTGTGCAGTTAGCTGATGGTGTGAGTACAAAGAAGTTGATGGTTAGATTAGGGTTAGATAATAATATTATTGAAGTGGTGAGACAAGGAAGTTTGAGATGGCTGGGTCATGTTGTAAGGAAAGGGAATGATGATAGTGTTAAGCAGGCGTGGAGGTTTGAGGTGGAAGTCAGTAGAAGAAGGGGAAGGCGAAGGTTAATTTGGAAAAATATAATGGAAAACTTTTGTCATGGGTTTGGCTTGGATCTTGAAGATGCCTATGACAGATTGAAACGGAGAAAGGGTTAGATCGTGGAAAGAATTCAGTGACCCCTTGGAAAAGGGTAAGCTGCTGACTATAATAAAATGATACTTAGCTTCTCATTCAAGGACTATTTAATGAAGCTAGCAGCAGAAAAATCTTTTAACAAGTCTAAGTTTGAATGTCAAAAATGAAGCTGAAAGAGAAAAGTTTTTTAATTTCACATTCGGCTGTAATGAGATTTTCATTTGACCAAAAAAATGAACAATCGAAACTGAGATAAAATGCTAAATATGTCAGAAGTTAAGGCTGGAAAACTCACATAAATATCAAAAAATAATGCCTGGGTAGAACATAATAAGAGTCTATCAAATAATCTGTTCCATTATTCTAACGTGTTCTTTTTTTTTGTTTCACCAATCCTTTAACCCCTTCCTTCTGTCACTGGGTCATTGATGCCATTGAAAAAATGGAGTGCCGCAAAGCAGTTAGACCTTCTGGCATTTGAACCAACATTTTTAAGGCGTCAGAAACTGTAGGGTTAGAAATGTTGGCCTACTTGATCGAATCAATTTTTGCTGAAGCTGTTGATCATATAAGTTTTTCACATTATTATTATTATTTTTCTTCCTGCGATTTAGTGGACAATACGAAAGCTCATAATGTTTGTGTGGTTCGGGGTATGTACGTTAGCTCAGAGTCAAGAACGTATTAATAAACAACTCAGCGATGAGTTTGGTGTTAATGTTGGTCAGGAATCTGTATTGAGCTCTTTAATTTTTACTTCATAAAATTACCTTTAGTGTTCAAATAATTTTCAGTATCTACTTTTATTGTTGTTTATTTTGGAGAGTTTAGCACAGGTGTTTCATGGAAACTTTTTTATGTTAGTCTAAGAAACGCTGGACGATTGTATATACAAATTTGAAAAATGTAAACTGATGATAGGAATAAAAGAATTGTGGGTGAACTCCATAAAAACTAAACTCATAATGCTTGGTTTTGAGAACATGACAATAGAATTGAGTAGAAGAGATCTATTAGCCAACTACTGCCTACCACAGTTACTAAATATTTTTAGTGCTTAGAGTATTCACCTTTAAGTACGGTTCAATGCCATTTTTTACATTGCATTCAGTCTAAGTTATATAACGCTCAGTGTAAACGTTTTTGCTTCTGTTACTTACTATATAGGAGCTTTTTTGGTATAGGGTTCTTTAATACTCGAGCCACGTACTCTGACCAACAAAGTTACAATTAACTTCTTAGTTTTTATGATAAATTCAAACTTAATTATAAATTAAACATACAATGGAGCCAATCACAACCACACACCAGGATGAGAACAAAGAAATAGCATTGGGAACGTCAAAATTGAATTACTTGGATCCTCGCATAAGTGTGGCCTGGTGCAAGAAGTGGCAAGTTCCCATTGAGAAGATTTACAACAAGACGCAGAGAGAGAAGTTTGCATGGGCTATTGATATGGCTGATGAAGATTATATTTTTTGAGCAGATTTATCACCGTCTGATAATTTTAGGGCTCGGTCATGTATCTTGTTCGCTTCCCACCAAATCAATTCACCTCGAGTTTATAATGCTTCTTGTCTCAACTTTCAAGGAATTATATACGTCTGCAGCCGTGTGAAATAATTGCGGGTAAAGATCTATTTAAAAAAAACATTCAAAATGAATTTATCATTTATATGAAATTGTACTGATTTTCATAATTTACTGATTGGTGATAATGGCTTAAAATATAATTTGAATAAAATTTATTTGTTACCATGCTAGATTTTGTGTTTACCCTGGACCAAGGAATTGTGGCATTTGTGTTGGAGATGTTTCAAGTCATTTGTTATTTCGATTTTTGGAAGCATTTTTAATAGATTATAAAAAATTTCTATATTGATTTTTTTATATAAAATATTTTTTTACGATGAAAGTTATGATATGTGAATGAAAGTTTTCTTTGGTCAGATATTTGTCATGCTCCTGGAAGTGTTTCTTGCTTTGTTGAGTTTACTTTTTATATCCTTCTCTGCACCACCATCTATATTCAAAATGCTACCAAGATATGTAGTTATCTGTACTACAAAGATTCTGTCAAGCTGCTCTTGAATTGTCATCACTAGTTTTCTTCTGGTTGATCTTGAGTCCAACCTGCCGACCTTTGAAGGACAGTTGTACGATAAATCGTGCATGTGGCAATGGATGTAAAAACGTAATGCAAGCTCATTTTTTGGCTTCAATCGAAGGTTGCCTGTCGAAGTTATAATGGCGGCTAAAATAGTCGATTTTTATACTTGAAAACTACATAATTCAGTTGAGAATGTCGAAATATTATTATCTAAAATAATTTCGCAATTTTATTTCAAAGTTCGATAACTTAGTATAAGAACTACTTCTTTTGGGATGATTTCAGATTTTTTGCTTTCCATAGAAAGATGATAAATTGTGAATATCAACAACAAAAATTACCAAGTAAACACTAATGGGTTTTTGGGGGTAATTATCATTTAATTGATAATCAAAAAATGTAACAATAAAGAAAAAGCATTTTCTGGTTTCAATTGCGATGAGGTGGAAGTCTCATTGAAGAAAAAAGATGAAGACAATAAAGTTGTTCAAATTTTGTCTAAAATTAACATTTGATTGCTCAAAATATTTTATTTGAAGTTCCATCTATATATTTTTTTTGTTTATTATCACAGATTTAATTATTTTTATAAATTAAAAAAATCAACTTAGTTTTCTAAATTTCATTCATATAAGTATTATTATAATTGCTTTCGTATCAAACAACAGACCTTTTTTTCATATAATCTTAGTTAACTGTTTTGTTTATTTAGTTATACTTGCATAGTTTTTTTTTAAATTTTCATATCTAAGAAAACTTACATTGCATTTGAAGTTCATAATACTCAGTGGTCTAGAAACTCCTAAAGTTAATGCCACTATAATCATACTCGTATTTGATTTGATTTGATTTAATGTAAGAAAATTCAATGGGATTCCTTTAGTTTCAGCTTCTGACATCACACAGCCTTGTCTTGATTTCAAACCGTATGCAATTACACTGAAACTAAAATTACTTGAAAACTTTTAAGTAATTAAACAAAGTGTTAGAAAATCTCACTACCAGCCACAGGCTCTACAAACACTGTCATTGGCATTTTCAAAATCGACGAAGTTTATGTAAAGTTGCTTTTGCTATTACAAGCCTTGCTCAATGATGTTGCACATAGAAGAGATTTTTTCTTCGCATCTTTTTTTGTTAGGGGTTTGTTCACTGCACCTGCTAATTGCTGAAGGATAATATTAAAAAATATCTTACTTTAAACAACAATTTTTGTTTTCTCTCCAAATGTCACAATTATTTAGTGAACCTTTTTTCGAAATTCTCACAATCTCTTCATTGACAACTCTTCCTTCACCATATTTTTTCGAACAGTGGCTGAAAGATACCGGCTGCAAAAATCGGATCTGCTACGAAAAATTCAGCATTGAGGTTGTTGTGTTTAAGTGCTTTTTTGTTTTTCGATAATTTTATAACTAGAACTCTTTCAAGCATTCCAGGTTGGTCTATATTGATTTTGAGGTATGAGGTAGTTGTGAAAAATTTTTTTTTGGGTGTAGATGATTGGAATCTTTTAGGGGTAGAACGAGAATTCTAGACAATTACTCAATAGAGCGTCTCAAATTGAACATCATATCATTCAAGAAATGCCACAATGCCTGATATTGACTTACCTTGATGATAGACTGACATAAGAAAACATTTTCAAGATGTCCAACAGCTTAGATTTTGAAAAGCACCAGGTTTCGATAAAATACTCTCTGGAATTTTGAAGGCTTGTGGGTGTGCTTTGGTTAGGATGTTCACTGAATCTGTGCAACGCTCTTATGAAGAATAAAACATCTCAAGGTTTCGAAATGCTAATATCAATCACTCATATAAAAACAAGAAAAAGCAATGCGTCATAATCACAAAGGTATTTGGCTTCTGAGTGGGGTAGAAAAATCGAGGTACGCGTCATATTGAATTGCATTGAGATGCAGTTTCTGAAACCAGTATGTTTCAAAATGAACTGCTATTGAAATGATTTTTTCAGGCTCAAGAATAGTGCTTAAATCAAAACAACGGTGTCTACATTCATTTTGTAGACGTGATGGAGACTTTTGATAGAGTTAATCGTTAGGAACTGTGGGCAATCTAATTCAAACTTGAATATACGATTCATAGAAATCACTCATTGCTTACATAAGGAAATGATAGTACATTCGCTTAAAACTGGTTAAAATTCAAAACGTTTTTATGTGTTCAGCGGGGTAACGCAAAGATGAGTCATGGCGCCAACTCTGCCTAGCACCTTTGATAAACTGTTTTTTTCCTGTTTAATCAAAAATTAATGCAGGCATATTTTTGTGATACAGATATGATGGCCATTTTTTCAAAATCGTCTGAAGACGAGAACCAAACTTCTTGAAAAATTCAAAAAGATCTTGTGCTTATGACTGTGCACATGCAACACTTAATGCGCCAGATCTTCAAGAGTTGGCCAGAATTCTGAGTTCAGCAACAATAGCTTTTGGTTTAACGATCAGTTTGGAAACAACGGTAGTGATATAATTATAAGTTATTTATATAGCAGAACAACGATATCACCGTCCTAAACGCTAGAAGTGAACAATATAAAAAAATTGCTATGAATGGGATTTTATATTATATTACTTTTCAACGATTTAAATTAAAAAGATATAAAATTAATGATAAAATAAGCCAGAAAGAAAATATTTAGTATGAACACTAAAATTTTAATTTAAAAAAAAAATATGTATCTAAAATCTTCTTCCTTTTACGATAAAAATCAAGCACAAAAAATGAAATTGTATTATTTATTCATTTTTTATTTTAAAACTTCATTTTAGAATAAATTTAATTTGAATAATACGTGGCTTAAATTAATATTAGTTATTGAAAAACATAAATGATAAGTTATAGATCTTGTCGGCCGCATAGCTCAGCTGGTAGAGCGTTGGACAAGTTATCTAAAGTAACCGAGTTCAATCCCGCGCAGGCCGACAATTATACACACAAGGAGTAGCGCCTTGTGAATCATCTGTTGAGCTAACGAAACCACAATATGGGGCGACTAAAAGTCGATCTAAAAAAAAAATATAGATCTTCAACAATACCTACCTTGTAACTGTCTATTCAAGGCTTCATGGAAAAGTGCTGAGACAAAATTTGTTTTTGATAAGCTGATGATTAAGCTAAATTCTTTACAAGCTATAGAAAAATGGTCCATCAAAAGTTGGAGCTCCTCTTTTGTATGAGTGGCAATGGCAGCATCATCAGTATATAGCATGTCTCTCATCATAGTCAACTTTGGATTTTTTTCTGAGTCTGGCAGGGTTGAAAAGCCTCCCACCTGATTGGGTCTTAAGGAAGATGCCCTCTTTTTCATCACCAAATGCATGTTTGAGAAGCAATAAGAAAAAAATCCCTAAGAAGGTTGGGGGCAAGAACACACCCTTGCATCACTTCGTTGCGTATATATACATTTTATTTCCTTATTTAGTTATAATTTTTTTAGCTCATACTGCACTGTTTTAATTCAAATTTCTCAAAATGATTTAATTATTTTTTATACAAAAGCAGGTAAAATATGTTGTATGATAGTTTTTTTGTTTATTCACTAATTATTATATTCATAATGGTATAATGACGTCTTCTAGATCTTTGGTAACGCTTCGGCTCAAGATCCGTGCTATCGCAAGAAAATTTAGTTTTAACTAAATAATTTAAAAGTTATAACACATTTTTTTCAAGTTTTTTCAAATTTTATTTATAAGTTTTATAAAATTGCTGGATTTAGAAAACAAAACATCAAAATTTGGAAAATTTGGACCTTACACTTTCTGGATGAGTTTTATCATTTTTTCATACATATTACCATTATGTTAGACATGTGCCTAAATTTATTTTTATAAATAAGCCGTAAACGTTACCATAGATCAATTTTTTCATTTTTATCTTATTTAATTTTCCTTTTATATAAAGTGTAATAATTTTAACAGCTAAGTATCATATTTTTCAATTATATAAATTTAGTCCAATATATGCGTTATATACATCGAGTATCACATTTGAAATTAAAAAATAACTTATACTCATATTTATTCATCTATATATTCATATACATGTTTATTAATTTATAGATATGTTTTATATAAGTTTGTAAATAACAAAATTTTTGTGCACATTCATCTGAATACATTAAATGTTTTAGTATCGAAATAATCTGGACTTATGTGTTGAACTATGTTAAATGTAATGTATTTTTTCTTTTTTAAGTGGAAGATTTTAGCTGCATTATTTATTTCTCGTTTTGTTTATGATTATCAACCAAAATGATATGATTTCCTGAAAGTTAGCAATCTCATAAAATAGCCCTTTAGTATTTGGATCATTCAAAGGTTTCTCTTTGCTTTTTTTTATTGGTTCGTCCTGGATAATTGTGAGAGATTTTGAAGTTATTTTTTATTTGGATGAAGGAAATGGACTTTTCTTTAATTTTTTTTTCCACAACTTTCAAAGTTTTTTTTTGTTGTTTTTTTGTGTGAGTAGGTGCTGATGCTAAGGGTTTGAGAGAAAGGGACCCAAGAATTGTTCAAAATCTAGAGGTTATTTTTCTGTTATTGCTGAACTTTTGGAAATCATATTTTTTATACTATTGAAAATACATATACATAAGAGTATTCACTTATTTCTTACTATTTTATCTTAGAATATATATATGCATAAGAGTATTCACTTATTTAATAACTATTATTATTTCTTACTATTTTATCTTAGAATAAATTGTTATTATATTTTTCATATTAATGGAAATAAAAACTTTCTGCTCTTAATATTATTAGTATTATCAATATTTATATTGTTGTATTGCTACCAAAATATTTGCTATCATTTAAATCTTATATGATATTTATACCATAACTCCTATAATAATAATTTTAATAATAATAATAATTATTATTATTATTACTATTATTATTATTCCAGCTATGGGTCAAATGGCTCCACTGCCTTGAGGACAGCAGTTGGTTCTGCAAAGGCTAAGGGAGTAAGCCGCAACAAAAAATCTAGAGCGCAGTCCCACAGGCAGGCCGTACTCATGTTCTGGCAATTGCTGCAGTCAACCTGGTACCAGATGTACTGGTTCTCCATTTTTCTGGATGCTACTGAGAGAGGGATTCTGATGCTCGAACGACACAGTTTCTCCATAGATCTGCCCAGGTTTGCGCCCTGAAGAGGACACTTCAGCTGTATCGCGATGCAAGAAGCAACACGAGGAGTGGCAGTTACCCGTTATAAGTCACGGCTCAATTGGCGTAGAGCTAGACGCCAGGGGTCATTCCTGGGAGAAGTTTTTCAACTTCACTAGACAGCTACCGCCCGCCTCAAGCTGAGCAGCTCTCAGCCAGTAGGGTGTTGTCCCGCCACTGGGCACTTGCCTTACTGGGTGCGTAGGGCATAGGATTTCTCCAACAAGTGGTCAGTAACATCTGCACCAATTAATACACATTCAAGAAACAAAAGATCAGCATTCGTTCTTGGATGCTGGAAGGTCAAGACTATGCTGACTGGCTTGTCCAATGCCACTGACTCGATTTCGGACATAAGGAAAACAGCAGCTATTAACAACGAGCTGCTACGGCTTCAGGTAGATATAGCAGCATTACGAGAGACGCGACTTGCTGAATCAAGGAGTCTTAAAGAGTCAGACTACACATTCTTTTGGCAAAGGATGAAAGAAGAGGAGCAATGGCAGCATGATGTCGGCTTTGCTGTGCGCAACACACTCCTTGACGAAGTGCAGTTAGGTCACCAAACAACTGAATGCCTCATGTTACTAGCCATCAACACAGCTGACGGCCCAATCAACCTGCTGTGTGCCTATGCACTCGTAGCCTCTGCGGAAGTTAAAGATGCATTTTACAGTCAACTAGACTCACTCATCCAAGGTATCAGCAGACGGGAAAATCTCATAATACTGGGTGACTTCAATGCACGTGTCGGCAGCGACAACGAAGCTTGGCCAAACTGCCCGGGTAATTTTGGCGTAGGGAAATGCAATGACAACGGCCAAAGACTGCTGAAACTATGCTCATTTCAAGAGCTATGTGTCACCAACACATTTTTCTGCACCAAGAAACATCACAGAGTGTCTTGGCGTCACCCAAGATCCAAACACTGGCATCAGCTAGACCTGATCATCACCAGACGCAAGTTCCTCCAAAGCTTCATCATCACCAGAACGTACCACAGTGCAGACTGTGATACTGACCATTCGCTGGTGTGCTGCAAGGTCAAATTGCAACCAAAGAAGTTCTACCGTACCAAACAACCTAGAACAGCCAAGGTTGATGTCAGCAAGACCAGACACCCAGATATAGCAGCCACTTTCTCTTCCACCTTCGATTCACTTTTCGACAACGCATACGGCTTGCCTGCTGCGGAACTGTGGAACAACATCAAAACAGCCACTCACTCAGCTACCATCTCTGCCTTTGGAAAGAAAAAAGGCCAACAAAATGACTGGTACACAGAAAACTCTGAGAAATTAGACCCCTTCGTTCAAGCTAAGCGCAAGGCCTTGTAGGCATACAAAGACCGACCAACTCAAGCTAATCTATCAGTGCTGCAATCAGCTAGAAACCAAGCCAAATCCAAGATCAGAGAATGTGTAAATGACTACTGGTCCAATCTCTGCAGTGCAGTCCAGCAAGCGTCAGATACAGGCAACATCAAAGCTATGTACGACAGTATCATAAAAGCAGTTGGCCTAACCATCTCTAAAAGTGCTTCACTCAAGTTTAAGTCAGGAGATATAATATCCGACAAGACCAAACAACTTGAAAGATGGGCAGAACACTACTCCAAGCTCTATTCAAGAGAGAACACAGTTAGTCAGTCTGCACTTGATGCCATAGAACGTCTCACAACACTGCAGGAGCTTGATGATCCCCCTTCTTTTGAAGATGTTTCAAAAGCAATTGATCAACTTCTCTCAGGGAAATCTCCAGACAAAGACTGCATTTCAGGGGAAGTGATCAAAGCTGGCAAGTCGAGCCTCCTGGAACCGTCGTACAATCTACTGCTCAAATGCTGGAAAGAAGGTGAAGTATCCCAAGATATGAGGGACGCAAACATCATCACCCTTTATAAGAACAAGGGGGACCGCAGCGACTGCAATAATTACAGAGGAATTTCACTTTTGAGCATCGTTGGCAAGCTGTTTGCACGGATCATTCTGCGGCGACTTCAAGTACTGGAAGAAAGAATATACCCGTAATCGCAATGTGGTTTCAGGTCAAAATGGTCGAGTGTTGACATGATTTTCTCTCCACGCCAACTACAGTAAAAATGCCGAGAGCAAAACCAACCACTGTACCTTGCTTTCATTGACTTGACTAAAGCGTTTGACCTATTCAGTAGAGATGGTCTCTTCAAAATGCTGCCCACCAAAGCTGTTGAGTCTGATTAGGTCCTTTCATGACGGCATGCTGAGTACCGTACAGTTTGTTGGCGACATTTTAAGCGCATTTGGAATTAACAGCGGTGTGAAACAATGTTGTGTACTTGCACCCACCCTCTTTGGCATCTTCTTTGCTTTGCTACTGAAGCACGCATTTGGAACATCAAGTGACGCTGTTTACTTCCACACAAGAACAGATGGCCGCCCCTTCAACATCGCTCGTCTACGCTCCAAGTCTAAGATGACCAAAGTCACAGTCAGAGAGTTGCTTTTTGCAGACGACGCAGCGATTGCCTCTCATACTCAAGATGGTTTGCAGCGACAAATGGACCGTTTTTCAAACGCATGCGATCTGTTCAGTCTGGCCATAAGTCTAAAGAAGACTCAGGTAATGGGCCAAGCAATTACAATGCCACCTACCATCAGAATAAACGATTAAGAACTGGAAGTTGTCAACCAGTTCCAGTATTTAGGCTCAACAACAACAGACTCGTTATCGCTGGATACAGAGATCAGCAAACGCATTGGAAAAGCCGCAACGACTCTGGCTAAGATCACCAAGCGGGTTTGGGATAACAAACATCTCACTATCACCACCAAAGTCAAGGTCTATCAGACCTGTGTCATCAGTACCCTGCTTTACGGCAGCGAATCTTGGGCGACCTATGCGCATCAGGAAAGGAAACTTCATACCTTCCATATGAAATGCCTGAGCAGAATCTTTTGTATCACCTGACAGGACAAAGTCACCAACACCGAAGTCTTCCTCAAGGCAGACATACCCTCCACGTACACCCTTCTTCGACAGAGGCGCCTTCGCTGGATAGGCTATGTGCATAGAATGGATGATGGACGCATACCGAAAGACCTCTTGTACAGCGAACTAGCAACAGGCAAGCGCAAGAAAGGTCGTCCACACCTTCGCTTCATGGATGTCTGCAAGCGTGACATGAAGGCATGCGGTATAGACACAGACAACTGGGAGAAACTTGCTGCAAACAGATCAACCTGGAAATCTACAGTATTCAAGGGACTGTCCTATGGTTAAGGGAAAATGGCTAAACAAGCAGCAGTTAAAAGACTTTAGAGAAAAGCCAGCCAGCACACATCCGTCGAACAACAAAACAACGCACCAGTCTTCACCTGCCTAAACTGTGGCCGACACTGCAAATCAAAGATCGGCCTCTACAGCCACAACACGGTGCACGACATGTTCTTCAACAGGAGCAATTCCATAGTCTACGACTGAAGGATGCCACAATGGTATAATGACGTTAAACTTTCTCTTAGTACAAAAATCTAATTATTATTATTATTTATCATACTCTTATTCAATATTTCATGTTATTAAATTATTTCTTTGTTTTATTTTTCTGTTATTAATGTTATACTGCTTTTTTTAATTATTGCTACTTTTATTCATATTTTATGTTTTATATACATGTATGTTACTTGCTATACAAAACATAAGATGTCTCTGAAAAGATACATTTGTGTTATATACAGTGAGCGAAATCACATTGGACGCACCATATTTTTTACACTTTTTTTCACTACTAAACATTTTTATGAAAAATTATAATTACTGTATTGAAGATTATGAAAATAAATAAATACAGTATTTTTCAAAAAAACGCTTCCGACCCCAATTTGCAATATAAGAAAATGAAGGCGTCTCCAGTTCTGACGAAACGACATCAAGAAAATAGATTGAAATGGTGTAACGAAAGGATCTATTGGGATGATGAATGGAGCCAAATTGTTTGGTCTGACAAAAAAAATGAAATTTATATGGACCAGATGGTTTTAAATTCTATTGGCATGACTCAAGAATGAAAGAATTAACATTTTCGAAACGCCAACCTGGTGGTAATTCGTACGCTAAATGAATATTTATTGCCATTTGTGCATGAATATCATACCGATGGATATACTTTTCAGCAAGATTTAGCGCCAATCCATACCTCTACCGAAACAAAAGACTGTTTAATGGACATGGAAATACTAATTCTTCCATGGGTTTTTAAGTCTCCTAACTTGAATCTAATTGAGAATTTATGGGGTGATATTTCAAGAATGGTTTATGCGAATGGAAAGCAATATTAGTCAAAAAAGGACTTGAAAGATGCAATTTTTGAAGCACGGGACAATATTGCTCATGATAGGCTAATTAAGTGGAGTAGGTCAATAAAAAAACGTTTTATTGGTGTTATATTGAATAAAAGTAAGATTAAAAAGTATCAAAATAAATAATATGGTTTTACTGATGAATAAAAGATTGGTTTTAGTTTGTGCGCATAATAAATCTCGCTACTCTTTTTTGCTATTTGTTATATATCTTTCTAAAAAAATTTTTTTATGTTAATTGAAAAACACTACTTTTATTTATTCTTACTAAGCTTTTATATAATAATTTCAATGTTTCAAAAAAATTTCTATAAATCAAAATTTGTTTGAAAAATATAGTGCGTCCAATGTGATTTCGCTCACTGTATATATGGTGGCAGCAACTTGTCTTCAAGTATTACCATTGCTTTGCAAACAGTTTCTGGCTCGAAGGTGGCTTTTCAAACCCGCAGAGGACTTGCAAACCTTCCCACAATTGCCACATATATGAAAAGATTCGGGATGGATGGATAAGTGAGTTTTAAAAATATGGACTTTTTCATTCCTTTTTATGCCACCTACACTTTTGCAGATTTTGCCACAAATGTTACACATATTGCTATATGGCATTGGGCAAATAGAATTCTGACGAGTAGTGTGCACTGAGCTGACCTTCTCATGCTTGGCCAAAAAAACACGAAGTCGATGGGACCTTAAATGATTCAGAAAACTAGCCCTGCTCAAACATGGTCTTCCACAATGACCGCACGTTAGTTCTGTTACATGCTCAGTGATGTTTCCTTTCCGGAGATCGCGTTTAAGGCTAGCGTTTTCCCGTCTGCTTTCCTCAAAACGACCGGTTGCTTCAAAACTTACTTTCCTCCAAGTTAACCTGTTTTTCGCTTGTGTTTCCCATGAAACGGAGTTTATGCCGCATTTTTTGAAGGTTTTTTTCAAACAACCCGAGTCGTTTTTTAGGTTTGTGAGCTAATCTTTTGCTATCGGTAAGTTGCAAATAAAATATTTGCTTAGGAATCCGTTCGTTGGGCAATCTTACTAAGTGTCCGCTTCATCTGAGCTGATGTTACCGATTTTTTTCATCTCAAATATTTCGGTGTCGCTGATGTGCATCTGCCATTTTATGCCCAGAATCATACGCAGACACTGTTGGGGAAAACGCTCAAGTTGTTTCAGGTGCCTGCTATATGTGGTCCAAGTTTCACTAGCATAAAGAAGGACAGTTAGAACACACGCATTATAAACTTTATCCTTCGTGCGTTTAGAAATACCATGGCGACTTCAGACGCTTATACAAGATGCCAAATGCGTGGCTGGCTTTGCTTATTCTTAAGCACACTTCATCATCAATGGAGTTACTTCAGTTGAGAGTACTTCCAAGATATACAAACTTTTGAACGACTGCCAGCTTTTGTCCTTAGACATAAATTGATGGCTCGACATAAGTTTTTCCAAAAGTTGTTTGGTACATCAAAACAGTTTTCCTCAAACTGATAGTCAACCCCTACGCAGTGCACGCAGCTTCAAAAGAATCTATCAGGTGCTACATTTCCATCTCGGTGTGAGTCAGCAAAGCACAGTCGTCTGCATAAAGCAATTCACGTATCACACTCATCATTGTTTCGGTTCTGGCATTGAAGCGTTTGACGTTAACAAGCTTACCAGTGGTTCGATAGTAAATTTAAACATCTTCGCTACTGTCTTTGAAAGCTAATTGAAACATAAAAAAATAAAGCTTAAATAGTGTTGGAGCTAGTGATCTCCCTGCTTGACATGTTTCCTACAGTGCAAAGTTCTGCAAGTTTTCCCCCGATATTCAGCGTAGTTTTCATGTCGTGGTGGAAAAGTTTTAAGATAGAAATCAACTTCTCTGAACAGTCTAACTTTCCAAGAATCAACCAAAGAGCTTCACGTTTCACTGTGTCAAAGGCCTTAGTGAGGTCAATGAACACTTGAAAAAGATCTTAGCGCTGTTTCTGACAATTTTCTTGCAGTTGTCTGATTGTAAATATCATATCAACTGTCCCTCGACCATTTCTAAACCCACACTGGGACACTGGCAAAAAATTATCGGCAATGTGAAGGTTAATTCTTTTGAAAATAATGCGACTAAGAATTTTACGCACAACTTATAAAAGTGAGATTCCTCGGTAGTTACCGCACTCGTTTTTAGAACCATTTTCCTTATAAAGCACAACTAACAAAGAGTTGCTCCAATTCTCAGGAATAGTCTCATTTCTCCAAGCTGTTTGTATTAAAGTAGTCAGACTCCCTGTCAACACTGGACCAGCACAATGAAAGAATTCTGCAAGAAGGCCGTTCATATCAATGGACTTACCAGAGTTCAGTTTTTGAATTGCCTCTTCCATTTCCTGTGCTGTAATTTCGTCACCCAAAGCGTCTTCAACCGATTTAGTTTGGATGGATTCAACCAGCTCTGAATTGAATACTGAAGGTTTATTTAGAAGATCGTAAGTGTTCTTTCCATCTGTTTAGGATGCCTAACGGGTCGCAAACGAGATGCTTATTATCTTTGCTTCTCAAAGGCGTGATAGAGAAACTAGAAGGGCCATAAACCTTGCGCAATAGGCTGTAAAATACTCTGGTGTTCTTAGTGTCAGCTGCTAATTGGATCTCATCACCCCTCTTACTCCACCAAGTATTTTGCATCTTTTTCAATTCGCGTTTTATTTCGATTTTGATGAAATTAAACCTGGATTTCAAACTTAATAATTCATGAGAACTGGTCACGCACTTGGAAAAAGCATTATATGCCTTTAACTTAGATTCTAGTAATAACTGTATTGTCACGTCGTTTTCATCAAATCAGTCTCGGTTTTTACGCTTTCTGAATCCCAGTACTCTCTCACAAACGCTATATACAGAAACTTTAGTCTACCCATGAATTTTCGCAGGGTGTATTTTTCATTTCCCTTACTAGTTTTTCTTTAACAACATCATTTTTTAGACCAGCTACATTAAGACATTTAGGTAATTTGGTTCCACAACTAAATTTATGTTATATATATATATATATATATATTCATATATATGGTTCTGGCTAGTGCCTTGTAGGAGGGGGTAAACCCCTACAGATAAATTCGGAGCTTAGAAGCTAGGATCCTTTTAGGCAATTTTACTCAGCACTGCTACTACTTTTGGCAGTGTCTGCACTTGGAACTTTCTACAGACGTATTGGCTGAGCCTTTTCTCTGGTTTTAGTTTTTCTAGGCGAGAGAAGCCTTTGATCAGTGATAAGACCACCCAAGGTAGCTTTATGATCTTGGCGGTTATTCTCTTTATTTGAGAATTGTTCGTCGTTTTTCCTGCAGAGGAAAGCTGCGTCTATGCTTGTGATAGTAAACAAAAACCTGGAACGAGGTAGTTTACCGGTTATAAGTCATGAGTTATCGTGATAAAACTCTGGCACCAGGGATTTCGTTTTGCAGTGGGAGAGGTTTTTCAATCTTATGGAAGCTACCGCCCGCTTAAACCAGGCAGCTTCTGGTCAGTAAGGTGCTTCAGTTCACCAACAGAATGTCAGAGGAGAGGATTTTTGGAATTTTGTAACAGAAACAATCTTTGCGTTACGAACAGTTTTTTTTTCAGACAAATCTCATCGGAAGGTGTCTTGGTTTCATCCACGTTCCAAAAACGGACATCAATTTGATTTAGTTATCATCAAAATTAGACACAAATCTGAAGTGCTTAATACCAGATCCTATCACAGTGCAAACTGTGATTTCGATCATAGCCTTGTTGTGCCGTCTTTCTTTTCAAAACTGAAACCGCCCCATTAACTGCGCATAAAATTGAAGAAAATGGATGTGAGTAAAGTATTTATACCTGATCATCAAAAAATATACTGCCAAAGATTAGAAGACAAGCTAGTAGACGTAGATCCTGATTCTTTTTCCGATGTGGACGCACTTTGTAATTACTTAAAAGAGGCAATTTTTCGGTCAGGGCTTGACACCTTTGGTAGTAGAAAAAGGCAAGATACTGAATTGTTCAGAGAATCAAGTGACACACTTGAGCCCATTCTCAAAAACAAACGTGAGGCATTGCTTAGGTTGAAATTGAGACAGACTGAAAAACCTTTAGCTGATTACCGCGCTGCTCGTGCGCTGGCACATAAATGCGTAAATAATTACTGTTAACACACTGCTCTCGCATCGAATCTGCTAAGAATTCAGGCAGTATAAGTGAAATGTTCACTTCTATTAAAAAACTACAGGCCCTACTGCACAATCATGCAATGTTTTAAAAAAAAAAACGGCAAAACTATCTTAGATGCAGGGCAAAAACTTGATAGATGGGTTGAACACTACAGTGAGCTCTATGAAGTTGAAGGTTCGTTGAACCATGTCTAGATAAATAACCTTTCGAACTCACCTGTTCTCTACCACCTAGACGAAACACCAGTGGTAACGATAATTCCACCACCACCTGTTTCGATCCCACTTGTTGCTGATTCGTCGAAGGTTTTCCAGTCTTCTTCCAGTCGTTGCAATACCCATTTCTTGTCAGCTTCAGCGTCCCCGGACTTGCTGTCGGAAGTCTCGAAGATATGTTCACTTATCTGCATGCATGGGGGTGAAATTCTGGCTGTTTGGCAAGACTGGTATTTCCAAAGATTGACTCCCATACCGCTCTGGCCTTGATTCGCCAGCTGGGCTTTTTCGTACGTTGACTGCTCAGCAATTTGATGACGCGGGTTTTCTGGTGCAATCCTTTTCGACGTTTCTAGTGCTATGGCGCAGAGTTGTGTGGCTCTCGTGCCAATTTTTGGAAGATTATCTTCGGCAAGGGTGTGGTTTTGACTTGTCCGGTGATAGCTCGTCCCGCAAATCGTTGGCACGTCTCCAACTTTTCCATAGTTAAAGACGAGACCCACGGTAGCTATGCGGCCGCCGCATATTCAACAGCTAATCTGCCCGTCGCGATGTAGGTAGCCCGTAATATTTGTTTTTCGTAGCCCCAGTCAGTCGTTGCAAGGCATCTCAAAGCACTAGCCTGTCTCCGCAGCTTTTCACTGACAGTTGCTGCATGGGGGGCAAAGGTTAACTGATGATCATCTGTGACACCAAGAAACTTGGGGAGGGGATTATACTTAAGTGCGTGGCCACTTAGCTTCAAATTGGGACGCCAGCTAGCTTCGTGCGTGCTGGTGGTGAAAAAGAAGCATTCTGACTTCTGGACAGAGAGTTCCACCTTCCACCGTTTGCTCCATTCCGCGATGTGGTTCAGGTTAGTTTGCAAGCTTTGTTCTGCTTGTAGTAGACCAGAGGCCTGACTCCAAACAGCTACATCGTCTGCAAAAAGGCTCACATTAGATTGAGTAATGCCGTTGGGTAGGTCATTAATATAAGAGGAACAGAAGTTGTGATAAAACTGATCCCTGTGGGACGCCTTACTTCAAAATGACCGTTTTGCTCTTTTTTCCGTCAAACATCACCTATGTGAGTCTGTTGGAAAGCCAAGCTTGAACCCATCGTAGCATCTTAGTTGGGACTCCCATTTGCTGCATTTTGAAAAGAAGCGCGTCCCTCCACATCTTGTCGTATGCTCTAGAGTAGTCAATCAGAGCCATTACCGTACGCTGCATTGGTACGCACTGGAACCTGGGAAAGTCGGAAAAGCTGGTTCTCTGTACTGCGGCCGGTACGGAACCCAGTTTGAAAGGGTGTAAGAAGATTATGAAATTCCGAATAATAGCGTGATCGGTTGGTTACTAGCCTCTCCATAACTTTCCCCATCGTCGAGGTGAGAGAGATTGGCCGATAGCTATCAAGACACTGCGCGTCCTTGCCTGCTTCAAGTACTGGGCTTTTCTCCAGGCTTGAGGTATCTCCATTGTCGACCAGGATAGGTTACAGATTCGTAATAAAGTATTAACGGCTATAGGACCAAGGTGCTGAAGGAGTCTGGGATGGATCATGTCAGGTCCAGGGGCTTTGGATGGATTGAGGCTTTTGAGGGCTGCATTGAGCACGCTTAGAGTGAACTCTGCATTCTTCAGAGTGAACTGGTTCAGAGCGTAATAGATTATTCAAAAGCTTTCTGAGATCACGGTCCGGTTTTTCGACCTTTAGCGAACTCACACTTCGGTACAGTTTGACGAATGCATTCGCCTTCTACTTTGGGCTGACATAATTTTTGCCGTTTTCGGAGATGATACGAGCAGTGTCAGAGGTTTTGTTTGTGGTGAGCTTGCAGAGGATCGACCACATCTCTTTAGTTCCCTTCCCTTTCATCACCTTCCGCTCCCAAATTTCCGCCTTTCGTTCCCGAACCAAACGTTTCAGATGAGCATCTCGATCTTTGTACTGCTCGGACTGGATACCGGACGTTGCTCTTGCGGTGTCTCTCTCTACTTCGGTCTGAGAGATTTCTGTTGTTCTCCAACTCTCTCCAGCCATACCTACGGCTTTGAGACCGATGTGAGATTTAGCGGCGGTAAGGATAGCGATGCAAAATGATTCATATACAGAGGTGATGGATGCATTCTTGTCAGATGAGTTTTGGGCTAATCGCTCTTCAAGGTCTGCTGTGTATGTCGAGATGTTGCCCTTCTTCTAATTCCACAACAGTCGTTTTGATCCCTTCCGTGTTGCGACGGAAGGTGGAGAGTCGTCAAGATTGGCCTGTGGTCGGATGAAAGAGAATCCAGCGGTGTCCAGTCACAGTGGTGGTGAATGCCATTGTGGACAATGGTGACATTGGAGAAGGGAAGCCGTCGGAAGCTGGATCTTGGCGCGTGGCGTTCAGCATCATTGAGGAAGCCTCCCTCGGCATCCATGATGGCCTCCGCTAGCTAGGCACTTCTATCGTCAGAACGTGCATGCATATTTCATTGTGGGCTTTCAAATCAGCACAGCTTATCTCATTCTTCTGTATTTCTGGCTGAAAAACTGACATTGAAAAACAAATTCGTTCCAGGAAATGGGAGTTCTCCGGAAGAAGATACCAATTGGAGATGGTTACTGTCTGCTGCTTGGAAATTGGGATCTGTATTGATAGTCTTCCAAGAGCTCCTTCTTCATTGTTGAGTGGTGGGCACATTATGTAGGGTAGTGTTTTCTTGACATACGTTGGAAGACCTTTTCCCCGAGCTTCCTCATGTACTTTTTTTTTTTACTTCGAGTACCCTAGTCATGTTGGGTGCTCTTCATGTCCCCATCAAGACCGTCCAGTGGTCAAAAAGCTCAGCCGCTCTCGCGGGGTCGGTCCACAGACTCTCGGGGCCCAGTGTGTTACTTTTTTTGGGGCAGGTGAACAGGTGAGGGGTATCGTGAATGTGTGTTTGGCAGAGTGGGCATGAACGTGAGGGATGAGATGAGGGTGAGATTTTGTTGAGGTATGAGAGGATGAAAGGTGATTTATTTGATCTGAGTTGGGCAAGAATGCGGTGAGTGTGGTGGTCTAGGGTGGTTTCTAATTCATGAATGGGTGGGGGTTGCTTGCTGAGGATTTTGTTGTGAGTGGATGATATTTAGTCATGAACTATTTTTGTGTGTATTGTTTTCATGTTGTTTTTTATTTGTGTGTGAGAGGTGGTCTGGGTGGAGGAGGGTATGTTTAGGGTGTAGTTGATGTTGTTGTTGAATGTAGATTGTTTTTTGTACCTGGGGTGGGCTTCTTGTGTGGTGAGTGGGTGTTGGTGTCTAGGGTGCAGCCAGTGATTGTTCTCAAGGCTGTTTTTTGGATTTTTTTTGAGTTTGTTGAGAGAGGTGGATGAGATGATGGGTGACCAGATGGTGTTGGCGTATTCAATGATGAGAAGGAGTAATGTTTTGTATGTGGTGATGAGTGTTTCTTTGCTTTTTCCTCAGTGTGTTGATGTGAGGAGTTTTAGGAGATGGAGTGTTTTTTTTTGCTTTAGTGATGGTGTTGTCTGTTTGGGTGGAGTATTTTAGTTTGGGGTCAAAAGTTAAGCCAAGGATGGTAGGGTTGGAGAAGGTGTGGATGGGAATGTTGTACTGGTCGGTCTCTACGAACTGGGTGATAATTGGTGAGAGTTGGGATCTAATCGCGCGGGAGAAAGCGAGTTTCTTGTATTGCGATTACATCTACCTTGTGCTTCTCGGCTAAGTCTTCAAGAAATTGGTTTTCCCTGTGAATACCGTTTGCGTTCCACTGAAGTATTCTGATCTGTGGCTTGAAGATCCCGGCCGAGGTCTTGTCGAGCTTTAGTTTAGTGTCATTGTCAGTGTCTTTCTGATCTCTTTGTGGTCGACACCGGGGGCAACGCCATGTAGGTGTTTGAAGGTAGACATTTGCTTGACTTTTCATCGTAGTCATGCATTGGATGTGGAAAGGACTCTTACACTGACTGCATTTGAGTCGGCAAGCACCACAGTGGATTTTTCCTTTATATTCTGGGCACCAGGTGCCATCAAGCTGGGCTTGTGGTTTCTTCTCAGGTTCAGCTGCGGTGGTATTTGTTTCCACGAGAGGTGTTGGAGGATTTGTAGCTGGGAGTGAGAGCACGTGGTCTTCTTTTGTCGCTTCTCGACCAGACAGAAGCTTCACTCTCAGCGTCCATCTCTGATCTCTTCTTTGTGGGCTCTTGGAAGGCCTGTGCATACAAGATGGTAGTGGGCGCCACAGTCGTTGCAGGTGGCCTTGTGCCTGATCGGATGCTTACACTTAGCGCACTCTTGCGGTACTCTATCATTGTTGTCAACGTCGTCATTTTGGTCATCTTTCGTTTCTTGGTCATTACTCCTCGTCGAGCGAAGGCACCAAATCCAAGATAACGCTACCGTCTTTGCTCTTTCACGTTCATTCCGTGTCAGTCTAGTGGATCTAAGATGAGTTGGAATATTACAAGAGTGACACTTAAACCTATTCGGAAGCTCCCTCCACAGTTGGTGCATGGGTGGGATGGATTCTGCGTGCGGCATCTCCGGCATTGGTAGTTGTCGGCCTCTCGGAATCTGACCACTTCCGTCCTCGATAAGCCGCTGCATTTGTGGTGATAAAAGCGTCCGCACATGGTACAACGTAACGCCTTTGCTGTGCATGTTTTCCCACATTTTCCGCAAGGCTGCAGGATTGAGTTCAATGTCTCCAGCACGGATAAGATTGGATTTGATGACTCTATAAGGTGGCGGTCTAGGGACAAAGGCCGTGAATGGTGATGGTAGGGATGATAGTTTCTCGTGTTCTCGCTTTT
The DNA here is from genome assembly GCA_964035795.1 of Pterobdella sp. o SKG-2022. Taxonomy (NCBI): domain Eukaryota; kingdom Metazoa; phylum Annelida; class Clitellata; order Hirudinida; family Piscicolidae; genus Pterobdella; species Pterobdella occidentalis. The sequence continues at coordinate 124,311 of OZ038324.1, read as the reverse complement.
TCTCGTCGTGAATAGGAACTCTCCGTTGGTCCTGACACCGCGTGAAGGTGGTTTCTGTAGTCGGGCTGTTGTTGCTGATGTAGCTGTTGTTGCTGACGTGATTGTTGTTGTTGTTGAGCAACGAGAAGGGGTGACGGGTTATTTCTATAAGGGGGATGATTGGGATACATCTGGTAGATCTGGCGTGGAGATCCATTTCTCCCAAGTGTTTTTGGCCTCGAGGATTTGTAGCGCTTTTACTATAGCCTTGATCTCCGCCTAGAAGGAGGAGCACCATCTGCCGGTTGAAATGGCAAAAGAGCGGTGGATTTGAGGGTCTCTGGAATGACCAGTGGTGAGGATGATTTCACCACCGCCTTTTGCGGTACCTCCTATTGCTGATCCATCTGTGTAGAGCACCAGATCAAAAAGTTCCACCCTTGCAATCGTTGCACAGCCCATTTTTGTCTGTTTCCACATCTCTTGACTTGCTTTCTGTTGTCTCAAAGATGCGTCCACCTGTCTCCATCCACGGAGAGTGAAGTACTGGCTGTTGAGGGAGTAGGTGTTTCCGAAGATCGAGCCCCACACCATTTCGGCCTGGGTTCGCCAGATGGGCTTTTTCGTGCGTTTTGGTACGTCTTCATTGAATATTGCAGACCGTGGGTTTTTCGGATTGAGTCGATACGATTTTTCGAAAGCTATTTTGCTCAGTTGTATCGCTCTCGTGGCAAGTTTTGGTAGATCCGCTTCTGCCAAAATCGCCTCCACCAGGGTGGTTTTCACTTGGCCTATGATGACTCTGCCCGCGAACCGTTGGCAGGTTTCCAATTTCTTCATAGTTGACGGAGAGACCCAGGGGAAGCCACGCTGCTGTCGCATATTCAACAAAAGATCGGCAAGTTGCGATGTTCGTCGTTTGGAGAGTTCTTTCATCATAGCCCCAGTCTGTCTTCGCGAGGCATCTCAGGGCCCTAGCCTGTCGTCGCAGCTTCCCACCGATGGTTACTGCGTGGTGTACAAAGGTTGCTGGCCGTTGAGTTGAAGGTTGGGACGCCAGTGGGCCTCGTGGGTGTTGGTGGTGAAAAAGGAGTATTCTGGTTTTTGGGTTGAGAGCTCCATCTTCCACTGCTGGCTTCACTCAGTAATGTGGTTTAGTGCCGTCTGCAGATGTTGCTCTGCTAGCGGTAGGTTCGGGGCTTGGATCCACTCAGCCACATCGTCGGCGAACAGACTGATTTCAGCGGCGTCGATGCCGATGGGCAGATCATTAGTGTAAAAAAAAAACATGTGGTGAAAGCACCGACCCTTGAGGGACGCTCTGCTTCAGTATGACGTTCTTGCTCTTTCGCCTTCAAACGTCACCCACGTGAGTCTGTTGAAGAGCCAAGACTGTATCCATCGCACCATTTTCGTCGGAACGCCGGTTTGTTGCAGTTTGAAAAGGAGCGCGTCTCGTCACACCTTATCATAAGCGCGTGAGTAGTCAATCGGTGTTAGGACTGTTCGCTGCATTGGTGATCGTTGGAACCCATCACTAGCCGCTTATGTTAGACTGAGCAGTTGATCTTCTGTGCTGCGGCCAGTGCGGAAGCCTGCTTGGTTTGCATTCAAGATGTCGTTGGTTTCTCCTAGGTATCGAAGGCAGTTCGCCACCAACCTTTCCATAAGCTTTTCTATTATCAAAGTAAGAGAAATCGGCCGGTAGCTGTCCAGGCCTTTAGCATCTTTGCCCGCTTTGGCTACTCTACAGGCCTGAGGTATCTGCGTCGTGGACCAGGATTGGTTGCAGCTTCGTAGTAGCAATGGGACCGTGGTTGTGGAGGAACCGTGGGTAAATCATGTCAGGTCCGGGGGCTTTGACTGGGTTGAGGCTCTTCAGCGCTACTTTGACCTCACTCAGGGTGAAGTCGCCACTGGCCTCTGAGTATCGGATCAAAACGTAATCGGCCGTTCAGACGCTTCTTCAGACCGCGGTCCGGTTTGTCAATCTGCAGCCAGCTCACATCTCGGTAAAGTTTAGCAAAAGCGTTCGCATAGTTTGTGCCGTTTTTTGAGATGATACGGGCAGTGTCGGCGGGTTGGCTTGCTGTGAGGCTTCGCAGGATCCACCACATCTCATTCGTCCCCTTTTCTTTAATAAATTTCCTCTTCCAGATTTCTGTCTTTCGGTCTCGAACAAGGCGTTTTGTTTCAGTGTCAAGGTCTTTGTAGGCTGGTGAGTGAATGCCAAAGGTGGTCTTCACTGTATCTCTCACAGCTTCGGCTTTGGATATTTCTATTATCCTCCATATTTCTCCTGACATTTCTACTGCCTTGAGGCTTACGTGGCTTTTTGCAGCGGCAAGAATTGCTGTGCACAGGGTGTTGTTATGCTGATCGTCGTCTATTGCGGCTAGTCTTCCATCAAGATCTGCGGTGAACGTCTGGAGATCGCTCTTCTTCCAGTCTCACACAAGTCGTTTCGGGCCCTTACGCTGCAGGGAAGGGAGGTGCACCGTCGTTAGGATGGGTTTTTGGTCTGATGAGAGGACGTTGAGGGGGACCCAGTAACAGCGATGTTGGATGCCAGTGTGCAGTCTGGAGAGGAGCATTTGCCGGTGGCAGAGTCGGCGTTTACTGAGTTCGGCATTGTTGAGGAAGCATCTATGATAACTTTCGCCAGCTGGTCTCCGCGATCGTCCAGGCGGGCATGGAGGTCCCATATGTCGTTGTGGGCATTCAGGTCAGCGCATATGATTTCATTTTCGTGTATTTCTGGTTGGAAGGCCTTCACGGAGAAGCCAATTCATTGTAGGAATTGTGAGTTCTCCGGGTAAAGATACCAATTGGAGATGGTCACCGTCTGCTGATTGGGAATAGTAATCTGAATGAACAATCTCTCGAGGGCTCCATCATCTTTATCTCTCTAGAATGAAAAGTTTATAGGGCAGCGTCTTCTTCACGTAGGTCAGTAACCCCCTCCTCTGGCTTACCCTTGGACTGGTCCGTTCTTTCGTACTGAGAGGTAGTTGCTGAAACCTAGGCTCTTATCTCGAGGGAAAAGGCGACTTTTTTGAATTTTTATGACTTCAGCCCTGTGTTTTACTGCTAGGTCTTCGAGTAGTTGGATTTCTCTGTGAATACCGTTGGCATTCCATTGAAAAATGACGAGTTGTGGTTGGGTGACTCCTAACAAGGTCTTGTCTAGTTTTGGTGGGTTGTTGTTTTAAGGTCTCTTCTAGTCTCCTTGTGACCGGTACCGGGGGCAGCGCCATCCTGGTGTCTAGAGGTACACATTTGCTTGGCTCCGTAGTGTCGCCATGCATTGAATGTGGAAGGGACTTTTACACTGGCTGCACACTAATCGCCTGGCTCCGCGTCTAAATCGGCCTTTACAATCTACGCACCAGGTGCTGTCAAGTTTGGCTGCAGGTTCGTTTCTGGTCTGGCTGTCTCTACCATCTGGTCGCGATTGAGTTTCAGAAATAAGGTTTAATGGATGTGGGGGCGCTTGATTTTCTGCTGGGGCGGCAGAACCAATTAAGCAACTCCACAATCGGAGTGCATCTCTCACCGCCTTTCTCTGCCTTTCTGGTAGGTCTGTGCAAACAAAATGGTAGGTTGCCCCACAGTCGTAGCAGCGGGCACTAAGCACGTTCATTCTTATTGGGTTTTTGCATTTGGTACATTGTTGTTTTCTGTTCTCAGTCATTGGGGGATGCTGCCGAAATAATACTTGGTTGATGGCTTCATCGTCACTGTCTGGGGTCTGGTTTGGTTGCAAGCAGCATATCCGGGATAGTACTTCTTGTTTTGCTTGTTTCCTTCCCATTCTAGTTAGATTGGTGCATCCAAGATGAGTCTGGAGGTTACAGGCACCACAGTTGAGTCTATTTTGTCCTGCCTGGAAGTCCTTTCCACATTTGGCGCATGGGTGGGCTGGTTGCATCTGTGGGTGGCATCGTAGATATTGGTAGGCGTCCGCTTCTCGGCTTCGGGTCACTTCTGTCCTTGATAGGCCGCTGCACTTGAGGTGGAAGGTTCTGTTGGATCGTTTGCATTGTAGCGCCTTTGACGTGTCTCTCATCCCGCATTCTCCGCAGTGTTGTGTAGACCCGGAGCGTCTAAGGTTGAGTTGAAGGGCCTTAAAGGGTGGTGGTCTGGGAACTAGGGCCAGGGAACCTAGACTTTGAAAAAACCTGTCTTTTCTCGTTGTTGCCAGAATTCTTCGTTTGGCCCGACACTACGTTGAGGTGATTTCTGAAGTCGGGCTGTTGTTGCTGATGTAGTTGTTGTCGATAATAATGTTGTTGTGCACCGACAAGTTTTACATGGTTGTCTTTGGATTGAGCTCTTCGTGATGACGACGCCGCGTGGAGGTGATACCTGAAAACAGGCTGTACGTGTAGTCTCTGATGACGTTGTTGTCATTGATGTTGTTGTTTTCACTGAAGTTGTTGTTGTCACTGATGTTGTTGTTTTCACTGAAGTTGTTGTTGTCACTGATGTTGTTGTTTTCACTGAAGTTGTTGTTGTTGCCGTTCATGTTGTCACTGATAGTGTTGTTGTCACTGATGTTGTTCTCACTAATGTTTTCATTGTTGCTAATGTTGTTGTCACTGAAATTGTGGCTGGTGTTGTTACTGATATTGTTTCTGCAGTTCTCTGGTAAGCTTGACATAAACTTGGTTTTGTTTAGGTTTATTTTTAGTCCAAATTTTGCGAATTGAAGGATTTGACGACGCATTGAAGATTTTCAATATTTTTTGCAGGTAAGCATTAAGTCGTCTGCATAAGCTAGGTTTTGGACAAGTGTGGTTCTTTCAAGCTTATGACGACTGTTGTGCACCAGTGGAGAAGTCCAATTGAATGCCTTTATCAGAGGGATGTTTGAGTGCCACTTTGATTACCGCATCAAGATACTTATTGAATAGCATAGGGCTAAAACATCTCCTTGTTTCACTCCTACGTTGATTGGGAATTCCTCAGACAACTCTTCTTTATCACGTATTACACAACTGAACCACTGTGAAAGGCTTTAATTATACGGATGATTTTATCTAAAATGTTGAAGGACTTTCTTAACACTTCCCACAAAGCAACTTTGTTTACTGTATCGTAGGCCTTTTGTAAATCCACAAAGCAGATGTAATAGCTTTATTGAGGAATTTTTTGTCTGATGAAATTATCAAGCTTGTACCATCTTCAGATCTTAGATTTGTTGTGGTTTTTAGTCTGGAGGTTGTCGCTAACTTTAACATTTTTAGTATAGACTCTCCACGGGCTTGTCTGGTAGATATTTCTGTTAGCCTTTCTGTATCTTCAGCTTTTTTCTCCCACCATGTATCTATTGCTTTTCTGCAAGCTTTTTCTGATAGTGCTTTTGCTTGGTTGTAGCAATGAGTTAGATCTTGGGAGATTGCATGACCATTTGCTTTCAAAGATTTTATTTGAAGGTGGCATTTTGATTTTTTATCACAGAGTTTCCTCACCGCATCAGTGACCCATTTTTTTTCAGACATTGTTTTTTTGGCAGTTTTAATTGTAGCGTTTACAAAACTTTCTTTAAAAAGTTTGTATTTTCAATGGGTTCAAGAAAATTAATATCTTCCAAGCTACTTCCCAGTTTTTCTTTAAATTTGTTTATGTTGTCTGCATTGAGTTTTGTTGGATTTGTTATTCTTTTGTGAAGTTTATTTGTTGTGTCCATGAAATTTTTTTTAGTTGTGTATCTCCTATTGGTGTTAAGTATTATTTTTGATATGACTAAATTATGGTCTGATATATGAATTGTTTTTCTACTGATTTTTGTGTCATATATTCGGGATCTATGTTGGTGGCTAATAAGGACATAATCGAAAACATGACCTTCTTTCTGGTTTGGGTGATGTCACGTCCCCTTTATGTATTTTTAAACAAACAAAACCAAGGGCGCCATCTTTTCAATTCTTGCAAATATTTGGCAAAACTTCAGAATTTTTTTTTGAACTTGATTTGACTGTTTTTTTTTTTTTTTTTTCAATTATTTATATTGATGAAACGAACGCTATTTTTCATATTTAAATTAGTTTCAAGATATTCCAATTTACGATAGTTAGATAGCAAAGTAGAAAAAATCTCAGTTTCGAAGATTTAAACTTTTAATGATGTTCACTGTTTATTTTTACAAATGTTTGTTACTTTTAATAAAAAATTTCAGCCTCTAATGATTTTTTAAAAAGCCAAACCGTAAAATGAATATAATTTCAAAACACTAGTAAGTTTATTAAGATACGAAGCTTTTCGTTAACAACGTAACATTTTCAAATATGAGAAACAATTTTATTGATATTACTATGGCAACAGATGAAAGTTAATTTTAAACCCCATAATTATTGCAAAAAATATTACTAAAATAATAAAGTGACGTGGACTATAATGTAAATCAAAGATTTTAAAAACATATAATTGACCTCAAAAGATTGTCATTCTATGTTGAAGAATTACCTAGAACTTTCTTAGGAAGAGCTTGGACCGGAGGGATTTGTCGTACTATTAGAAAAACTCTGACTCACAAAAATCTCAAACAACTTAAAACGAAAACTGGTAAATTGTTTAGATTGAAGAAAAAACAAACTCCTATAAGTCAAAATACTTACGAAGTTCCAATCATCAACCTTTCTTCATGTAAAGATATAAATTTGGACGGGCTTAAAAAAGGCCTTAACCACAGTTTTGTCAACAAGCACAAAGGCAACAAAAGAAACTTGGCGTTGGAATTAGAGTCACTTGCAGAGAAAGCTGAAACTTATTTTTGATGACGAAAAAGAAGCGTTCCACGAATACCTCAGAAAGATTACTAATACTTTGTCGATGAACGTTGAACATGCTAAAGATAATACTTTCAAATCACTGAAAGAACTAAGAGAATCATAAAATCACTATTCTCACAGGTGACAGACTCGAGTGTTGTCATTTTGGACAAAGCTGATTATCAAATTGTGGTAAAAAAGTTGATAGATGAAGGAATTGAAAGTAGCAAGTATGTGCCTACTGAAGATACCATCCTGAGAGACCTCACGTCTTTCCAAAGCTTCTTGCTCAGGAATTTGAAGAAGTTAAAAGAGTACAGTTTCATCAGACCTTCATCAAACCAACCGGCAAGATTTTTTGCGACGGTAAAAACTCATAAATACGAAAATTTATCAGTTATTAATAGAAATAATTTAAAAATACGTCCAATAATTGATCAAACTGGTACTTGATACTACAATCTTGGAAAATTTCTTGCTGATTACCTAAGACCCCTGGCTGAAAATCAATTTACTATTTCCAACACGCAATTCTTTACTTCCCTCTTGAACAGTTTACCCCCACTCCAACATGACGAGGAAGATGTCTCTTATGACATTGAGTCTCTCTTCACTAATGTTCCAATCAAAGAGACCATTGACTACATCACCAAAGAAATTTATGAATTAGGGAAACATCCCCTTCTGTGCAGCAGACAGATATTCTCAAAACTCCTGTTGAAAGCCACCGCAGAGAATGTTTTTTCAGCAAATGGAAAGCTATATAAACAGATAGATGGCGTTTCCATGGGAGGTCCTATATCGGTGGTGTTTTCTGGTTGCTTTCTAAACCATATGGAAGAAAAGGTAGTTGTCCCTGAAAACCCACTATTCTACATGAGATATGTGGACGACACATATGTTAGAAGAAAAAAAAACAAGAACGATATTCTTTTCAATGCTTTAAACTCTTTCCATAAAAATATAAAATTGACCGTTGAAGTAAATCCAACTAAATTCCTTGATACTCAAATATCTAGCTACCCAAACGGCTCCCTATCTTTTAAGGTGGTAAAAAAGAGAGAAAATTACCAATCCATTGGACGTCAGTGATCCCTAAACAATACAAAAAAAATCTTATAAAAGGAGATTTACATAGAGCTAACAGAATCGGGTCTGACTTTGAACTGGAGATACGTCAGAAATATAAACGTGCTGGTTTTTCTGACAGGTTTATCATGTCTGCATTTGAACAATTCGACACCCCTAAGAATGTGGGTTTGATCACAAGCTGGCTCTTTGAAAATCAGAGAAAATTACACTTCAAAGTTCCTTACTGCCCAAAAAATGAGTTGTACATACACAAGTGCATTGATAAATTAAACTCGTTCATCAAAAACGTCATTATGTTTTCATACTCTTAGATCACGTCTAAAATAAAACCCTTAAAGACAAAATTTTGCATGTACACAATGTGATATACAAAGGGAAATGTAGTTGTGGGGAAATGTACTTGGCAGAAACTAACAGAAACGTCGAAGTAAGATGGGCGGAACATGAAGCGGTGAAAGGAACTTCTGAACCAGCAAAACACATATCGAAGAATCCTATACATAAATTCTCGTGGAGAACTTTGATGCGAGCCCCTGAAGATTGGAGAAAAAGGAGGATATTGGAAACTTTCTTAATTAAACTTCAAAACCCTACTTTAAATGACCATAAGGACGTAAGGAATTTATTATTATTTAGAAATGGTGTTACATAATATGCCTTATTTTATTTTATTTTGTTGCCTCTAATTTACATGATGGTCTTTCTCATTCCATAGCTTTTATGATATATCTTTGCAACATTCATGAACTTCAAGCTTAGGAATTTATTATGATTTAGAAATGGTGTTACATAATAGGCTTTATTTTATTAAAGTTGCTTGAACATTTTAATTTTTTATTATCTCTTATTTACATTATAGTCCACGTCACTTTATTATTTTAGTAATATTTTTTGCAATAATTATGGGGTTTAAAATTAACTTTTATCTGTTGCCATAGTAATATCAATAAAACGGTTTCTCATACTTGAAAATGTTACGTTGTTAACGAAAAGCTTCGTATCTTAATAAACTTACTATTGTTCTGAAATTATATTCATTTCAGCCTCTAAATTAAATAAAATTCGAAAACTTACGGAGCCGTTTTACTCGTGACTTTTTCACACACTTCGTAGAGTTTCCTAAAGTTTTGACGTTCCAAGCACCAGTATTTAACTTAAATACCATTTTTAAGAATAAAGATGTGTGTTGCAAATTAATCTGACAGGTTATCAGCCTTAAGCAAATCTTAAAAAAAAAAATTTCCACAGCTTTTTTCAGTAGATTTGAGTTGGATTATTGAAATATTTTTTCATTTGTGACCATCGCACAACTTCGTTCAAAAAAATCAATTATAGAGATCCACTTTTCTTCTACTGCGCGCATGAACGTTCCAATTCCAAAAGGCTTCGAAAATTACTTTTTCTTCAGACAACCAAAAAATTTCAAGTTTGTATTGAATTTAAATTATGAATTTTACACAAAAATCAATCTTTTCCAAACTTTCATTTATACTTTAGTCTTTTTCCGATAGAATTTAAAATATAGGTTTTTTTCCACTTTTTTTAATTAAATAATATTCACTGAATTTTTTAACAATATAATAATAAGTTTCGAGTCAGAAAATTTTCTTTTTTGTTACTAAGTCACATAAACATCGCAGCCATCTTGAACGTGCTACACACACACACCATCAGGCAGGTGCAGAGAATGCACTTTTCTTGTTGTTGTTGCGCATTTTTTCTGGTGGTTTTGAAAACCCTGTCGCTTGAAATTTCTACCACAGTGTTGGCATAAGATTGTTATTGTTGTTTGTTGTGTGTTTCTGTCTGATGTGGTTTGCAAGGCCAGCTTTGTTAACTGCAATTTTGTTGCAACCAGAAAAAGAGCATACCAAACCCCATTATTTAGATTCACCTCACCACATATGTTATTAGTATTGTTATATTGTACATTCAGCTCTTTTTTTCGATCTTTCATATCTTTTTCTGATTGTTCTTTATTCTAGTTAAGATCGATTATGAGGGTATTTAGGCTTTTCCGCCATTCGATTCTGTTCTTCGCTTTGCTACGCCAACCAGACACCAACCCAATAGCTTTCAAATCGTTATTCACCACATCATGCCACCTATGTTTTTGACCACCACATCTTTTACTGACCAATAATTTTTTGAGCCACCGGGAATCTGCCATTCTTTCAATATGTCCTAGCCATTTGAATCTTTTCAGTTGAAGGATTGAATCTACGCGTTCAATGTTGCTTCTTCTTATTTCGGTGTTTCTTAACATGTCTCTCATAGAGATTTCACATAAAGACCAAATACACTTATTAACAAAAGACTGCAATCTTTGAACATGGTTGCTCAAAGGATCCCGAGTCTCACAACCGTAAAGCAGGATAGGCATTATAATGGATTTGAAAAGCCTCATCTTCATTTTCCTTTTTAACTTTTTTTGATACCATATGAGCCTTCCAATACTTCTGAAAGCAATCGATGCTTTACAGATACGAGTATCAATCTCTTCATCTATGGAACAGTCGTTTCGAAGTATTGCCCAGATACTGATATTGTTCAACTTCCTCAAAACTACCGTCAATTTGATGTACCGACCTGTTGTCAAGATGAGTGTCTGTATTATCAGCTTCAGGCCACACAGCCATTATCTTAGATTTTTGAGTATTGATCTTCAGGCCGTAACGGGTTAAATTCTTCACTGAGCGATTGAATAAGAGATACACTTCGATTATTGCTCAATAATACCACATCATCTGCGTACATGAGGATTTATCACTCATGTTGAACTTATGACGGCTGTTGTTTACCAGAGGACTTCAAGGTTGTATTGAATATGGACTCCGGCATCAGGATGTTTCATCATGGCAGTCCTTATGATAACATCTAAAAATAAGTTAAACAGAGTTGGAGCCAGTACATCACCCTGCTTTACACCTGATTTAACCTTATATTCTTCAGACAACTGACCTTCAAACCGCACCACCCCATATGTTTCCTTATGTAAGGCTTCTATTACACTCACGAACTTTTCAGGAAAGTTGTAGACACGACGTAACACAGCCCAAAGTAAGTTTCAGTTAACTGAGTCGTACACTTTACAGAGATCAATGAAGCACAAAAAAACCGGTACGTTGAACTCCTTGGCCCGTTGCATCAATATTTTCGTAGAAAATAATTGATCACAACAACCTCTCTTGGCACGAAACCCACATTGGAACTCACTTAGTTGCTCTTCAACATAATGTTTCATTCTGTTCAGCATCGCTCTTGCGAATACTTTGTAGGCTGAACATAAAAGTTAGATGCCACGGAAGTTATCGCACTTCAACCTGCTACCTTTCTTGAAGATGTGAACAGTTATTTGTTTTTTCCAGTCTAAAAGAACCTTTTCTTCGACCCATATTTGATCTGCAATCAACTTCAACAATTTAACAGTCTCATCAGCACCTAGTAGCAGTAGCTCTGTACTAATTCCATCAATTCCAGTCGAGCTATTTTTTTTACACTGTTTGAATGCGACACACAATTCTTCGTTTGTCAGAGGCTCAGTCATTGGATACAGAGAGCTATCAGATGGAGGGAGACATTGAGGGAGATGTGAAAGAGCAGAATGATTGACCAGGGTATTGATGTTTGTGACCTCTTTGAAGTGTTCACACCATCTCTTTAGTTTGCTTTTTGTTGTTGTTAGCCTTGTTGTACCGTCTTTGGCTAAGATCTTCAAGCATCTATAACCTCTTGATTTGGAAAAAGACTTCAAATTTTTTATTAAAGAGCCACCTTTATCTTGTTTCAAACTCATTTCATAATCATCTTCTGCCTCTTTACTTTTTTGTTCCCACCATGAATTCAGAACAAGTTTACATGCTTTTTTGCATTTTTTCTTTATTATCACATATTGGGACTTGAGCAATAATGGAACTGATTGATTTTTTTGTTTATGTTGCATAATTTTTTGGTAAACATCAGCTTTTTCAATTGTGAGCTGCCGAAATTCTTTAGTTACCCAATCCTTTTTATATTTTGTGTGTTTGGTTGGCAAAACTTTTTTTGCAGATGTTAAATTTTCTTTGAAAACTTTCCATAGCTCATCAATATTTTTTGAGCCAACAGGCATTGCTAACTGGTTTCTGAAATTATTTATTATGTTTTCGTCGAGTTCTCGGGGGTTTTCAACGTATTGCTTGTGACCATTGTTACAAAAATGTTGCTTATGACATTGATTTGAAAAATTTGAATTTTTTAATAACAGGGAAGTGATCAGAAATATGAAGAGTTTTTTTGAACACTTTGGTGTCCAAGATGCAAGATCGGTATTGAGCACTGATGAGTATGTAGTCAAGGACATGTCCTCCATTTTTCTGACCAGGATGGTGCCATGTATACTGATGTATCTTCTTATGAGGGAACAAAGTGTTGGTGATTGCCGGGTTGTTATAGTTGCAAAAATCCACCAGTCTTCTGCCGTTGTTATTTCTCACACCTGGATTATGCTTCCCGTGTAGAGATGACCGACTAGTTGGCTGACCCACTCGTGCATTGAAATCACCTGCTACTATGATGACATCCTTTTTACAAATGCTCTCAATAGTAGATTGCAGTGTTTCATAAAAATTGTCACTGTTTTCTGACTCATCAACCTCTGTAGGAGCATATACGGCAATAAGACTGATACCAAAACCACCTATATTCACTCTTACTTGCAATAACCTTTCGTTTATAGGGCGAAAAACACCTTTTTTTCCACGCCTCCTTGAATTCATTCCTCAAGATAACACCAGTACCTCGTTGGTTGCCACTTTGCCTCACATCCATACCTGGATACACCACGACTTCATCGTCTACTTCTAACACACCTGAACCCACCCATTGAACTTCAGCCAACGCCATGACAGACATGCGTTTCATCTTCATTGTTTCAATAACGTTCAAAAGTTTGATGTTGAATTCAGTTGGGTTACCCAGACTTTTTACGTTCCAACAGCCAATATTGTAGAAAACCATTCTGTTCTAAGGATAAAAATTGGTGTGAGTCTGACAGGTTATCAGCCTTGTGCAGACTTACTCTTTATTGCGCTTTTGTTCTGGTTGCTCGAAACATATCCATTAATTTTGAAGAATCTGCCTTTTTACAATTTTGAAATACTAAAAAGTTATGTTAATGTTTTTTTTTCCACCGAAGAGACCAATTTCCGAAAAATATTTATTTTAATTATGTAAAGTTCACTTTTACGCAATCAACCGCTATTAATCCTTTGTTTCAAAAACTTCACTTTAAAGTTCAAAAACCATTTAAATTAGCATATTTACATTTTATTTTTAAATTGTTTTAATAGCCACGAATTATCTTATTTTCCACAATTAATATCCTTTTTGAGCGATAGTTGAGTTACGAGTGTCCAGACAAAATCAAAAAAAATCGATTATTTAAAAAACAAGATTATAATAGTGTTAAATGTTTATTTTTACAGTTATACGATATATAATAGTAATGAATTTCACTTTTTAACTAGGTTTAAATCCAAAAATTAGCGGAGCCATGTTAACGTACGATCGAACACTTCTTCTGCATTTTTCAACCAATCAGCAGGTGCAGTAAAGGAAAAAAAATCAAAGAAGTTTTTTGCAACATTTCTTTTCGTGGTTGTGGATTCCTTGAGGTTTGAAGCACTGGTGGCAAAATTGACATTTCACTGTTTGTAGATTTGAGTGTCTTTGTCGAATATGATTGGCCAAACCAGCCTTGGTGAGAGTAACCTTGTTGCATCCGTGATGAAAACATTTCAAATTATTGTTAACGTTATTCCCTTTTTTTACAGTTTTTTGAAATTTTCATCTTGTTCTTTGAGCTGGTTCAAGTTCACCAGTGTGCTATTTATTTCATTGCGCCATTTTTGTCTGTTGATTGCCATTGTTCTCCAAGGAGATAAAAGGTTGAGGTGTTTCAAGTCAGAGTTCACGATATCATGCCATCTTTGCACCTGACCTCTTTGTGATCGTTTACCACGCGAAATTCTTTACACCAGCAGTTGTTTTGGTAATCGTGAATTAGACATTCTCTCCATGTGGCCCAGCCATCTCAAACGTCTTTGTTGCAGCATTATTTCCACACGTTCAATATTCGCCATCTTTCGAATTTCGGTGTTTCTCAGTTTCTGCGACAAAGAAATTCTGAATATGATCCGTATACACCTGGTTATAAATTTTTGTAAACGTTGGATGTGATGACTGAGAGGTGCCCATGATTCACTGCCATAAAGTAGAACCGGAAGAATCAAACTTTTAAACAAACTCATTTTTGTATCTTTCTGTATTTTAGGTTGATACCATACCAGCCTACTTAGGCTACCAAAAGCCTTTGCAGCCTTACTCTACCGTGCGTCGATTTCTGCGTCAAGACTGCCATTACTTGTCAAAACACTGCCTAAGTATTGAAACTGATTCACCTCTTCAATTTCTTCATTGATTTCAGTCATTGATGATGCTAATTCTGGTAGAATTGACATTGTATTTGTTTTTGTCATATTTATTTTCATGCCAAATCTGTTAAGCTCTTCAGTGCTAATTTTCAAAAGACATCGTAGGTCATTTTGATTGTTGCTAACCAGAAGCATGTCATCAGCATACATTAGGCATTGTACCACAGTTTTTTGGTCGAACTTGCATCTGCTGTGGTTCAGCAAAAAAGCTGTTGTGTTGAACTTTATATTCACTCCTAGATTGGCAGCTTTATTCAGTGCGATGTCTGTTACAGCGTTAAGGTATAAATTGAACAGTAACGGAGCAAAAACATCGCCCTGTTTAACACCAGACTCAATTGTGAACGCATCTGACAATTGGCCTTCGCATCGAAGCACACCTTGTGTACCATTGTGTAGAACTTGTAATATTTTTATGACTTTTGCTGGGAGATCATAAACTTTCTGTAACACTACCCAAAAGGCCTCTCTGTTCACCGAATCATATGCTTTGAATAGATCAACAAAGCAGAAGAAAGTAGGTGTGTTGAACACTCTGGCTTGCTGTATGAGAAGTCTAGTATTAAATATCTGATCGGTACATCCTTTATTAGGGCGAAAACCACATTGACCTTCTCTTAACTAATTATCCAAAAGTAGTTTGAACCGATTCAAGATTGCTTTACTGAATACTTTACACACCCCACCTAAGACAGCTACCCCACGGAAGTTGTTACAGTCAGCTTTGTTAATTTTTTTGAATATCGAAACTATTTTTTGCACGCACACACACACACACACACACACACACACACACACACACACACACACACACACACACACACACACACACACACACACACACACACACACACACACACACACACACACACACACACACAAAGTCTTTGCTTTCATCCACCATGTGGCAGGTGTAATAGATTGGAAGTTGAGCATTTTTTGCGATAGTTATGGATGCCTTGGTATTTAAAGCTCAGGCCACAGTATTCACATCTTATGGTTTGTTGTGTTTGATGTATCTGCGTGTAGTGGTTTGTTAGGCCAGCTTTATTTGCACATATTTGAAGCAATCCTCTGAAGCAATCTTGAATTGATAACTGTGCGCTATAAAAATCTTAATAATAATAATAATAATAATAATAATATTTTGGTGCATCCTGCATACGAGCAAGCTAGGGAATTTTAGGAAATATGATTAACAGTAGGAGGCTTTAAGCTATATTCAATTTTATTTGAACGAAGCTTTTCGAAAATTTTCATCGGCAGGTTCATTTAACTCATCTTTATTTTATAAAGACCACAATCATCTGTTTTTATCAATGTAGCAAGGTGTTGGGATCCATACTGTTTTTTCAAGTAAAGAAATTTTGAATGAAATTTTTCGATATTATATTCATGCCGAGTATTTCTACAACTTTGAAACATTATCAGGTCCAACTCTGAGCTAATGAATTTTAGAATTAAAAATTTTTTGAAAAATTAAAAATTTTCAATATTAATTTGACGTTGTTTCAAGCGTAATTTTGAAGTTTTCAACTAATAAACACAACTACTCGAATTATGATTTAACGAAAAATCTAACAAAAAACTAATAAAAACTCATGTTTCTGGAAAATATATATTTATATGAATAACATATAAATTCAAAACTTTGATTAAAATGAAATCTTATAATTAATTTCAAATTTAATTTTGCATTTGGATATATTTCAAAATACTTTATCATAAATTAACTTAGTTAAAAAACTAAATGTGAATGTAATTTCAAAAACAAAACGAACTATAATAGTGTAAAATAAGTCCCATTTTTTTTATTTTAATAGAAATTAGTTCATATAAAATCCCAGAAATTTGAAAATTTTTTTTTTTTAAGCATTTTAAACTGTTATTGCTTACCATATGATCAATAGCAATTATTGACAGCACTTTCACTCATAAAATTTGTTCAAATATAAATTACCGAATATTTCAAATTTTTTATATAAAGTTGTTGGAATGTGAGTTTTTCAAACAACTTTGAAGAGTTTTCGATAAATGCCTTAAAAAACAGCGCAATGTTTTTGAAGAAATTCTTAAAATCTTCCGACACAACTGTACTTTCAGTTGCTCCTCCTGCTGGAGTACAAGCTATGGGAGTCAGTCTACAACATAAGTTTGCCAAGGGAATCAATTATAACAGTACATTACATTATTTTAAAGTTATGTTTTACCTACCTTATAAATTCACTCAAAATAATTTTTTTATCTCATAATAAAGCATTGAATTTCTAAATAATATCTTCAACGTCATATAAATTTAAAACTTTGATCAGTGAAGATAGTGGTGCGAGGAGATCGTAATGTAGGAAAGTCATGTCTACATTTGCGTCTGCAAGGTTTAAAGTTCAAGGAAGAATATATTCCAACACATCAAATAGAAGTATGTATTGTTACAATAAAAATTATGGGTAAATATCTAGTTTCAAAATATTTTTTATTTTGTTTGATTATGCAAAATTTTTTTAGAGTAAGAATTAAAAGTTTATGGTCTATTAATAATAATAAGCTACGAAGTTTATCATAGTGATGTTTAACCCAGGGAGTTTCAAGATCACTTGATTAATAAGTTTTTCCCAGTAATCTTAATGAAAATCTTTGTATTACTACAACTAATTTATTAATTATTCTAATATCTCATCATTTTCATATTTGTTTTTTTAGCTTGAGTTATACTGAATGAATATATCTTAAGTTGAAATAGTTCATGAAATCAAATAAAATAATGGCAGGTTGCAAGTATTCACTGGAACTACAAGGGTGGCCAGGACATCATCAAGGTGAGAGCTTCACAGTTGAAGTCTACATAAAATAATATCAATATTGTTTGACAGGCAATTATAATTTTGGAACAGATTTATATATAAAACGTTTTCATGGACAAAGAGGCATTGATTTTATTTTTGTGACATCATTTTAAATCTTTATTCATGTTAGCATGGGTTGGACAAAGCTTAATTTTCAAATATAAACTATAGCTTATTATAGAGGTTTCCAATCACTTTTTAAATTTTTGCAATCACTTTTTAAATGTTTTCAAAAAATTGAAAAGTAATTTTTTCAATAAAAAAACTCAATTAATATTTTTTAAAATTCAAAAAGAATTCAAAAATTCAATTTAAAAATATATATATAAACTTTTCATATAAACTTAAATTAGATTGCCCTTCTTTTCCTTATACTGCAAACTTCATGACAAGCTTTCAAAACCCCACTTTTGAAAGAGTTCCATATATTTTGCTCATCCGTATTAACTAAATCATAAACTTTTTCAGAAAACCTTTTCCAATACTCAACTTCCTTTTTTTCACAAACCTGTCAGACCTTACTATCTTCCTTATACTCCCATCAGCTAAATCTTAAACTAACAAATTATGCTGATATTCTACCAAAATTGTCTTCACATTTTTTTAATTCTTTCTGTCTCTTCTACCAACCAGCGTGCAATCAATTGCCATCTCTCTGCTTGAACCACCTTTGTATGTTATTTCCACATTCTCTTTCTTCTTGTGCTATGTATTTGCTACACAGATTCTTTCCATCACAAAACTCTAGAAGCAATCTACCTTCCACATTTCTCTCATCAACGCCAACCTCCGTAAACTTCATCAAACCCATCAATCTGCTTACTAACGTGCCTATTAAATCACTTAAACAAATCAAAAACTCTTTTTCATTCTAACCACCACAATCCTCAGCCATATCACTGGGAAATTGCTCTTTTTCTTCAAAATTTTTTCCGCATTAAGGGGCGTAAGCACTAACTACTCTTCTTACCTTATTCCCAAAAACAAACACTTACCATAATCCTATACGAAATTCTTATTATTTCTACTACATTCTCATATAGCTCTTCCTTAACCAGTATACCAACACCTTCTACTGTATTTTCATTCCCAGACCATCATAACTTAAATCTTCTACCTAAACTACCTAAAAATTTTGCATCTTGATTCTTCCACCTTACTTCTTGAAGACAGCAAATGTCAATCCTTATTTTTTCGCAAATTTCCATACCTTTACCATTTAAAGTTCCTATATTCCAACTAACAAACCTCAAAGAAAGAGTTCAAAATAAAAAAGGAAAACCCAGACATTCTTAGCACCCTCTGTCCATTTAAAAGCTGCTGGGGTCATAGGCCCATTGCTTTTGCTTGTAAACTAATGGAGATTTTTGTAGCATTCAAAGTGCTTGAGGAGCATGCCCTTGCCTTCTGCGCATAATACGTTGCATGGCTTGAATAAATTAATATTCACCAAATGAAGTTACTAACTTATAAGCAATTCATAGGTGCAAAGTCATGTTTAAGATGAAGTGCTAAAAAATATATTCTAACACAATTCATAATTTTGCAATTAATATATTAACAGAGTATATTTGAAAATTAATAAGTAGCATCAAAAAACAAACTGCAAAAAAATTTTATAACGGACAGTAACTGATAAATGACAACGATAATAGAACATTTTTTTTTACCTTTATGTTCCGCCATGTAGGTTAGGAACGTACCCACATCATTAGGCTATTAATGTTGGTTCTAGGATGTTTTCTTTGCATATAAAAATTTTTTCTTAGAAACCTAGCTTGAT
Source organism: Pterobdella sp. o SKG-2022 (assembly GCA_964035795.1). Taxonomy (NCBI): domain Eukaryota; kingdom Metazoa; phylum Annelida; class Clitellata; order Hirudinida; family Piscicolidae; genus Pterobdella; species Pterobdella occidentalis. The sequence continues at coordinate 105,368 of OZ038324.1, read as the reverse complement.
GAGAGCAGACTGATAAAACAGTTCTCCGAAAAAAAATTATCTTTGAACAAGATAAAGTTAGTAACCTCAAAGGATTACTAGAGAACAGGGAAAGGTCGTTTAGATTTTTATCATGAAAGGGTAGCAGCTCCACCAACTAACAGGCCTAAATGCTAGGGCGCTAAGTAGGTGCCTTTTAATGTCATGCTCTGGACAGATGTCTTTTAACGTCATGCCCAAGACTTATACTTGAATATTTATTTGTTGATACCAGCTACCGTAGTCTACTGTTATCCAAGTTATAACAAAAAAACAGCCTTGAATTGCAGGCGCTAATTTGGTAAAGTTTAACGTCAATGCTCAGAACAAGTCAGAACTTATAGTTAAAAACTACTATGAGCTTATAAGAGAATTTGTTATAACGATACAACTTTTTTTTAAAGAATTTTAAAATTTTCAGGTGGAAGTATGGGATGTTGTAGACAAGGGGAAAAAGAAGGGCTCCTTCGACGCACTCAAAACACATCATGTTGGTCTCACCTTTGTACCAAAAATTATTTCATCACTATAACGATATTTATTATAACCAAGCTTTTAAATCTGGTTTTAGTTCTCATTATACTTAGAATGGCCAGGTTTACTTCATTTACAAAAAATTTAGTTCTGTTTTATATTTTTCCAATCTTTTTTTTCTATCTGAAGCATCTTTTTTTTTAAACTTCAATAATTTCCGATAGCCTATCTGTGTTTTTGGATCGCACAGATGTTCACCTCCCTTTAAATATAGTTTCCACCATTTCACTGCTTCTTCTCTTCAAACTATCCACATTCAAAGAAGCTACTTTAAATGTTCTTTTTGTGTGCTTGCCTTATTCGCTTGAGCTGGCCCCTGCATTCCACATCCGGGAGTCAGCCAAACCGAAGCATTACCAGTACGCTTATGGTCACTGGCACTACTTTTACTGTTCAAATATTTGGTGAAAGCCATTTTAATTTGGAAAAGTTTTCATAGAACTGCCAGCCCGAATTAAAATCAAACTTGAAATTATCGGATTTCAAGAACCGCCCTTCTCACATTTGGGTATTGCCATGCCTTTGTCAAAAAAAAAATCATCATCTGCCAAGCAAATGATAGCAATACCATGATATCAGTTGGCTGATATCGGCTACCAAAATCTACTGTTGTCAAAGTTATAACAGAAAGCAGCCTTACATTGTAGGCGTTGAATTGCAGTTTAATGACAAATGCTAGACTTCCTTAATGAAATTTTTTTCACAACAACCTCTTTCAAGCGAGTTATGTCAAATCTTAAATACAGTTTTTTGAAATTTGTAAATTAAGTTTTCTAAAAAAAATCATTTTGGCACGAACAAACCATGGGAAAAAACGATTTTATCAAACACTTATTAACTGAATAATAATACGGAGCTTTTCGTAAGTTGAACTTACATCACTTAGTACGTCTTTTTATATTTATACTTGATAATGTGAGTTCAACTTACGAAAATCTTCATGTTATTATGCAGTTAATAAAAGTGTTTGATTCAAATCATTTTTGTTAATGAACTAGTTTAGTTAAACCAAGAGAAAATTCAGAATTTTTCTCTTCATATTTTAACATTTTTTATGTCCCCTCTTTAGACCTTTTATTTTCGCTCTTTTAAGCATTGTTGCATCTAAGTAATTTTGAACATTTCCTTAAAATAAAACACGGTTTTACTGAATTGAAAGCCCATCTCTGTACCAAACTTTAACAGCATCAAATCGATATCTTCAATTCCAACAGTCTGAAGACAGTAACACGCACTGTCCTCGCAGAAATGAAATGACGATCAGTCTGCGTCTTGGGACACTTTTCCAGTTTCAAACTTCATAGTATCCAAAGCGTCCAATGTCAGTAGCACTCACTATTTCAAAATTATTCATAGTAAAAAAAATCTGTGGTATTTTTTTATAAGGAAAAAAAATTCTCATATAGCCAATCCCACTCTTAGGGATGAGTTGCATGGACGACAAAGATGAGCAAGTAAGCTTTATTGGATAAAACTTTGCCGCAGCCTTTTTTTTCAAAGTTTTCTTTTTAGCTTTCACGCAAAAAATTAAATTTTAAAAAGCAGCAGAGGGTGTTTTTTCAAATACCATTTTAGGTTGGATTGTATAACAAGCGCTTCACTTTTCCTTAATCATCATCATCATCGTTTTATGTAATTTTTCCCTTTTCAAGAGTGGTTGGACGAAATTTTAAGTTTCCTTAAATCTTTTTTGAAAGCCTGGCTCTCTTCTAATCCAAGTATTTCTAAATCTTCTTTCACGCGTTTCTTCCAGGTCTTCTTTGGCCTACCGACTGGTTTACGCCCATCGAGGTTCATATTGTACACCCTCAGTGTTAAGCTGTTTTTTGGCTTCTTCAATATATGGCCAAACCACCTCAATCTTTGATTTCTTAGTCTGGTCTCCAACCGTGGTATACCACATATTTCCACCAATTGATTACTTCGTTGCCCTATAAACTTCATGTCAACCAGTCGTCTCAGCATCTTATTTTCATTCCTTACCAGCGTTTCAACCAATTTCTGTCTTGAAGCCCATGTCTTACTCCCATATAATAAAACAGGTCTGATGCATGCATCGTATATGCCTGATCGATATTTCAGTGAAATTATATTGTTTTGTAGCAGACCTGAGATATTCCTCCAACTCAACCATGCCGCATCAATCCTTCCTCTTACTGTCTTCAATATCATTGTCGCAATCAAAACAATTTCCTAAGTAATTGAAAGATTCGACCTCTTCTAATACCTCGCCATCTTTGAGTTTGAAGCTGCTTTCAGAGTCATTAGTATTATAAAATTTGACAAAGTTACTTTTAGGATATATGAAGTTTTTATTGAGTATAATATTTTTCAAACTAGAGCACTTCCTATGACACCATTTTTTACATTTATTGCATAATATTGAGTTACTACCTACACCTTTACCACAACAACCACATGGCCACTTTCCCTAGTTTACTTTATTAACACTTATTTTACCACTAACCGTATATTTAGTTTTACTTATATTTGTTTTTTGCCCTCCCATCTCTATCGCACCTCTTCATTTTATAAACATACTTTTCACTTCATCCTTTGATTCTGCCGTGAGCACTAGATCATCCGCATACAACATTTCCCAAGGAGCACTTTTTCTACATTCTCTTGTTGCTTCCTCCATTACCAGAATGAAAAGCAAAGGGCTTGAAGCAGACCTTTAGTGAACACCAACTTTTATTTCAAATTCCTTTGAGGTTCCAGTAAAGGTTTTCACTTTTGAGTTTGTGTTCACATATAGAGCTATAATTAATTGAATCATTCTTTCTGGCACGTTTTAAAAATGTCTTATAATGTCTTTCAAGAGCCCATTTTATCACTCTTCTCGACACTATCAAAGGCATTTTCTAAATCAACAAAAATATGATGTAATTTCTTTTTCATGCCACCATATTTTTCTTGCAATTGCCTCAGCTCAAACAATCCATCTAATGTGCTTTTGGCTGAACTGAATCCGAGTTGATTTTCATTAATGGTAATAATTTCCCTCAACCTGGCTTCTAGCACCTTCTCCCACACTTTCATCCTGTGCTCTAGAAGCCTTATGCCCCTATAATTACCACAATCTAGTACATCACCTTTACTTTTGTACACAATCACAATATCGCTATCTTCCCATTCCTTGGGAAATTTTCTATTAAGAATAATTTGTTTGAAAATTCTTCTCAGTTGGTTTACACCAACTTCTTCCGTCATTTTTATCAGGTCGCTTGTTACCTTTGAAGGGTCAACAGTTTTGTTATTTTTCATTTTATTTCGCTGAGCGCCCTTGTAACCTCATCTACTGTAACATTTTGTAAAAGACCTTTTACCTTTTCAACTTCGTTGGTATAATAGCATGACATTTCAATAAGGAGTTTTTAAAATATTCTCTTCATCTATCTAACACCTCATTTTCCTTCAATATTAGCTCACCATTAGCATTTTTAATATACTTTGATCCTCGCAAATCCTTGTTATCCCTTTTCATATTCTTAGCAATTTTGAACATTTCATTTCTTCCATTTTTGCTTTTAATCTTTTCATTCCACTTATTAAATGTTTTTATTTTGGCTTCTGTAACTTTCTTTTTAGTTTCTTTTTTCCAATATATATAATCGTTTATATATTGATCTAGATTAAGCTTACGCCATCTATTGACAGCACCTCTCTTCTTCGTTATCACCAACTTCACCTTTAATTTCACCACCAAGTATCTTTTCTCCTATTTCCAACTTTTACTGTTGTTACACCACAAACATTTTTGGCTTCAGTTGAGACTCTATCATGGAAATATTTCAAGTTTGTATTGTTTTTTTTTTCAACTTTCCTTATATTTTCGTTAAACATTTCATTTTCAATTTCTCATCTTTTAACTTCCACACTTCAATTCTGCTTTCCCTTCGCTCTTCTTTCATTTGCTACTCTACTTTTAGTTTTGCTCTCAGTAATTTATGCTGGAACAAACATTCTTTTCCTACAAGAGTGAAGTAGTCTTTTATTTTAGAGATATGTTCTCTCCAAGTCAAAATAAAATCAATTTGAGACTTTGAATCTTCAATTTTGAATGTAACAAGCTTATCAGTTGGTTTGGCGAAGATAGAGTTTGCTATCATTAAATCAAAAGTTCGGCAAAATTCCAAAATATCCAAACCTTCATCATTTCTTTGACCATAAGTATATTTACCTAGCACTTATTCAAAACCTCCTCTTTTGTCTCCTACATGACCATTCAAATCTCCACCTATAATAATCTCTCCAACGTCTGCAATTTTTTCCATCACCTGACTCAGGTGAGTCCAAAACCTTTCTTTCTCTTCCCTAGGTCTTCCAACTTGTGGGGCATATGCAGATATGAAGTTATAGATAATTCCTTCTAACACCAATTTTAATTTTATAATTTTGTCCCCATGTCTTTCCGCTTCAATTACCTTATCTATCAAATTTTCTCCGACAACCACACCAACACCGTTTAAACTTTTTTCACCCCCACTCCACCATGGTTTATGATTTCTAATATACCTGCAACCACCACCTTCGAACCTCACCTCCTGAATGCAGCAAATGTTTTCCTTTCTCCTCTCTATCATCTCTCCAACCTTAACCCATTTACCTTTAAGGGTACCAACATTTGCTGAGCACACATTTAAGAAATAATAAGAGTAAGAATAATAATACTGCCGGAGCATTCATAGCACCCTCTTTTCATTTAAAAACTTCCCGGAAATGGAGGCCATGACTTTGTTTGTAGACTTCATGGTAAAAAATAATAATTGGGGCATATTCATTTTCTATCCACCGGATGCTCTTCCTGCCGCAAAAAACCTCTAAACGAAGCTGTAAGACATAAGTACTCTGAACAGCAATAATATTTTACTGATGTTCTAAATACATACTAGTGCCTTATAAGTAATATACCTCACTGTTGTAGTCAGAGACTATTACTACCAGTATTATATATATTATAATATGGTAGTTTTAGTGGGGATAATAGTCACACTGAGAAAAAGTGTGTAAAAGATAAAATTCCAATTTAACAAAACAATATTTCAATTAATATTAATAATGGTTTTGGGCATGCTGTTAAACTGCACCGAACTTTGCATCTTCAAATTGAGACTGATTTTTTGTTATAAACTAGATAATGGTAGATTCCGGTAGCAAGTATCGACGAATTGATATTCTGTTATCGTTGTCCTTTGGCTTGGCCGATGAACCTTTTTTTTATTGACAATGGCAAGACAAACTGCCCAAATGTGGGAACGGTAGATTTTGAATTAGATAATTCCAAGTTTGACGTTACCTCGAAGTAGCAGTCTATAGAAATTTGTCTTTCATAAATGTTTATAAATTACGCAATTAGTATTATCAATAACCTAGGCCAACTCTTGTCAACCCCAGTTACTGGGATGTGTACAGCAATATAATCTAATTAAATTTAATTATCATTAATAATATTAAATAACTTATATTATCCCAATGATCACATCTTGCAGTGCGACGAGAGGTTGTTGGATGCGGAGTTTGTGGATGTATACAAAGGCACTCATGGAGTTGTTCTGGTGTTTGATATCACCAAACAATGGTTTGAAGCTTACTATTTTTATCGTTTTATTTTTTTTCTCAGTGTCCAACTAGTACTGTATTGTAGTTTTTTATAGTCACATTACGACTTTTCACTTTGAGCATTTAGTTCGAAAAGTACACGATATCATGGTAGAGTATAATTTCTATTGGCCTATAACAACAATTTTCTAATCAACCCAACCCAAAACCACAAACACACTTGACTTCCGAACTCTCAAAGTACAACAAACCACTTGACATTTACGTCAATAATAGTCCCATCTCCACCACCCTCAACCTCATCATTCTGGGCCCAGTATATGACACTTAACTGAACTATTTCTCTCACCTAAAAAGTAATCTTGTAAAATCCCCAAAATTTCCTAAACTTAATAAAACTTCAAACATATAAAAACTAAGAAAAAAGCGAAGAAACTTTCATCACCATCTACAAAACAGTCTCACTTTCATCATTGAACACAGAAACACCATTTGGTCACCCATCATCTCATCCATCTCACGGAACAAAATTCAGAAATACAAAAAGCAGCCTTGAAGCAATCACAGACTGTACATTCGATACCAACACGTAACACTTATTCAGAAACAAAAATACTCTCACCCACCTCAAACTTCAAAATTCAACCAAAAAGCCTCTTTTTTTCTCTTCCCACTACACCCTCTCACCACTCAAGGAGCTTAAATTAGCTAAAAAAAGCAATCCACATTCAACATAAAAAACTATAAAAAAAATACTCACCAACCACAACGCTACATATCCCAAAATAAAAAACAATATGCAAACGGAGCACACTAGAATAGTACATAATTAAACCCAAACCTTCACAATAAATTTTCTACAAACAAGCCTTTCCCATACTTAACACAGAAACTACGCTAGATCACCACACATGACACATCCTCGCCCAACTCAAAACAAAATAACCACCATTCACCCTATCTTACCTCAAAAAAGTTTCAACATCATTCCATCATTCCCCCTCATGTCTACTTTGCATTATACATTCTCATGAAATTTCCAACCTATTCGTATGTTTGAAAATTGAAACCACACTGGGTTCTGTAAGTTTGTGGACTAACCCCGTGAGAACAGCAGAGCTCTTAGAGAAGTGAAAGGTGAAATGGAAACTTGAAAGTCACCCGTTCCAGTCTAGAGTTCTTGGGATAAAAAAGTATGATTTAGAGAAAGCAGGTCTTCAAGCGGTCGGAGTGTGTTAAAATGCTTCTAAAAAAATCAGTGATGCATCCTCAATAGTGAAAATATTAGTCAAAGCAATCCGTTCTTACACAACCAACAATATTTCTTTTTCTTACAAGCTAAATGACTTTAGACTTTGCCACTCTACAACCACTACTTTTCGCGAAATAAAAAAAAATATAAGATGATTTATGTATAAAATTTTCTGAAAGAACCATATTAACAGCTATTTGTATAAAGAAGGTTTTCAACACAGTCAACATTCCCCTTTCCATCCAGAAAATCAATAAAACAAGTTTTTTGCAAATTACTTGAAAGCTAGACAAAAATTTACTTTATACTCCAACTTCTTCAAATAGTTTTCATCAAAACAGGAGAACAACAAATAAAGTCTTAACCCCATTACACTTCAACATCTACATTCGATGTATGCCTACTTCCAGCCATAATAACTGATTATATCATATGCCGATGATATCACCATAACATCTCCAACCATATCTAAATCATCTCCATAGATATTACACTTTTGATGTTTCGCACACAACAATCTGCAAAACCCATCCACCTGACAAACCTTCCCAACTCAAGAATTACAGGTGACTTGAATGCTCACTCTCCATCATGGCACTCTCCTAACACGGACCACGGTAGCCAACTAATAACTTTACTCTTACTCAACTCAAATCATATAATCCTCAATCAAAATACCTCACCCGACTACCATTCAATCCAAACCAACAACCGACTTCCCCCGACATCACTACAGCACACACCACAATATCAGCTAACCTCACTTAGGAAACACTTAAAGCCTTGAACTCCGACCATTTTTCCATCCTCATCACATTCAAAAATGAATACGAAATACAAATAACTTTTCAGAGACATCGTATATATTTTTCTTCAATATCTTCTAACGAAAAACTTCGAAAAAAAACGAAAAAAAAATTAAGAGAAATTTTTAATAGCTTTATTGAGAATCACAAGCTATAATTTTCTAAAAGAATTAAATCGTAGTTATAGTCAAAGACTATAATTAAGAATTAGTTTATTATTCATAAAAATTAAGTTATTTTAATTTCAATGCTATTATTTAGAATAATTAATTGTTCAAGAGTACTTCAAAGAAAAATAATTTTCTAAGTGATGTCAAATTTTATCAAGAGAACTTTATGTCCCTCTTCGGTCATTACCCCGTTCAAATTTTTTCAAATCCTTTAGTATTGGATCCCCGGCATTGGTATTAACTACGAGTTGTGGGTCATTATAGCCATTGAAAACAGAATTTTGTATTTTTTTATTTCAAAGCTTCCCTTCACCAAGAGATTTTGTAGTAGTGAAAACTTGTTTTTTCTTTTCAACTTGTTGAATCTCAAGAGTTTTCCAACTAATTTTTCCATGGGCACAATAGCGAGCATGTTTGCTAGTCTCCGACATTTCCGAATCAGCCTTTTTTATCAACATCAAACCTGTGCTGCTTCATTCGGGTTTTTATACACACCCTTGTTTGGCCGATATATGATTTATTCATATCACAGGAGCATGTTAATTTGTACACTCCTTTTTGGTTTATTTTTTTGTTTTGATTTTTTTATTGAGCACAGTATGCCTCCTAACTTGGGTCCAGAGGAGCTATGAAAGGAAATATTGTGTTTTATGAAAATTTTTCAAAGTTGTTTATTCAAATGTGGAATGTAAGAAATAGAAACCCATGATGTGTGGCTTTTTAATTTTTTTGTTTTATTTCCTTCATTTTTTAATGCAACTTTTGTTTCTGAACTTCTTAATCTATTCTCATAATTTTTTTCTTCAGATATTGTTAGTTTCTTTGGTCTGTAGGTTTTTGTGATATTTTAAAGTATTTTTCTGCTATATCCATTGTCTTCAAAATTGTTTATGAGGTAGTTGATTTCATTTTTCAAAAGATTTTCATTAGAACACAGTCTATGGGCATGGCATACAGCTCTTTTGAACAATCCTATTCAAGTTTTTGGATCTTGGTTGGAAGACGGATTGATAGTGATTTCCGTGTTAGACTGTTTTTTATAAACCGTGGTTTGTAATGTTCAGCTGGTTTCTTTTGTTATAAGTGTGTCAAGAAATGGTAAGGTATGATCAGTTTCGGTTTCAAAGGTAAATTTTACGTTCTCATTGATTTCATTGAAAATTTTAATAAACTCAATGTGAGCATTGTTTTTCTTATTCATCTTCAAAATGTCGAAGTGTCATCGAAAATTATAGCTTTTGATTTTCAATAAATGTATTAAAAATTCTTAATTGATGTTTTTCGTTACGGAATACAAATAACTAAACCCTACAAAACCCTAACCAACTACAAAAAAGCGAACTGGCACTAATACATACAAGAAAACACTCAAAAATACCCCTTTTCACGAAGACTCCCACACAGCAAACCAGTTCATAACAAACGCAATACTCACTTCAGACCGCAAAAACACCCTCAAAGGCACAATAAAACCGACTCACTTCTCAATAACATCACCACCTTATTCACACACCAAAACCAACAATAACAAAAACCTTTCAGTACCAACACTCAATCAACAAATAACACCTTTTCCAATTATTTAAAAGGAAAAAATGAGATGAACACCTAAAAACTAACTGGATCACAAAAAAAATCCCATGTAATATGGAAAACAGTTAAAGCTTTCAACCCAAAAAGAGCACCAACAAAACCATCACACACAACACAAAACAGCCCACACCGACATACAAAAAGCCAACACACTGAACAAATACTTCAAATCATCCACAACATACTCCTCCAACCCTACATACAGAATAATTAATAAACACACCAAATTACTCACACCCACTCCAATAATAATCACCGCAGCAGAAACAGCACAAGCAATAAAACAACTCCACAAGACTCGATAACAAACACCTAGGAGCCATAGCCATAAAACACTTCACCAATTCATTCATCACCGCAATCAACACAAACTCCCAAATATGGAAATCATTCAAAATCATCCCTATAGCCAAGCCCAACATCTCACTACCCTTCTCATACCGACCAATAGCATAGACACATGGGCTTACAACAACCTCCCAATCAATCCAACCAAAACTACAATCACATTTATGACCTCAGACTTCTCAGAATAAAACAAACCATTGAACATCTACATCAACACCCGATCACTCTCAACCCCTTTTTTCTTGGCCCATTGAAAAACGCAGCCTTGAGAACAATCACAGGCTGTAAACTAAACACCGATATGTAACACCAAACATCTCAAAATTTTCGCTTTACAACTCAACCAAAAAGCCTCCTTCCCCATTCACCCCAAATACAAAAACAATCCACATTCAAAAATATCAACTACACCATAAAAATACCCACCAACCACAACACCACTTTCACCCAAATTTAAAACAAAATGAAAAAATACACAAAAATGGTACACGAATACATATCATCCACTTACATCATTATCATCATCATCGTTTTACGTCATTTTTCCCTTTTCAAGAGTGGTTTGACGAAATTTTAAGTTTCTATAAATCTTTTTTGAAAGCCTGGCTCTCTTCTAAACCAAGTATTTCTAAATCTTCTTTCACGCGTTTCTTCCAGATCTTCTTTGGCCTACCGACTGGTTTACATTCATTTTTTTTTTACTCCGAGCACCCTAGTCTTGTTGGGTGCTCCTCATGTTCCCATCAAGACCGTCCAGTGGTCGAGAAGCTAAACCGCTCTCGCGGGGTCGGTCCACAGACTCTCGGGACCCAGTGTGGTATTTATTTTGGGGCAGGTGAGGGGTGTCGTGAATGTGTGTTTGGCAGAGTGGGCATGAAGGTGAAGGATGAAATGAAGGTGATATTTTGTTGAGGTATGAGAGGATGAAAGGTGATTTATTTGATCTGAGTTGGGCAAGAGTGCAGCGAGTGTGGTGGTCTAGGGTGGTTTCTGATTCACGAATGGGTGGGGGTTGCTTGCTGAGGATTTTGTTGTGAGTGGATGATATGTAGTCGTGTACTATTTTTGTGTGTATGGTTTTCACGTTGTTTTTTATTTGTGTGTGAGAGGTGGTCTGAGTGGAGGAGGGTAATTTTAGGGTGTAGTTGATGTTGTTGTTGAATGTAGATTGTTTTTTGTATCTGGGGTGGGCTTCTTGTGTGGTGAGTGGGCTTAGGGGATGATTGGGGTGGGAGGCTTTTTGTGTGAGTTGTGATGCGTGAAGCTTGAGATGGTTTTGGAGTGGGAGGATTTTGGTCTTCGAGTGAAGGTGTTGAGTGTTGGTGTCTAGGGTGCAGCCAGTGATTGTTCTCAAGGCTGCGTTTTGGATTTTTTGGAATTTGTTGAGGGAGGTGGATGAGATGATGGATGACCAGATGGTGTTGGCGTATTCGATGATGGGAAGGAGTAATGTTTTGTGTGTGGTGATGAGTGTTTTTTTGCTTTTTCCCTAGTGTGTTGATGTGAGGAGTTTTAGGAGATTGAGTGTTTTTTTTGCTTTAGTGATGATGTTGTCTGTGTAGGTGGAGTATTTTAGTTTGGGGTCAAAAGTTAAGCCGAGGATGGTAGGGTTGGAGGTGGTGGGGATGGGAGTGTTGTTGATGTGGATATTCAGGGGTTTGTTATATTCTGAAGGGTCGGGGGTCATGAGAGTTGATGTGGTTTTGGTAGGGTTGATTTGTAGGTTGTTATTGTGAGCCCATGTGTGTTTTTCATTGAGATATGGGAACAATACACCAGTACACCAAAACACACCTACACCAGCAAGAACATTTAGAAACAAAACAAAACAATGTCAAAACTGTCTGCGTATACTGTCAGCCTCGAACATGGCTAGACATATGCGCACATGTCAATAACTCTTTCGATGTCGGGTCTCACATGCTTCTTAATGATGCGATAAAAGAGTTGACAAGACAACTCAACGCCCCAGCGCTTAGGCCTGCTAGTTGGTGGGACTGCTACCCTTTCAGGGTAAAAATCTAAACGACCCTTCTCTGTCCTCCAGTAATTCTTTGGGCTCACTAATTACATCGTGTTCCAAGATAATTTTTTGGAGGACCCCACACAGACTGTTTCATCAGTCTGCTCTCATCAGGCTAGTTTCTTAGGACAAGTTCTTAATATGCAAAGAAACATTCTTAGACCAATACTAACAGCTTGATGATGAAGATAGGGTACGTTCCTAACCTAAACGGCGGAACATGGGGGTTATAAAAAAAAACAAGACAAGACAATATAAAAAGCAATAAAAAGATAATGAAGATCAATGTTTTATAGAAGCTCGTATACTGACACCCCTGATGCGAGCCATCACAAAGTGGTCTGTTGAAGATTGCGCAAAAAATAAACCTCAGACTCATTGACAGTAAATGACGGAGGTCTAAAGATGAATCCAGACTTGATGGTCCTGTCCCCGTCTAGACAGCTGTGCGAGCCAGCGCACATGGGCCGGCTCATATATGTCACCATTTATGTTTTTATTGCCTACCAAAGGCAAGGAGAATGACTTGGTGTTGTATATATGTTTTTTTTGGAGGTTCTGTGCCATACTTCCATGAGAAGTACTATCTTTTTTTTTTTGCTTTAGACAGCTCTTTGAACAGCAGACTTGTCTAGCAAAAGAGTGCCCGGTGATTCGGATTTTTCTCACCTCTCCCTAAAAATCAAGCTTATTAAATTTCATATTTTATCGCAATTCTAAAACTGATTTGTGAAAAAATAACTAGTTTAGGTACAAAAGAATGTAATCTCAAACATCAAAAAACTTAGTTATATTAAAAATCGAAATTTAAATTTCTTTAAAACGAAAAAAATATCTTTTTTTAAAATTTTTTTTCACATCCTTCATCTCAACACAAACCCTACATTACCAATAACAAACTTTCCAACACACCAACATGCTTTCAGAACCGCATTTCAGGCTTTAAAAAAATCAACCTCTTTCAAAGAAAATTTTTTAGAGCCTTTGACATAGTTAACACTCATCTTATAAAAAAAATTCATAACACTCATAATCAAATTTCTATCCAATTATCTATAAAGTCGCCAACAATTCAGACTATCAATAACCATTTCTCCAAACACACAAACATCGTATCATTGGTCCCTCAAGCAGGCATCTTGTCACCTACATTGCAAACAAAAACGATGATAAAACCGATTCTTGATGGACATCTATACCAACATCAAACGTTTTTGTATTCATTTCCAACTTGAACTCCGTGTTTTCTTTTTTTTTGTACATAGACATTTGCTTGAACCAATTTTTCTAAACTTTTTAGCGCTCATTCGATCAACTTTTCATACACACTACTACTTGAATTATTTCCATTATTAAGATTATTATATTTAAAACCATCTCCATTTTCACATGAAGGACATTCAACTATGTGGAAAGAGAACTTCCCAAAATTCCATCAGACATTCCAGTTTTATTGCTGGCCAATCATCTTGATATGGGCCATCATCGTACTGTGACTCTTGACCAGGTCAAGACGCTCACTGAATTCAAAAGGTGAGGGAAGTTTAATTGGTTTTTAGAGTTGTTGAAATGATCGTGTAAAAACTTGTCTGTAAAATTCTAAATTCTCTCAGAGAAAAATTGTGCATGAATTTCAAAAATGCTACGAATAAATAAAGCATAATTCAAATATGAAAATTCAGAATTTTGTTTTTATAGTTTTAGTAAATTTTTTTCAGATTTATATAAAAATTTGTTTTGCTTAGATGTAATAGATTTTTACCCGCAAAATTAGCATGACCAATCCTGGGCATGACGTTAAACTGCACCAAAGATTACTTACTTTGGGCGGCATACTATTATGTCGAGAAATAGTAGCCGCCACGACGCCAGCCCAAAGACTCCTGTCTTTCATTGCTCCAGCCAGATCTTCCTTTTCCATGCCACAGTCTTTAGCCAGTCTGTCAACAAATGTCATTGTCGGTCTTCCTCTACTGACACTACCATGTCTTGGCTCCCAGAGTACTAGATCTGCAATGACTTCGTCGCTCCTTTTGAATCAGTGTCCAGCAAATCCAAACGTCTCTGTCTGATCACGTCGGAGATTTTTGGCAGTCCCGAGTAAAGCACTGTATTGGAGACATGTTCTTTTCAGCTAATTCCTTAGGTCGCTCGAAGCAGTCTCGTATAACATCCGTCCAGTTTTTTCTCGAGGCTATTTGTTAGGGTCCAAGTTTCTCACCCGTATAGCAGGATTGCTTCTACAGTCGCCTTGAAAACTCATATCTTGAACTGCCGTTGTAGACTTGAGTTCTATATTTGTGATAGTTTGTTTGACGCTTTCCACGCTAACGCCTTTCTGATACCCACGTATTTTTCCGTTGAACCTATCCAGGATGCCAGATACTTATAATCATCAACGCATTCAATGTTATTGCCCTCCGCTGAAGTGATTTTTTTTTGACAACGGCAAGACAAACTGCCCAAGTGTGGGAACGGAAAATTTTGAATTTGATAATTTCAAGTTGGAGGTTAGCACGGGCTGGCAGACTGTAAAAATTTTTTTTCCAATAAATGGTTTTGTATAAATTACTCAATAATCTAAGCCAACTACTGTCAACCTCAAGTACTGGGGCATGTACAGCACTATAATCTAATTAGATCAATATATAATCATCGTTTTTAGTACATTAATTATCCAACTGTTTCTCATTTAAAATTGAAATAAACTAAATAACTTAGAAAAAAATCAATTCAAATCAAACACTTAATAACCCAACAACACGATGTTCTCGGCACGACGTTAAATTGCACCAAACTTAGCGCCTCCAATTTAAGGCAAAAAAAAAGAATTTTATTCACTAATGCTTGCCATACACCAAAAAGATTTTTTCCATGGTTTTTTTTATCCGAATTTGACTTTTACAACATTAGGTAAAGTTATTGAAAGTGGAAAAAATAAGCTTTGTCTGAAAAATATCCCGCTATGCAGCTGATAAGAAAAACCAAGAACACTGTGGCCGAGGCAATGAAATAGAAAACAGAAAAAAAGTTGGAGAAAAAAGAATGTCTTTTTCCGAAATGAAAAAGAAAGAGACAGCTGAGATGAAAGGTAACAGCTGCATAAAAGACAATAATTCGACAATTGTAGTCGCTGAAGATGTTTGGAAGAGGCAGATGGAGGCTCAGGAATGAGGATTACTCATATGATGGTATTGTGAATGTGGTTGAATGATCCCTTGAAACCATTCTCTATTGATAGAGCTTCTAGAACAAAAACAAAAAGTATGACTTTTTCCTCTCTTCATTTAGTCTCATCGTAAGCATTTTCAATTGCTAACTCAAGTCTAAAACACCAGCTTTCTAACATTTTTCAAAATACTTTCGACGTTTTTTTCTTATACTTTCAACCTCAAACTCCACAAATTTTTTCCTATAATTTTTCCTTTTTTTTCAATTGTTTTGCAAGTCAGAAAATCGTATTCAGATCAGCTTCACTCTTTTGCATACCGATTTCAAGAGATTCATTTTTCGCAAAATATATGACCCGATCTGATAACCTCTTAGCCGTAACATAGTTTTCTCGACTACCACTCGTTTTCCATATTTTGAAACACCATCACTAACCTCCACATCAATCAACAAAACCCTTAAGCAGTCTGCATCCAAGAACATCGCCTTCTTCCCAAGGACAGTGATCCGGATATCATAAGCCATGATATTGGCCACAGTATCTTGTTTACGGCATAGACATACAAGATCATCAACAATGTCACTGTGGGAGGTGCTAAAATTACGGTGCGAAAACAGATATTGCCCTTGTTAACTTCCATTAAAAAAGTTTACAATCGAATTTTTATGGCTTCCTTCAAAGGCAACCCTAAAACTGTTTGTGTCTTGTTATTCTCCCCATAATCTTGCTCCACTAAAAGAAGTAGAAAGGTTTCACGATCAGCTAGGCAACCTGATTTCTACCATACCTTCCCACAAAAACTTGATTATCGGGGGTGACTTCAATGCTCAAATATCTGGCAAATTTTCATATCATAGCGTCACGAACCAAAATGCTTAATTTTTTGAAACTTTCCTCCAACAACACAATCTTTTGGCCGTTAACACGCTTTTTCAAAAACCTAACTGAAAATTATGGACATGGAGACATCCCGCTAGACACCTGGCTCAAATTGATCATCTTCTTTTCAGAAAACGCTGGAGAAACAGTTTTAATGACTGCCAAGCCTATACTTCTTCTGCTACTATTGGTGGTGATCAATCAATCAAATCCTTTTTATAGCTTGTTTTGCTTTACCAAGGGTTGGGCTTTTTAAAAGTTCTATCTCGAAGTTGGCCTTTCCATTCAGAGCGATCGAGTGGCCTTCCCTCTCATCGAACCAACATTCAAAGAGCTGACTCGAGAAGGACTTTCATTGTCTTTGTGGCATTTTTTCTTGAAGGATGTCCTTTCTTTCAACCACTCTTTTAGATTTTTCATCTTTTTTCTGCCTGGACCTGCAATTATTTTCAAAACTCTTACTGAATTTTGATAATAAAAAATAGGCAGTGTCCAGAAAGCAGAAAAAATAACTTTAAAAATCAACTTTCACAAACAACCAAACATGTCGGTTGCTAACCAAAGTAACATAGTAACAGCAAAGGTCAGATTGAGTCTGCATGCTCCAAAATCATCAACAAGGAATTTCCTCTACTGAAAGGCGCTGTGTCATGACAAAAATCTGGCTACTACCATAGACGATTTGATTGCTTTAAAATTTGACGCTTTACCAATAGATCAACAGACTTACACATCTTTGGTTCTAAGCATGACGGTTAAAGGCATCTACGCCCTAGCGTTCAGACCTGTTAGTTGGTGGGGCTGCTACCCTTTCAGGGTAAAAATCAAAACGACTCTTGTCTGTCCTCCAATAATTTTTTGGGCTTACTAATTTCATCTTGTTTCAAGATTATTTTTTTTGGAGGACTGTTTCATCAGTCTGCTCTCATCAGGCCAGATTCTTAGGACAAATTCTTAATATGCAAAGAAACATCCTAAGACCAACACTAACAGCCTGATGATGAAGATAGGGTACGTTCTTAACCTACACGGCGGAACATGGGGTTAATAAAAAAAAACTTACACATCTTTTGTATCTTGATTATATCAGCTCTTGATCGTTTGCACTGGCTACCTGTCTCTCCCAAAGATGCAAGTTTAAATTACTTGGGCTCATTGCCTGCACTCAAGCTTAAATAACCTGCTTATGTTTTTGATCTTTTATCTATTAGACTTACACGTCAACCACTCAGATTCTTGCACTCTGGTCCCCAGCTTCATCAACCTGTTTTTTCAAGCTTGTTTACTAGTCGCTCTTTCTCTCACCAGGCTCCACGTCTGTAGAATTCTCTTCCTTCTAACTTGCGCTCATCGCCTTCTCATGAACTTTCGCAAACTTTTGAAAACTCACTTATACCATAAACAACTCCATTCATAAACTCTTACAAACCTTGAACGCCTTTAAAGCAACCTTGAATTGATAACTGTAAGCTATAAAAATCTTAATAATTATATGCAAAAAAGTCGAAAAAAAGAAACTACCGAGTCATCCAAAACGAACCTTCCTTGCCATTGAGCACCATGATATGAACTTGCCTCGATCAAACACCAAAAAAACTTCAATCCAATGGTTTCAACTTCACCAAAATACCCAACCCAAGACATATGACCGCCTTAAAGACGCTATACTTAATAAAACGCTCTCAGAATTTGAAAAGGGATCACGGAGAAATCCAAAGAACGCTTGGAATCTAATAAAGGAATTGTCAGAAAAGAAAAAATCTGTCACCTTTATCCAAGGTGAAAATCGTCTCAAAATCTGGAAAGACCACTTTTAAAATCTACTTTCTGTTAATAAAAATGATGATCAAGCTCAGTTTGACTGTGTTAAGTTGTTTGACATCAACTCAGAAATTAGTACTGCCGAATTTAGCCAAAAAGAGATCATAGATTCACTCAAAGCAATGAAACCTAATAAAGCCCCTGGCCTGGATGGTTTTACCCTAGATGTCTAGAAGCTCGAGAAAACCCAAAAATACTTGAAAAAGTTTTGCTTTGAAACCTTTAAGAGTGTGCGTCCCAATGAATGGGGTATATCTGGTATCGTTCCATTATTCAAGAAAGAAGACTTAACTCGTTTTACCAACTATCAAAGTATAAGTCTTAGCCAAATAGCCTCTAAAAGCTACAACCGGCTTATACTAAACAGACAAGTCATCGACAAGCTGCTTTGCTCCAACCAAAATGGCTTCCGTCCTGGAAGATCCACTTCGTCTCATCTACTCGCACTCAGAAGAATCATAGAAGAATTGTGAAAGCACAAGAAAGAAGCTGTGATAACTTTCATCGATTTCAAAAAAGCATTAGACTCGATAGGTCTGTCCAAAATGCTCAAAATCTTTTTAGCATATGGAATTCCTTCTGAAATTGTTAATGCGATACAAATGATGTATAAAAACACCTCCGCTCTTGTGGTAACCCCTGAAGGCAATACTGACATCTTCCAGGTCGATACTGGTGTCTTACAAGAGAACCCACTCGCCCCGTTCCTTTTCATCATTTGTTTGGATTATACTTTTAACACTTCAATTTTTTCTTCAGATGAATTGACTCTTAATATAAAAGGAAGTCGTAGAGTCCCTCCCGAGAAACTCGCCGAACTTGCATTTGCCGACGATATCGCTTCGATGGAAGATACGATCAACAAAGCTAAGTCTTTACAAAATTTAGACCGCAACTCAAAAAGTAAGTCCCTTTCTCAAAGCAAGCAAGACTAAAGCAATGCATTTCAATCTGTGTAGAGAGTTATATTCATACTATGAATGGTGACGAAATTGAAAAGGTTAAGGATTTTCTTTACTTGGGAGGGTACACTAACTCTTCTCGAGATATCAACACCCGAATCTGAAAATCAATGGGCGCTCTCAACTCTAGAAAAAATCTGGAACTCTCGCATTACCACAGAAACGAAAGTTAGGATTTTTAAATCTACTGTTGATACCATACTGTTATACGGATGTGAATCCTGGTTAATGAATAACGCTGCAGTGAAGAAAGTCGATGGCACCTACATTCGTATGCTCCGAAGAGTCAAAAATATTTTCTGAAGAGACCGCTTATCAAATGCTCAACTAATAGGTCAAATTCCAAAGTTGTCTACCATAATCAAAAAAAGTCGGTTAGCGTTTGCTGGACATGACAAAAAATCTGTTGCTCTGTACACCGGAAGAGGGTCGTAGAAGAGGTCGTCTAAATATAACACTGAAAGACGCACTTCAAAAAGATACGGGGTCGACTTCTAACGAATTACGTACTGCTATGGCTGATAGACAAGTATGGAGAAAAAATTACGTCATGTCACCGAACTGATGATCGGAGGCACTACTACTACTACTACGAAACGCCATCTTTTCATTCACTGCTGCTTCTTCATCACTGTTCCACCACCACGTTTGTCTTTTCCATAAAGATTTACGAGAAAACCCGCAAACTTGTTCTGTGACTGACAGTAGGTTACTTTTCAAAAAAAGCCAGATATTTTTTTCATCATGAGTTTACAGCATTTTTTGATTGATTAACGAAGAAAAAGCAGAACAGAATGCAGCGTTCCGAGAGAGGCAGGCCTACACGTGGTCGGCATGTGTCCTCGAGGAGGACCAATTCTACCTCAACACCCTCCGTCTTCTCTCTCAATAAGAAGACCTTAAATCAGGCCTTTTTTATGGTCTGCCCCCACCAAGACCCGGACTGGTGTGAAAGGGCTCAGCTGCTTCTCGCAAGAGATGTGGAGGGCAACCCGGGACCCATGTGGTACTGTGCTGGATGTACACACAAAATCACCCCATATCAAACCTCCATCCAATGCAATCATATCATAACTCACTGGATTCGCCTCAAATATTCACACCAAACTCAAATCCTACTCACCCTCATTTGTATGTCACGCACATTAAATCCCCACTCCAAAAACTCGTTCTCACACACACATCAACAAACTAAACCAATCACCGAAAACCAACCAATTCCTCCTCTCGCACCCCCCATAACAACACCTAACAACATCAACATAATGCAGCTCAACATCAACTTAATCACCAAGAAAACAACTGAACTCACCCACCTAATACACAAACAAAAAATACACATTATCACACTACAAGGATCCAACCTTAACAACAAACACAAAACCCCACACATCCTTAACTTTTCAGCCATTAGACGAGACAGGCCCTCATCCCAAAAATGTGGAGGTTCGCTAACCTACATCAACAACAACATAACCTACTCATGAGTCCCCACTCCCACAAATTTGACCACCAACAACATCGAACTTTTCACCATAAAAATACACCTCAAGTACACCAATCTACACATTTCGAACGTCTATATCCCACCCAACACCAACAAAATAGATAACTCAATCGCCAACCGCTTCATCCACCTCACATGCCTTCCCAATTCCATAATCACGGGTGATTTCAATCCTCCCTTTCAATCATGGCACTCTTCTTTCACGGATCATAGAGGCCAACTCATAACTTCACTCATTTTCAATTCGAACCGCGTCATTCTTAACCAAAACACTCTCACCCGACTACCATTCAACCCAAATCAACAACTCACTTCCCCCGACATCACTACAGCAGACACCACAATATAAGCCAACCTCACTTGGCAAACACTTAAAGCCCTGAACTCCGACCATTTCCCCATCCTCATCACATTAAAAAAAATACAAAATACTCACAACTAAACCCCTCAGAACTCTTACCAACTACAGGAAAGCCAACTGGCTCCAATACACCAAGGACAAAACCCTCAAAAACACCCCTCTCCACTAAGACCCCCAACACACTATCCACTTCATTACAAACGTTAGACTCGCATTAGATCGCAAGAACATTCCCAAAGGAACAATAAAACCAACCCATGCCCCACTATTCGAAAACATCACCACGCTCATATCTAAACGAAATCACATCAGAGCCCTTAATAACAAAGATTCCTCACTACCCTCACCCAACCAACACATCACCCATTTCATCCAACAATATAAAAAACAAAAATGCCAACTGGAATCACAAGAAAAATCCCACATCGTATGGTCTACAGTAAGGCTCTCAACCCTAAAAAACCCACCACTCCCACCAACACAACCATCACCCACAACAACAAAACAGCCCACACAGTCACACAAAAAGCCAACACACTAAACAAATATTTTAAATCAACCACAAAACATTTCTCCAACCCCACTTACAGAATAACAAACAAACTCACCAAATCACTCACATCTACCCCCATAACAATCACCGAATCAGAAACCATCCTCGCTATAAAACAATCTAAAAATAACACTCCTCAGGACCAGACAATATCAACATCAAACATCTCAAACACCTAGGACCCATAGCCATCAAACACTCAACCAATCTCTTCAACCTCACAATCAACACAAACACCATACCCTAAATATGGAAAACCTCCAAAATCATTCTCATCGCCAAACCCAACAAAAACCCTTTTCTTCCCTCCTCATACAGACCAATAGCCCTACTCTTTCCCATAGCAAAAACTGGAAAAAACTATTCTCCCACACATCACCACTAATATAACTCTCCCAACTCACCAACACCGCTTCAGAGCCGCACACTCCACCACCACAGCCCTACATCAAATCAATAACACCATACAAACTGGTTTCAATGAAAAAAAACCCCCCCATAGAACAATCCTCACCGCTCTCGACATGACCAAAGCATTCGACACGGTCAACATCCACCAATTCATCCAAAAAATACACAACACCCACATTCCTACAAAAATAGTCAAATTCCTGGCCAACTACCTAAAAGGCCGCCGACAATACGCCTCATACAACAATCAAACATCTAAACACACAAACTTCAAAGCAGCAGTTCCCCAAGAGGGCGTCCTATCACCCACACTATTCATCATGTACTTCTCAGACATACCACTCTCAAAAATCAACTCACTCAACCTCATCACTCACGCAGACGACATCACCATAACATCATCCCACTCCAACACCACTACAGCCATTCAGGACCTTCTTCCATATCTTAACGAGATACACACATCAGCTCACAATAACAACCTACAAAACAACCCTACCAAAATCACATCAAATCTCATGACCTTCGACCTTTCAGAATATAACAAACCCCTGAACATCCACATCAACAACACTCCCATCCCCACCTCCTCCAACCCTACGGCATCCTCGGCTTAACTTTTGATCCCAAACTAAAATTCTCCACCTCACAGAAAACACCATCACAAAAGCAAAAAAAAACTCAATCTCTTAAAACTCCTCACATCAACACACTGGGGAAAAAGCAAGGAAACACTCATCACCATATACAAAACATTACTCCTTCCCATCTTCGAATACGCCACACCATCTCGTCACCCATCATCTCATCCACCTCCCTCAACAAACTCAAAAAATTCCAAAACGCTGCCTTGAGAACAATCACTGGCTGCACTCTAGACACCAACACCTCCACTTAGAGACCAAAATTCTCCCATTCCAAAACCACCTCAAACTTCACGCATCACAACTCATACAAAAAGCCTCCCACCCCACTCATCCCCTACACCCACTCACCACACAAGAAGCCCATCTCAGATACAAGAAACAATTCACATTCAACAACAACATCAACTACATTTTAAACATATCCCCCTCCTAGAACACCTCTCACACACAAATAAAAAACAGTAGGAAAACAATACACACAAAAATAGTTCATGACTACATTTCATCCACTCACAACAAAATCCTCAGCAAGCAACCCCCACCCATTCATGAATCAGAAACCACCCTAGACCACCACACTTACCGCACTCTCGCCTAATTCAGATCAAATAAATCACCTTTCATCCTCTTATACCTCAACAAAATCTCACCCTCATCTCATCCTTCATCTTCATGCCCACTCTGCCATACACACCTTCATGACACCCCTCACCTCTTCATCTGTCCCAAAATAAGTATCATTCTGGGTCCCAAGAGTCTGTGAACCGACCCCGTGAGAGCGGCTGAGCTTCTCGACCACTGGACGGTTTTGATGGGGACATGAGGAGCACTCAACCAGGACTAGGGTGCTCGGGGTAAAAAAACAGAATTTAGCTTGCTTATCGGGTTGAGGCAATCTCCATAACTTGGTACGAGGTTTAAATCTTTTCTTGTTTCTGATGAAAGAAGGAACCTGGAAATCTCAAACCACAAGTTTATGTGAGAAACACATTCTTCACTAGAAATCATTTTCACATTTGTCACATGCTTCATGAATCTTTTGTAAAAAATGAAGTAAAATGAAGTTAATTTGAATAAGAGGCATCGGACTGATAGGTCATCAGAAGTTGAGATTTTTTAGGAACCATGAGTTACCACTTACTAAATTGTTAGCAAACGTAAACTCAAGAATTCTTCCACTTTCTAAATTTCTTTCACCAAAAGCTAACCCATCATGGTCATCTTCAAAACTGGGGACTTTTGAACCATTAAAGTCCATTAAATCATCACATACAAATAAAATTAAAAAAAAGTTATTCCAATATTAGATATCAATGGGCACAAACGGGTTAAAGTTCTTCTTTTGTATGCGCCATCAAGATCAAGTAATTCACATGAAAGAGTTCATATAGAAGCATCTTTCCTTCCGTCTTTGGACAGTAAATTTAGTACTATTGCAAAAAACGGCGTAAAAACCGATCCTTGTTGAACTAACATTTTCCAAAATATTTTTTTTAACCTGCTCTATTGTAAAAAGACACAAAGCTTCCCATTCTCAAGCCACCTTTTTTGCATTTGCGAATAAAAACTTGTAATAATATTTGACTGAAAAAATTTAAGTAATATTTTGATAATGTTATGAAATCCGTATGGAATTGTTGGAGACTGTCACTGTGCCAGTAGGCGTAACAAGCATTAATAAATTATGAAGTCAATCAAACACAATAAAAAATTTATACAATAATCGTGAACTTCTCAAATTTTGTAAACCTATTTTTTTGGTAAGATTAGAAAACGGTTCTATTTGGAAAAAATTGAAATATTGGCAATTACCACAAGGACTGGAGAGGTTAGGGTAGCAGAGAGCTCGATGAAGGACGGGTTTGGGCTCAAGTATGTGCACGCCTTCCTCAATCTTCCATTCCTCTATCTACAAGTCTGTTTTTATAAAAATCTTTTCTTCATAGCCAAAACATTTTATTTTTAATACCATAATTTTTTTCATTTACCACAAACAAAATAAAGAATGGATGCCATAGTACTGCTGAAAGATGGGCTAGTCATCACTCAGGACCCTTATATACTATGGCATGAAACATTTGTGTTAATTGTTTGTATCAGATAACGAAACCTGTGGTTTTGCTGAAAAGAGGAATAACTCGAATTTACATAATAGGGTTTTGAGATCATCCAGATAAATCTCATTTGGAGTTTTATGAGTCTGTTTAGTGTGTACACGTACTTTAATTTATAGATTTGCCACTGTCAGTATCGGAAGGCCATGGTAACTGGACAAAAAGTAAACAATCGAATCTTTTGTATAGCTTGTTTTTTTTTAGTAAAGGGTGAGTTTCAGTAAAAATTTATTTTTGTGCCGACCTTTTCATTTAGAAGAGTCAAGGATGTCAGCACAAACCATTTTTTTTTCGTTCAACAGAAGTTTGATTCCAAACTTTAGGCCTGTCAAATCCAATCTGCGTTCGAGTGTTTTTTTCATACTTTTTTTGTTGCATAGGATAATATTGTGGATGTTCACTATTCATCTTCATTCTATTCGAAAGCAAAAAATCCGAATTCATTCCAAAAGAAAGGCTTGGTTGTTCTTGTATGTTAATGTACTAAACTATCAAAATTCTAAATAAAATTGCAGAATCATTACAAAATAATATTTTGACATTGTTAACTGAATTATCTAGTTTTTAAGTATAAAAATCGACTACTCGAGCCGTCAAAAAAAGTAAAGATTCACGTTTTCCTGCTTGACGTTCAATCTTTGGCAAACTTAATTTGGGAGATCGGGGATATTTGCCTCACTCACATTTTCTTTTTGAGATTTTATGTGCTTTGATGAAATGGTTTTTGTCTTAAAGGACAACACAATACTGTGATACACATCCAACTGCACGTTAATATGAAAATACCTAATACACTAAACCTCAAAATATTAGGACTATATTTTGATCTGAAACTCTTCTATTCAGCCTAAAAAAATACTCAAAAGGGAGCACTCAAAAACATGAAAATTATTCAGATTACTTCCACCTACTGGGTCAAAAGCAAAGAGGCCCCTATAACCATTAAATAACCATAAAACTCTTTTTTCTTGAATACTTAAACACAATGTGGTCTTTTATCATCTTATTCACCTCATTTAACAAACCCCCAATCCATTCAAAACATAGCACTCCACACAATCACAGGTTGCACACATTTTTTCACCCAGAAACTAAAATCTTTTTATTCAAACATTACCTTACACTACACGTTCCACAACTTTGGTATATCTTGTTATAGATATAGTTTTCGTGTTATCTTTTGTATAGGGTTGGCTGTTTACAGAAATGGGTTTGCTTCTGACTTTTTTACAAAGTTCGAAGACATTATGATTAAAATGTCATCATAAAGTGAAGAAATGGTAGTCTTAAGTGGTTTCAATTTTCATTTAAAGTGTCTTGCAAATGAGGAAGCTGCAAATTTCAAGAATATTCTCAATATGCATGATTCAAAGTTTTTTTTAGCAGAGTTGACTCATGAGCAAGGTGGTTGGTTGGGTGTGGTGGCCACTAAGGTTGGATTAAAGGTTGGTTGTATTGATGTTTTTTTTCAGATCATAAGGTGTTGAAGGGGAAGAGTCAACTGAAAGTACCTGCATTAGTGTAAAAATTATTTAAGGTAAAAAGGTGGAAAGGCTTGAATGTTGAAATTTTTTTTTTTCCAAGTAGTTGAACACTCTTGGTGTCTTCAACAGACTTAGATTTAGATTCTGACCCGAGCAAGTTTTTCTCAGCTGGAAGGGCATTTTAGATGAGCTCATTTCTGGGAAAGTTTGAAAAATTCATCGGAGACTTTCCGATGCCTGGTTTGATGAGAAATGTAAGCTACTTCAGTAGTTGGTTAGATATATTGTGTTTGAATGTTCAATCATGTTTTGATGTTGTGACACAGGTAGGGTCAAATTAGAATATTTAAAAAGACTTTTCGGAAGATTTTTTTTCAGACATTTTTCTTAGCTAAGGGGTTCTGGGTCTCATAAAATAGCCACAATTAATACAGAAATGCAGCTTGTTGTCTCAACTGCAAAAGAACGAAGAAGAAGTCAGCAGCACTCTCCAAAAATTACAGCAAATGGAAAAATCAGACGATCTAAACTACACATTGTGAGTATTTTTATTCACGTTAAGTTTAATAAATTCTATAATTATTCGAATAAACGGTATATTTATGTATCATCATCGTTTTGTTGATGGCAATGGTCTTTGACTGCTACAGTGGGATATATTGTTTAGTTCTTTGAAAGACACCATTTTAAGTTTGATAGATAAATTTTTCAAATGAAAAAAGATTTTAAGAAAAGGGTCTGAAAATAAAATTTCGAAGAATAAAGTCTTGATAAATGGCTTAGTTCATGAAATGCAAAAAAAGTAAAGTAGCTCCATATGGAGTTTGCAAGAGTGATGGGTAAATCCATGCCAGGTGTGCAAAGATTCTAAAGTGCCTTAATTCTGGACTTTAAAAGTAGCACAGACCTTACCACACAACCTCTAGAAACTTTATGCGATGGTATTGAGAAAGTGCATTCTTTTTTGTACTTAGCAAGTAAAGAGGTCAGTGCTTCTCTTGACAATAAAGAGAACTTTCTTTCTCCATCAATTCAGTCTACTTTTTTACACACTCGTTTCTGCTAGGTCTGAATACAGGCTTTCGGACTCAAACTGTGTAGGGTTCATGCTCGGAAAAAATTTTCATCTATCTTCTTTATGCACGTCAATCCAGATTTCATCTTTTTTGCCAAATATTCTTACTTTTGCACCAAGCCTAAAAATGCAGCAGAGCTGTTTAAAATTAGAGGGTTATGTTAGGAAAAAGAGAATGCTTTTCAACGTAGCTAAAGATAGCTGGAAATTCCACGTCTAGTTTATATTTTTTTAAGATAAAAGGATTGAGTTGACTTATGGGTTGGACTTCGAAAGCATCACTGCATGTGGAGTTGTATGCAGAGCTTCTTCAATGAAAAAAAAAAATGAAAACGGTACTTGTTAATTGGAGGTCTTACATGAAATTAATGGAATTAATGAAAATTTGAAAAAGTTTATCTTCAAGGAAAGGTCTGCCTGTCTTATAGGCCATTTGGGCATAACATAAGCAAAGTAATATTATTAGATTTGATAATGTGAGCTCGACTTACGAAAAGCTACGTAGTATTTTGCTTAGTAATTTCGGTGTTTTCATCCTACAATTGTTTTTTGCAGACACGTCTTATTCTTTAATTACATTTTTCATGATTTTAAAACATATTTACTCTTCTCTATACTGAATATATTTCCAAAAAAATCTTCAATTTCATATGATCCTAATTTCTATTTTCTTTATTACTACTTTTTATTTCTATTTATTCATTCTATTTATACAATCTATTATTTGTTTCAGCTTCAAACAGTCTCTGGGAGCTCGTCGTTTAGACCAAAGAAATAAGGAGAACTCTGAGAATGCTTTTGAAGTGAAGGTCCAGCGTCAAGGTTTATTGATGATGCTTGTTACAATTTTATGATTTATACGGAGTTGTTTTGCTTATTTTCTTGTGGTCATTTTATGTTTTTTACCTCTCATTAGTGCTTCTTTACTTTTTAAGTGGTTCTAAAAATTTTATAATACTGACTTGCTGACATGCCAGAATCTTGACTTCATTTTCCGTTGTTAGTTGACATCGACAAGACATCTTTATGATTTAAAAAATCATTTTTCAATATAACTTTTCAGAGACATCTTATGTATGTTTTATATAGAAATTATCTATAAAACATCAATTTCAAAGAATATCATACATTTATTCGAAAATAAAGCTATAGCTTTCTGTGAGTATGGCCTTTTTTAAAAATTCAAAATATATATATATATATATATTTTGAATTTTAAAAAAATAAAAAACAATTTTTTTTTACATCCAAATCCTACTATCAACAACATTTGAATTTATAGTAATATTTATGTGTTATGTTCATACTTGAAATGAGTTTCACAAGTTAGGGTTTTTGTTGTTATAACACTCGATGTTCTTTCTGAAAAGTTTAAAGCTGCTTTATTTCAATGGCTTTGTTGCGACAAAGAAAACATGTTGGAACCTGGAGAGGAACTATTTAAATAACCGCTGGTAACTTTTCACCAAACATTAACACAAACATGATGGATAGAGGCTACAACTAAACCTTCAGTGTGCTCATGGGAACTTCCAATACAATGGTCTTACCAGAATAAACTGTCTATTTCCTCACCATTGAGTTTGTTCAAAAAAAGTTTATTTTATCTCATTTTATTCTTTTGCATTGTTTTTTTTTCATTGTTTCGTTATTTTTCAGTTCAAACTGCAATATTTTAATTCAAATTTCTCATAATAACTATTATTTTTCATACAAATGCAGGTAAAATATGTTGTACAATATTCATTTTGTTCATTCACCAATTATTATATTTATAATGGTATAATGACATTAAATTCTCTCTGGGGATATACATTCGTCCTGTAAACTCATTTAATCTTATTGATATCGCTTATCATCATCATAATCGTTTTACGTCATTTTTCTCTTTTCAAGAAGGGTTTGACGAAATTTTAAGTTTCCATAAATCTCTTTCAAAAGCCTGGCTCTGTTATAACCCAAGTATTTCTAAATCTTCTTCCACGCATTTCTTCCAAGTCTTCTTTGGCCTACCGACTGGTTTACGCCCATCGAGGTTCATATTGTACACCCTCAGTGTTAAGCTGTTTTTTGGCTTCTTCAATATATGGCCAAACCACCTCAATCTTTGATTTCTTAGTCTGGTCTCCAACCGTGGTATACCACATATTTCCACCAATTGATTACTTCGTTGCCCTATAAACTTCATGTCAACCAGTCGTCTCAGCATCTTATTTTCATTCCTTACCAGCGTTTCAACCAATTTCTGTCTTGAAGCCCATGTCTTACTCCCATATAATAAAACAGGTCTGATGCATGCATCGTATATGCCTGATCGATATTTCAGTGAAATTATATTGTTTTGTAGCAGACCTGAGATATTCCTCCAACTCAACCATGCCGCATCAATCCTTCCTCTTACTGTCTTCAATATCATTGTCGTAATCAAAACAATTTCCTAAGTAATTGAAAGATTCGACCTCTTCTAATACCTCGCCATCTTTGAGTTTGAAGCTGCTTTCAGAGTCATTAGTATTATAAAATTTGACAAAGTTACTTTTAGGATATATGAAGTTTTTATTGAGTATAATATTTTTCAAACTAGAGCACTTCCTATGACACCATTTTTTACATTTATTGCATAATATTGAGTTACTACCTACACCTTTACCACAAAAACCACATGGCTACTTACCCTAGTTTACTTTATCAACACTTATTTTACCACTAACCATATATTTTGTTTTCTTCATATTGATTTTTAGCCCTCGCAACTCCATCGCACCTCTTCATTTTATAAACATACTTTTCACTTCATCCTTTGATTCTGCCGTGAGCACTAGATCATCCGCATACAACATTTCCCAAGGAGCACTTTTTCTACATTCTCTCGTTGCTTCCTCCATTACCAGAATGAAAAGCAAAGGGCTTAAAGCAGATCCTTGTTGAACACCAACCTTTATTTCAAATTTCTTTGATGTTCCAGTAAAGGTTTTCACTTTTGAGTTCGTGTTTACATATAGTGACATAATTAGTTGAACCATTTCTTTTTGGCACATTTTGTCTTCTAAGGGCCCATTTTATCACTCTTCTCGACACTTTATCAAAGGCATTTTCTAATTCAACAAAAATATGATGTAATTCCTTTTTCATGCCACCATATTTTTCTTGCAATTGCCTCAGCACAAACAATCCATCTATTGTGGTTTTGGCTGGACTGAATCCGAGTTGATTTTCATTAATGGTAATAATTTCCCTCAACCTGGCTTCTAGCACCTTCTCCCACACTTTCATGCTGTGCTCTAGAAGCCTTATGCTCCTATAATTACTACAATCTAACGCATCATCTTTACCTTTGTGATGATGTTCGTCCTTCGCAGGCGAAGACGATTACAACTTCTATCTTCTTCTATTCCTGGGTTTTATGGGTGCGAAGATGGCTGATCAGGCCTATTCTCGCATTAAAAAGCCTTGTACACTTTAGGCAAGGATATGCTAAAGTAGAAACAAACTGAGAAGCAATACTCGCTTTTAATGCCACAGGATTTCAGAGAAGCTTTCACTGTGTCCTTGTATCGCTTCCTCTGACCTCCAAGAGAACGCTTGCCTTTACTCAGCTCACCGTAAAGCAATCGCTTTGGCAGGCGCTCGTTCGGCATTCTGAATACGTGGCCTGCCCACCTGAGCTGGGACCGCTTGAGAAACGCATGAACGCCCTCTATTTTAGCTCTTTGGAGTACCTCTGTGTCGGGCACTTTGTTCTGCCATTTTATGTGAAGCAGTTTCCGAAGGCATTGCATGTGGAAAGAGTTCAACTGCTTGGCAGTACACAGTCTATGTTTCGCAGGCGTACAGCAATGAAGGAAGGACGACAGCACGGTAAACCTTCAGCTTGGTCATAAGACTGATCTCTCTTCTATCCCACACCTTCTCTCTGAGTCTGCCAAAAGTCGAGCTGGTTCTAGCGATTCTGTAGGATACCTCCTCATCGATACTGACAGACCGTGACAGTGTGCTGCCAAGATAAATGAAATTTTCTGTCTCTGTAAGCTTCTCGCCATTGACCGTGATAACTGGTTCTGAGTAGGAAGCATTAGGAGCAGGCTGGTACATCACTTCGGTTTTCTTGATACTTATTGTCAGGCCAAAGTCGTCACAGGCTTTGGCAAACCGGTTCATGCTTTCCTGCACGTTAGACTGTGTGCCAGTATTCAATGCGCAGTAGTCAGCAAATAAAAAGTCTCGGGCAATGTCTTTCTGAACTTTGGTTTTTGCCTGAAGCCTACGTAAGTTGAACAGCTTCCCATCAGTTCAGAATTTGTAGTCGAATCCGATGTCACCAGAGCGAAAAGCGTCAGTCAGCATGGCTGAAAACATCATACTGAAGAGAATTGGTGCAAGAACGCAGCCCTGTTTCACGCCGTTTGTGACTGGAAATGGCTTCGAGTACTTTCCATCATCCTGCACGCTGGCTTGCATGCCGTCATGGAACTGCTTGACCATAGTAATAAACTTAGCAGGACAGCCGAACTTGGCCATGATCTCCCAAAGCCCTTTTCTGCAAACAGTATCGAAGGCCTTCGTCAGGTCTACAAAAGTGGTGTAGAGACCAACGTTTTGCTCTTGACACTTCTCCTGGAGTTGACGTGCTGCGAAGATCATATCTGCTGTGCTGCGCCCCGGTCTAAACCCACACTGACTTTCAGGCTATAAGCCGTCTTCCAGTTGATCAATCAAGCGGTTCAGCAAAACTTTAGCCAAGATCTTCCCGGCGATAGAGAGTAGCGATATGCCACGATGGTTATCGCACGATTGACGATTTTCTTTGCGCTTGTATAGGTGGACTATAGAAGCATCTTTTAGTTCTTGCGGGATAAGCTCTTGGTTCCACATAGACTGGAATAGTTCAAAAAGCTTCCTGATC
The DNA here is from genome assembly GCA_964035795.1 of Pterobdella sp. o SKG-2022. Taxonomy (NCBI): domain Eukaryota; kingdom Metazoa; phylum Annelida; class Clitellata; order Hirudinida; family Piscicolidae; genus Pterobdella; species Pterobdella occidentalis. The sequence continues at coordinate 73,173 of OZ038324.1, read as the reverse complement.
ATGAGTGGGCCTCCAGATGCGTAAATTTCCGCAGGGATGGAGTCAGCGCCGGGTGCCTTTCCACTTGAAAGCCGCTTCACTGCTTTTTCTACTTCTGCTACAGTAGGAACGTCGGCAAGAGAGTGCTTGATTGGGACTTGGGGCAGTCTTGCGATCGCTTCCTGGTTAATGGTAGAAGGACGGTTGAGAACACAACTGAAGTGCTCTGCCCATCGTTCAAGAACTTTCTCCTTGTTTGTGATCAGTATGTTTCCATCTGCGCTGAAAAGGGGAGATGATACAGACGAAGTGGGACCGTAGACAGTCTTAAGTGCACTGTAGAAGTTCTTCAGGTCATTGCGATCAGCATAACATTGGATCTCATCGGCTTTCTCGCTGAGCCATTTATCCTGCATTCGACTCAGCTCTAGCTGTACATTTCTCTTGACGTTGCAGAATGCAGCTTTCTTCGCCGCTGATAACGGGTTGTCGAGGTGTGCACTGTGGAGACGGTGTTTTTCATCTAATATGAACTGTATTTTTTCATTGTTTTCATCGAACTAGTCCTGGTGTTTTTGTTTAGTGGTTGGTCCCCACCACCTCTAAGGCTGCAGCATAGACGATATCTCTGAAAGTCGCCCAGTCAGACTCAGCATCTCGTGAGTCAAAGCTCTGCTGATGCAGCTTGCAGTGGAGCTCCTCAGTCAATGCCTGTTCAATGTTATCTTTATTAAGCTTGGAAATATCCAGGCGTTTTGGAGCCTTTTTTCCTTGCGGTCGTCTGTGCGGCTCAATCCTGATGTTCAGCTTTGAGATCAACAGGCGATAGTCTGTCCAACACTCTGCTCCGCACATGGCTTTCGTGACTCTGACGTCCTTTTTGTCCCTTTGCCTGACGATGACGTAGTCCAGCAAGTGCCAGTGCTTGGAGCGAGGATGCATCCAAGTCGTCTTGTTACGCTTGGCTAAGCAAAAGACTGTGTTGGTAATTAGTAGCTTTTGAGCTGCGCAGGATTCTAGTAGCAGTAAGCCATTGCTGATGCATTTTCCTACTCCATTTTTTCCCAAAACTCCTGCCCATGATGAGTAATCAGTGCCGACTCGAGCATTGAAATCACCAAGAATGACGAGTTTGTCCGCTTTGGGCACAGAGACAACTGTCGCTTGCAGGTCCTCGTAGAACTTTTTTTTGATTTCATCAGGATTGGTCATAGTGGGAGCCTAAGCACTAATCAGAGTGGCGTAACGATTTTTGAGTAGTGGCAGACGAACGGTCATCAGACGATCATTAATACCTCTGGGAGGCGAAGGTAGCTTGTTGACCAGATTGGATTTGATGGCGAATCCAACTCCTGCCTCACGACGTTCTTCTTGTTTACGTCCGATCCAGAAAAAAGTGTAGCCAGCGTGCGCTTCTGAGAGTTGACCTTCGTTGGCAAGCCGTGTCTCGCTAAGAGCAGCGATCTGTACCTTGTACCTTTCCAGCTCTCTTGCAATCAGTGCAGATCTTCTCTTAGGTCTATCAGTCCCAGCGCGATCTATCAGAGTGCGCACGTTCCATGTGCCTAAGGTGAGTGGAATCACCTTTGTTGTTCTTGTGTATTTCTTGCCGCTTGCGGTGGAATCTCGCCAGCCGCGGCTAGCTGGCCAGGATAGAGTGAAGCGGGCAATGTTTGGGACACATTTTTATAGTCCTTTCCCCAGATTAGGGGGAGCAGTGCTGTCCTAAAAAGGGCTGCTCCGTCGCTCAGGTGGCTGCCGAACCCCATCACTACTTCTGTCGATAGAAGACGACCATATGGCCTGAGCCGCCTACTTGTAGGATTGTGACTACGACTTCCAGCATATCCATCCCTGTCGCTTCGCCACGTTCTTATTGCCGCAGGGCTTGAAAAAGGATGATGCGAGAAATTTGATGAAGTTGAGACTTGCGCGTGAGTTGGTTTAAAGTGAAGGAGAGTTGCGCATGGTCGTCAGCCTCACTTTCTCGTCCTGGCCCATCTATGTCCAGCAGCAAGACAATGTCGAGACGGCTGGAGATGAGTCAGGATGCGGTGGATGGCCAAGTCGTCTTAGTGCCTTGACATGCCCTACACTTTCCACAAAGCGTTGCAGAACCGCCTTCTTAGCCGTTGGATCATATTGATCTCATCCGCTCAATCTGCCAGAGCTGGCTCACATGGGATAGGCAACTCCCATTCAGATCCCCTGAATAACTGGTTTTCTTTGCTTCCAACGCAAAAGAAATTACCTTTGTACACAACCACAGTATCGCTATCCTCCCATTCCTTGAGACATTTTTCATTAAGAATAATTTTTTTGAAAATTCTTCTCAGTTGGTTTATACCAATTTCTTACGTCATTTTTATCAGGTCGCTTGTTACCTTTGAAGGGCCAGCGGTTTTGTTATTTTTCATTTTCTTCAGCGCCCTTAAAACCTCATCTACTGTAACGTTTGTTAAGGGACCTTCTACTATTTCAACTTCGTCGGTATAATAGCATGACATTTCATTGAGGAGTTTTTCAAAGTAATTTCTCCATCTATCTAATCCTCGTTTTTCTTCAATATTAGCTCACCATTAGCATTTTTAATATACTTTGATCCACGCAAATCCTTGTTATCCCTTTTCATATTCTTAGCAATTTTGAACATTTCTTCCATTTTTGCTTTTTATCTTTTTATTCCACTTATTAAATGCTTTCATCTTGGCCTCTGTAACTTTCTTTTTAGTTTCTTCTTTTCCAATATATATAATCGTTTATATATTGGTCTAGATTAAACTTACGCCATCTATTGAAAGCATCTCTCTTCTTCGTTATCACCAACTTCATCTCTTTATTCCACCAACAAGTATCTTTTCTTCTCCTGATTCCAACTTTTACTGTTGTTACATCACAAACATTTTTGGCTTCAGTTAAGACTCTATCATGGAAATATTTCAAGTCTGTATTGTTTTTTCTGAAATTTCCTACTATTTTCATTTTATATTCCATTTTCAACTTCTCATCTTTTAACTTTCACACTGATTCTGCTTTCCCTTCGCTCCTTTCTTTTATTTTTTTTTCTACTCTTAGTTTTGCTCTTAGTAATTTATGCTGGGACATACATTCTTCTCCTGCAAGAGCAGAGCAGTCTTATTTTAGAGATATGTTCTCTCCAAGTCAAAATAAAATTTATTTGAGACTGAATCTCCAATTTTGAATGTAACAAGCTTATCAGTTGGTTTGGCGACGATAAAGTTTGCTATCATAAAATCAAAAGTTTGGCAAAATTCCAAAATATCCAAGCCTTTATCATTTCTTTGACCATAAGTATATTAATCTAGCGCTCTTTCAAAACTACCTCTTCTGTCTCATACATGACTATTCAAATCTCCACCTACAATAATCTTTCCAGTGTCTGCAATTTTTCCCATCACTAAGATGAATTCAAAACCTTTCTTTCTCTTCCCTAGGTCTTCCAACTTGTGGGGCATATGCAGATATGAAGTTATAGATAATTCCTTCTAACACCAATTTTAATTTTATAATTTTGTCCCCATGTCTTCCCACTTCAATTACCTTATCTATCAAATTTTCTCCAACAACCACACCAACCCCATTTAAACTTTCTTCACCTTCTCTCCACCATAGTTTATGATTTCTAATATACCTGCAACCACCAACTCTGAACCTCACCTCCTGAATGCAGCAAATGTTTTCCTTTCTCCTCTCTATCATCTCTCCAACCTTAACCCATTTACCTTTAAGGGTACCAACATTTGCTGAGCACACATTTAAGAAATAATAAGAGTAAGAATAATAATACTGCCGGAGCATTCATAGCACCCTCTTTTCATTTAATAATTTCCCAGAAATGGAGGCCATGACTTTGTTTTTAGACTTCATGGTAAAAAATAATAATTGGGGCATAGTCGTTTTCTATCCACCGGATGCTCTTCCTGCCGCAGAAAACCTCTACACGAGGCTGTGAGACATAAGTACTCTGAACAACAATAATATAGTACTCATGTTCTAAATACATACTAGTGCCTTATAAGCAATATACCCCACTGTTGTATTATATATATTATAATATGGTAGTTTTAGTGGCAAAATATTTATTCTATCATGTTAACACCCGTTCATCGATTTTTTATTTTTTAAATTTTCATCTCAATAGTGACTTTATTATCAAATTACTATTATTATTATCGTCTATCATACTCTTATTCATTGTTTCGTGCTTTTAAGCTATTTCTTTCTATTTTTTCTGATATTCATGTTATACTTTATTTTATTAATGCTACTTTTAT
>OZ038324.1:25632-68699 GCA_964035795.1 Pterobdella sp. o SKG-2022 | reverse complement strand
ATATGTGGCTTCTGCCTTGCAGAAGGCAAAGGCTAAGGAAGTAAACCCCTACAGATAAATCCGGAGAGATACGCCCGTTAGGTCTTGTCAGGTCATGTATCTAGAAGAGGTCAACTTTAAAATAAAACCTGCGGCACTTTTGTATCCAATGATGTTAACTTGTTTTTTTTTGGACAAATACAACTGTGCGAAGTGAGTGGGTTTGGTTGAATGCGAAGCCTTTTCTCACTATAAAAAGCATTAGGCACAGGCATTGCTTTGTGAGCGTGTGTTATGGCTGGCTCTAGCTTAAAACGGTACCTTTTTCTTTATGATGAGTCAAAATGATAATTGCATCAATGGCAGTAAGGGCTCTGGAGACTGTGTAGGTTCCATTGTCTGGTCCGGCAGATGTCCCAGGGTATCGCAACCTGGGCTCGGTCGTAATCCAGCTTCTGCGAAAAGAAGAATAAAAAAAATGTTGATTGGCTGTTGGAATGTTCGTACTCTTTCAGATTTGCCAGCATCGAGTAAGCGTCTTGAAAGACGCACTGCTTTAATCTCTAGGGAGCTTCAACGCTATAACTTAGACATCGTGGCATTATCTGAAACCCGACTGACAGGTGAAGGAAATGTTTCAGACGAAGGTTACACTTTCTTTTGGAAAGGTAAGCCGCATGGAAGTAAAAAAGAATCTGGTGTGGCTTTTGCAGTTAAAACTTCTCTTCTGTCTTATCTAGAAAAGCTGCCTTGCGGTATAAATGATCTAATTTTATCAATGAGAGTTCCTTTGACTCGTGATCAGTATGCTACTTTTGTAAGCTTTTATGCACCAACAATACACACATCAGAAGAAACAAAAATGGCTTTCTATCAGGGCCTGAGGCAACTTGTTGCTAAGATCCCTCCGGCCGATAAAGTCGTTATACTGGGTGATTTTAATGCAAGAGTCGGAAAAGATGCAGAAACTTGGCACGTTTTAGGTAAACATGGCGTCGTAAAACTTAATAGCAACGGCTTAATGTTGCTACAATTCTGCACGGAAATGGAGTTTCAGCTAACCAACACTATGTTCCAAATGAAAGACAAGTTCAAAACTACCTGGATGCACCCTAGATCGAAACAATGGCACTTTATAGATTTTTTGTTGGTCAGAAGGCGTGACATAGTTGATGTACAAATCGTCCGTGCTATGAGGGGTGCTGAATGTTGGACTGACCACCGACTTGTTCGAGGTAAGGTTAAGCCTAGGAGCCGTAGTTGTGTAACCAAATTACCTAAAAGCCTCAATGTAGCCGGTCTAAAAAATGCCGCTGTTAAAGAAAAACTAGTAAGGGAAATGAAAAATACACCTTGCGAAAATTCATGGGAAGACTTTAAGGTCTCTGTATATAGTGTTTGTGAGAGAGTACTGGACTTTAGAAAGCGTAAAAACCGAGACTGATTTGATGAAAACGACGTGACAATACAGTTATTACTAGAATCTAAGTCAAAGGCATATAATGCTTTGTCCAAGTGCGTGACTAGTTCTCGTGAGTTATTAAATTTGAAATCCAAGTTTAATTCCATCAAAATCGAAATAAAACGCGAATTAAGAAAGATGCAAAATACTTGGTGGAGTAAGAGGGCTGATGAGATCCAATTAGCAGCTGACACTAAGAACACCAGAGTATTTTACAGCCTATTGCGCAAGGTTTATGGCCCTTCTAGTTTCTTTATCACGCCTTTGAGAAGCAAAGATAATAAGCATCTCATTTGCGACCCATTCGGCATCTTAAACAGATGGAAAGAACACTTTGATCAATCAATCAATCAAATCTTTTTATAGCCCGTTTTCCTTTACCAAGGGTTGAGCTTTTGAAAGTTCTATCTCGAAGTCAGCTTTTCCATTCAGAGTGATCGAGTGGATCCACACAAACCATATCTAGCTTTCTTTTATCATTCAAAATGTGAGCTCGTTCCAAGTTTTTTTGGGCCTACCAGGCTTCTTGCAAGTATCTAAATCCAACTTTTGCATCTGAGAAATCCAACCCACGCTATGCTCTACATGTCCAAACCACCTCATCCTGCTTGTACGAAGAACTACCTCAACATCCTGAATGCCAAGTTTTGAAAGGAGTGAGTGAGCGCAAACGTTATCATTCGTTTTGATGTTGTACATCCAGCGAACCATGGCAAGGTCATTTCGTCTGAAGCGGTTCAATTTGGAAACTGTTACGGGCCATGTTTCAGCAGCATGTAACATAGCTTTTCTGACACAGGTTGAATAGACACGGCCTTTGGTCAATAATGATAAATGACGATTAGCAAGGAGTGGAAGAAGCTGGCGAAATTTAACCCAGGCACACTTACAACGTGTTATTGAAGCAAGCTCACATCCACCACCTGCAGATAACATATCCCCAAGATAGCAGAACTCTGAGCCAATTTCTAGTTTTTCATCACCAATCATCACTTCCTTTACTAATCTCCCATCAACAGGCCGTGCTGTACCAAGGCAACGAGCGCAACGCAATTAAGATCCGAAGTTAGAGGGCTTTTTATGCCGCTGCATTTCTTGTGTACCCATTGCCTGCAGCCTCCATGCTGAATAGCATTTCTACCCACACCTGCTTGGCATACACCACTAGGATACTTCCCAGATTTTCTCAACACATCAAGGTTTGAACCAGAAACCATTAGCTTCGTCTTACCCATATTCACCTTCAACCCCCTTTTTTCCATTTCCGATCTCCATGTTCTCAACTTCACTAATAGTTCATCCATGGACTGAGCACTTACCATTAAGTCATCAGCATACAAGATCTCCCAAGGGCAACCTGTACGAAACTCCATAGATAAAGCTTCCAGCACAATAACAAAAAGTAATGGACTAAGAACAGAACCTTGATGGACACCTACCCAAACATCAAACGAGTTGCTATATTCATCACCAACTCTCAACCTACTTCTCACTTCTTTGTACATTGATTGTACAATTCTCACAAGCCATTCATCAATTTTCAATTTTCGCATACTCCACCAAATCACTTCTCGTGGCACTCTGTCAAAGACTTTCTCCAGATCAATGAATGCTAAGTAGAGGGGCTTACCAGCAACCAGATGCTTTTCTTGTAACTGACGGAGGATAAATATGGCATCAGTTGTACCCCGACCTTGCATAAAACCACATTGCATATCATTAATCACCACCCTCTGTCTAATAAAACCTTCCACTACGCGCTCCAAAACCTTCATAGCCTGATCAATTAACTTCAAACCGCTATAGTCAGATCTGTTTGAAGCATCACCTTTACCCTTATATACACTGACTATGTGACTTCCCTGCCACTCAGACGGTATACGGTTCTCAAAGATGATGTCTTCAATGAGATCTCGAATCATACTAGCATCACTTGAACTTGCGGCCTTGAGCATATCAGCAACAATGCCTGAAGGACCCGCTGCTTTCCCAAGGCTCATCTTATTAATGGCCTTTTCAACCATTGCTGTAGTGATAGGTTCGCTGGGACCTTCCACGGGATAGACTTCGGACAAACCACCTGGGTTCCATGAAAACTCCACATTGAGAAGGTGCATATAATGCTCTCTCCATGCTTTTTTTTTGGAATCAACATCTAGGGACATTTGGCCATTATTATTTCTCACCGGTTTATCCCCAATGACGTCCTGGTTCTCTCGCCGCATTTGCTTAGTCATTTGATATATCTCAACAGATCTGGGATTGATTTGTTTGAACGCAATCTTCTCAGCATCAGTTTTGGTTATGTGCACAGCAAGGTTGGATGCACGTTTAGCAGCCTGATAAGTATCACTGTCTCCTCCTGCTTTCCATAATCTTAAACATTTTCGTTTGTGGGACAGCTTGCTGCACCTTGTCATTCCACCACCAAGTCTGCCTCTTCCAGCTATGTTTTGCAGAGACTCCACAAACCTGTTTTGTAGCATTAATCAAATTGTTTTTCAGGTATTTCCAACGCTCATCCAAAGTTTTACCAGTTTCATTTCCTTGGATTAATGCATTGAAAAAATTACAAAATTCAACTTGATTTCCAAAGTCTCTTAGTTTCCAGACTTTTGTACGAGGAACAAACTATCTTTTGGGGTGAGCATGAGTGCAAACCTTGAAGTCACCAACCACTAGTTTATGCTAAGTTGCACACTCCTCCCCAACAATGACTTTCACATTAGAGACCATTTTTCTAAAACTTATACAATATGTAGTTGATGATCTTCTAAATAGACCTTCAGTATTCAATTCAGAGCTAGTTGAATCCATTTCAACTAAACCGGTTGAAGACGCTCTGGGTGACGAAATTACAGCACAGAAACAAGGAAGAGGCAGTTCAAAAACTGAACTCTGGTGAATCCCTTAATATGAACGGCCTTCTCGCAGAATTCTTTCATTGTGCTGGTTCAGTGTTGATGGGGCGTTTAACTACTCTATTACAAACAGCTTGGAGAACTGAGACTATTCCTGAGAATTGGAGAAACTCTTTGTTAGTTGTGCTTTATAAGGAAAAGGGTCCTAAAAACGATTGCAGCAACTACCGAGGAATCTCACTTTTATCAGTTGTGGGTAAAATTCTTAGTTGTATTATTTTCAAAAGAATTGACCTTCACCTTGCCGATAATTTTTGCCAGAATCCCAGTGTGGGTTTAGAAGTGGTCGAGGAACAGATGATATGATATTCATAATCAGACAACTGCAAGAAAAATGTCAGGAACAGCGCAGAGCTTTTTCAAGTGTTCATTGACCTCACTAAGGCCTTTGACACAGTGAAACGTGAAGCTCTTTGGTTGATTCTTGGAAAGTTAGACTGTTCAGAGAAGTTGATTTCTATCTTGAAACTTTTCCACCACGACATGAAAACTACGCTAAATATCGGGGGCAAACTTGCAGAACCTTTCACTGTAGGAAACGGTGTCAAGCAGGGAGATACATTAGCTCCAACACTATTTGGGCTTTATTTTTCTATGGTTTTTTAATTAGCTTTCAAGGACAGTAGCGAAGGTGTCTACATTTACTATTGTAACACTGATAAGCTTTTTAACATCAAACGCTTCACTGCCAGAACCAAAGCAATGATGAGCGTGATACGTGAATTGCTTTATGCAGACGACTCAGCTTTGCTGACTCACACCGAGATGGAAATGCAGCATCTGATGGAATCTTTTGAAGCTGCATGCACTGCGTTGGGACTGACTATCAGTTTGAAGAAAACTGTTTTGATGTACCAACCAATTTCTGGAAAAACATATGTCGAGCCATCAATCTATGTCTATGGACAAAAGCTAGCAAAACATACATAAGATGTCTCTGAAAAAATACATTTATGTTATATATATATATATGGTGGCAGCAACTTGTTTTCAAGTATTGCCATTGCTTTGCAAACAGTTTTTGGCTCGAAGGTGGCTTTTCAAACCTGCAGAGGACTTGCACACTTTCTCGCAATTGCCACATATATGAAAAGATTCGGGATTCGGGATGGATGGATAAGTGAGAGTATTAAAAATGTGGACTTTTTCATGCCTTTTCATGCCACCTGCACTTTTGCAGATTTTGCCTTAAATGTTACAAATACTGCTATACGGCATTAGGCAAATAGGATTCTGACGAGTAGTGTGCACTCAGCTGACTTTTTCATGTTTTGCCTAAGAAACACGACGCTAAATTTCACCAACTTCTTCCACTCCTTGCTTATCGTTATCTATCATTATTGACCAGAGGCCGTGTCTATTCAACCTGCGTCAGAAGAGCTATGTTACATGCTGCTGAAACATGGCCCGTAACAGTTTCCAAATTGAACCGCCTTAGACGAAACGACCTTGTCATGATTCGCTGGATGTGCAACATCAAAACGAATGATAACGTTTGCTTTCACTCACTTTTTTCAAAACTTGGCCTTCGGGATGTTGAGGTAGTTCATTGTACAAGCAGGATGAGCTGGTCTGGACATGTAGAGCGTAGCGTGGGTTGGATTTCTCAGGTGCGAAAGTTGGATTTAGATACTTGCAAGAAGCCTGGTAGGCCCAAAAAGACTTGAAACGAGCTCATATTGAATGATAAAAGGAAGCTAGACATGGTTTGTGCGGATCCACTCGATCGCTATGAATGCATTGATAGATTGATGAGTTTTAATGTAGTGTTTATTTATCTTGTAACTTCCAAGTTGTGATATGTCTGGCTTTTTTTTTGGAGAAAGTGTTTGTTGCAGTTAGCTTATTTGAGGACAAAACCTGTTTTAAGAAAGTTCCATTTATATTTTCTTCCTCGACCATGAATCCCCTATTGCATTATTTTTGATGCTACCAAGTTTTGAGTTGAAGTCACCAAGTAAAATGAGTGTATGCTTTTTTGATTGTCAATTGTGGTTTGAAGCTGTTCAATAAAATCTCTCCTCTTTCATTTATATTGCTTCTTGTTTGAGTTGGGCCATATATTCCCACAATTGCATAGATTTCTTTTTTTATTTTGGCAGTGAAGCTAAATATTCTGTCTGAGTTGTGTTTATCTTGAGGATTTCTGTTTCTTTTTTCTACATTAGGCCAAAACCATGTCTATTGTTAGATTTTAAAATCCAAAGTGACTTGTTTTCTCTGTTCATTGTTTTTTCTTCCGTTATTTTTGTTTCCTGGATGAATAGGAAGTCTATTTTGTAATTATCAAAATCTCGAAAAAGACTCCTTTTTTTATCTGCTTTTAAGCCCCGAACATCGAAAGTCGCGAAGGTGGTTGTGCGGATATTATTTTTCTCACTTCTTTTTCTCTTATTCAAATTCATAATAATAATGTTTTTATTCTTGAGGTATTCCGTTAAGAGAGCAAAAAGAATTGTTAAATTCAAAGATTTTAAAATTCATTTCGACGGACCAAAAAATAATTTAATAGCATGAAATAATGAATAAGAGTATGATAGACGATAATAATAATAGTAATTTGATAATAAAGTCACTATTGAGATGAAAATTTAAAAAAATAAAAAATCGATGAACGGATGTTAACATGAAAGAATAAATATTTTGCCACTTAGCGATATCATTAAGATTAAATGAGCTTAAAAGACGAATGTATATTCCAGAAATAATATTCTTTGAACTTAGGTTGAGTAAATAAAGCATACTAAAAAACTTTGATGTCATTATACCATTATAAATATAATAATTAGTGAATGAACAAAGTGAATATCGTATAACATATTTTACTTGCATTTGTTAACAATAATAGTCATTATGAATAATTTGAATTAAAATATTGCATTTTGATCTAAAAAAAATAACGAAACAATGAAATAAAATAATTTAAAGGAATAGAATGAGATAAAAGAGCGCCCTTTGACCGCTTTTCTCCATTTACTTCGATCGGTGCATAGGACTTCCCAGTTAGCTATATCAATGCCGCATGTTTTAAGGTCACGTTTGCATAAGTTTTTGAAACGGAGAAGGGATTTACCTATAGCTCTGCTACCGCCAGCTAACTTGCTATAAAGGATGTCTTTCGGGAGTCTACCATCCTTCATGCACCTGACATGACCTAAACATCGTAACCGCTTTTCTTTTAGCAGTTTAAACATGCTCTGTTCTTTATTATTATTATTATTCCTTTAGACTCTCTAGGGAGCATTGGGCCTCAACAACTTTCTTGCATCTCCCTCTGCCTCTGGCGCTGGTTTTCACTTCTTCCCTTTGTTAAGCCAGAGTTCCGCAGTTCACAGTTTAGACTTCTTCTCCAGGTCTGCTTTGGAAGTCCCCTCCTTTTCTTCCTTTGCGGGTTTCATTCAAGCGCCTGTCTGGTAATATTTCCAGGCTCTTTCCGTAGGGTGTGGCCAATCCATCGCCATTTTCGCCGTTTGACTTAGACATTCATTGGTTGATTTGTGGATATTTATAGCCCGGCCTTCGACACTCTGTCAAACCATCTCAAACGTAGGATCTGTCGAAGACAGCCATTGACGAAGGTTTGCATCTTTTCCGTGTTGGTGTTGATCACTCTCCAAGTTTCTGACCCATAAAGCAGCACAGACTTCACGTTGGAGTTGATGATTTTGAGTTTAGTTTTGGTGGAGATGCTGTTCGCTCTCCACACTGGTCTTAACATGGCAAATGCTTGTCGAGCTTTCTTCAGCCTAGCCTTGATTTCTTCATTTGTACCTTCCGTTTGGGTGATCTTGCTACCTAGATACACGAAGTCGTCGACGTCTGTTACTGCTTTCCCGGAGACGGTAACTGGGCCTTCTTGTTGGTTATTAATTCGCAGTAACTTGGTCTTTTCATGGCTACTTTCAAGACCAATCTTTTTTGCTGTGGTTCCAAGATTTCTCACTTTCTCTTGCATGTCTTGCAGACGGTGCGACAGTAAAGCCAAGTTGTCAGCGAAAGCTGGATCCCTTTTCCGGAATTCCTGTAAGCCTTCTTTGTCACCCAGTCTAGCACGACAAGAATCAAAAGTGGAGACAGTAGGCAGCCCTGTCTAGCTCTGGAAGAGACCTCAAAGCTTTCAGAGAGTTTTCCGGCATGGATGACTTGACATGAGAACCCTCTAATATTGATGTCGAGTGAATCGCCCGAATTCAGTTGAGGTCCTTGCTCTGATGCAGGTCGATTTAAAACTTTTTGAAAATGTTCTTTCCACTTCGCTAGTTGGTTTTCCACCGTTGTAAGCAGTCTCCCTTCTTTGTTTCTCAAGGCCTGAATTACAGTGTCATCTACTGAGGATTCTGGTGGTGGCATACAAAGTCTTGAGATCGCTTCTGCTAGTCGCCTTCTCTGCTTCATCAGCGAAAGTTTTGAAGTACATTTGTTTGTCTGCTTGTTTCGTTTTTTTTTGACTTGTTTTGAGAGAGCGCAGTTTCTGTCAAGTGCTTGCTATTTCTGTTGGCGAGTCATTGCCTGGTTCATCTCTTGTTTGGTCAGCCTTCTCTTCTCCACCTTCTTCCATGAGTCGTCACTGGTCCACGGTTTTTTTTTGGAATGTGTTTGTTCTAAAACGTCTTCACATGCTCCCGCAACTGCTTCTTTGAATTTTGACCATCTCTGCTCAACTGTCCTGCTTCGTTTCACTGTAGCACTTCGAAGCGGTTGTGAAGAGAAAGCTGAAACATTTTCTTTGTGTCTTTTTGTTTCAGTTCCCCGACATTGAACTTTTTTCTTGGTTTCGGCAGATTCTTTCTTGTGGATAGCCGCATCTTGATCTTTGTGACGACGAAGTAGTGGTCTGACCCAATGTCGGCGCCGCGTCTCACCCTAACATTTTGCAGTGAGCTTCTGTAGCGTTGTCTCACCATGACGTGGTCAATTTGATTTTCTGTCAGTTTGTCTGAAGAAACCCATGTGGCTTTGTGGCATTTCCGGTGCAAAAAGATTGTAACGAGAGTATTGGTGGAGCAGAAGTCAGCTAGCATTTCCCCATTTTCGTTCATTTCTCCAAGTCCGTGTCTTCCCATCTCGCGCTCTCTATCAGTGTTGTTTGCTCCAACCTTCACATTCATGTTCCCCATTAGGAACTTTTCTAGAACTGATTGGAGTTGGGCATAGAAGCTGTTCTTATCTTTTTCTTCTGATGTGTTGGTGGGTGCATAACACATAATAATAGACACCTTCTTAAAGCGAGACTCGAAGCTTGCTGTGATGATGCGGTCTGACACAGGATTCCATTCCAGCAAACTGTTAGCCGCTTTTTTGAACAAAAGGAGTCCTACAACAGCTTTGTGGTGTTTTTCATTTTAGTCTGAATAGAGCAACGTCCCCTGTTTGCATTTTTGTTTCTCCTTGACCAGTCCAACGTACTTTGCACATGCCCATGGGTGTGACGTTGTATCTCTTCATTTCTTCGCTGCTTGTGCACGTCTTTCTGCACCCAGAGTGTTCTCAAATTTCAGGTTCCCGGAATAGAATTATGTGAGAGCAATCTAGGATTTTTCTATGAGAGTGTTTCTGGGCGAGGATGGGTCTTCAGCCCTGCAGCTCCCTGATGGGTTTGGCTGCAACGCGTCATAAATTTCCTAAAAGAAATTCCAGCTCTCTCTTTTCCTTCGGCTTTTATTCTTCCTAGTAGTAGAATTGTTATTCATATTAGATTATTCTGCTTTAGACGTCCCAGTAGCTGACTAGAGAATATTTTCCCATTAAGGAAATCTTTTTTAAATAGGTAAAAAATAAAATCGGTGAAATAGATTGAACTTCATTTACTATTGATTTATTCACATATTTTTATTGAAAATTGCCAAAATTATTAGAATTTGTCTTTTAGCGTAGAGTATTATTTTATTTTGAACAATCATTAAACTTTTGTAGCTCCTCCAGCACAACCTTTTCCTAACTTGCCAGGCCTTTCAACTACAACTACAAAAAACAATGAAAATCATAAAGATACTTCTGACTCTACTAATAATAATAAGAATAAAGAAATAAATGTTCATAAGAATATAAAACAAAACGTTACAACAAAAGATTTTAAAACCGATAAAACGAACATGAATAAAAAGCTTGCTCCACTTGGTGAGTTTAAAGCGTAAATAAATCTTTGAAATTCATCGAATTAATTTTTTTATCACTAGTCCATAATTATTTTTAGGAAACACCAAGGTGGAGGAGTACGCTCCGGAAGTTGATGATGCATACAAAGACTTTCTCAATGATGACAAGTCTTCCTTCATTAAATCTTACCAGTATACTCCGTCGGTATTTTTTATTAAGTATAATTATATTGTATTGTAATTTATAATTGATACTGTTCATCTATTTTTCTATCTCTCTATCGATCTTTCTATCATTAACATTCGCTTTTCCCCTTCGAGATCACAAAACCATGTAAGAGTATAGTTTCTATTACTACAATTTTTTGCCACATGACTTGTACATATGAATTATTCAAAAATACAATCAATCAAGTTCTTTTCATAGCTGTTTTGGTCCACATGGATTAGCGCTCTGTGAAACCAATCAATTGCCAACCGAAACCCCAAATAGGAGTGATCAAATGGTCGACATACTCACTTATAGCTGTTTTCCTTTAACCATATTTTTACTTTTAGAAAGTCAGTCTTTTTACTCAAAGCGATTGAGGGATCTGCAAAAACTAGACCTAGTTTTCTTTTGTCATTCAACACAAGTTCGTTCCAATTTTTTTGACCTACCATTTTTCTTACAGAAATCTTACTTTAACTTTTGCATCTGTGAGATCCAACCCGCACTATACTCCACAGGTGCAAATCACGTCTAAGTAAAAACAATAAAATAAAATCTAATTAGATTATACTGCTGTACATGTCTCAGAAATTTGGGTTTGACAGCAATCGGCCTAACTTATTGATACTATTTTTTTCAAATTACATAAAACAGCGAAGAAGATGAAGAAGAAGATAAGCACAATCCTTTAGTTGCTGATTTCCACGATGGGTTCACTTCGTCAGATTGTGATGATTGTGATATAAGAAAAGGGTGTAAGAAGCATGAAAATGGTGTGAATGCTTTATGCCAAGATGACCTCAAGACTCGGCCTGAAGTGCTAAATGGATGGTTAAACACTACATCAAAAGATGAAGGCCTGGCTAAGACAAGAGAAGGAATGTTGAATGGAAGTGTCAATGCTAACCAAAAATATGTTAGAAGCTTTTATATTTCCACTAAATATATGTTATTTACTATTTCTCACTTTAATTTTTGTTGCAATTATATTTTTATTATAAGTTTTATTATGTAAGTGGTGCCAGTGAAAGAGGTTGTGCAACAGCATCGATTGTTACTGTGTGACATATTAGTGGAGCTTATGAAAAATTATAGAAAAATTTGTGTCCCAAAGTGTGGAGGTTGCAAGAGACTTCAATCAAAAACGAATACGAAGCCCAGTTTAGAACCAAATCTTTCACAATGGATAAAAGTGGGGTGTTGAAAGCATTTGAAAGTCACTTGAGGCTAATTTTTTGGAATCAGGTGATACTGTTTGTGGCTGGACAAAAGAACCGCTCAAACATAGTCACATGGTGGAAGAATGACACTGTTGATGCGGCCGTTAAAGAAAAGCGCGCAGCTTGGAAATTTTGGCATAATTTTGCTAGCAAAAACGAATATTTACGTGTTAAGAAAGCTGCCAAAAGAGCTGTATACGATGCTAGAAGAGTGGCTGAGCAGGTAAGGTTTGGTGAAGTTCTGAAAAGAGAAAACAATAGAAAAGTGTAAAAAATAGCAAAGCGATGTGTGCAACTAACCATGATGTCGTTGGAGAGAATTGTGTCAAAAATGAAAAAAGGGACTTAGCTGTTACAGATCATGAAAAGCTACTTGCATGGCAAGAACACTATGAACGTCTGTTGAATGAGGAGTTTGATTGGAATGAGAAGTCATTAGCAATAAACGATCTCACAATTGGACCGAGGCCTAAGATGGAAGTTGACACAGTGAGAAAAGTTTTGGGAAGAATGAAGTGTTGTAAAGCATCTGGTAGTTCTGGGGTTGTTGCAGAAATGTTGCAAGCTTCTGGTGAGGTAGGCATTGGCCGTATGACAAATCTTTTCAATGGTATCTTAGATGAATATAAAATACCTGAAGATTGGAATACGAGCGTGATCTTCAACTGCTTCAAAATAAGAGCGAGATAACAAACAGAGGTAATTATAGAGGTTTGAAACTCTTGGAGCACTTAATGAAGATCCAAGTTTCCAGCGTCACCTCTATATTTTACATTCTATGTAATAAATATGAAGGGGTTAACCATTTCTGTTGTCTAGGGGATATGATTAGTGCTGGTGGGAGAGTTGAAGCTAGTACTATTGCCCGTATAAGATCTGGTTGGAAGAGCTTTAGGGTGGTGTTACCACTGTTGGCCAGTCAGGTCATTTCATTTTTTTAAAAAAGCGTTAATATGCTGCTTGCTTCAGAAGTGTTCTGGCTTATGGTGGGGGGTAAGATGATGATCAGGTAAAAAGCCAACACACTAAACAAATATTTTAAATCAACCACAAAACACTTCTCTAACCCCACTTACAGAATAACAAACAAACTCACCAAATCACTCACATCTACCCCAATAACAATCACCGAATCAGAAATCATCCTCGCTATAAAACAATCTAAAAATAACACTCCTCAGGACCAGACAATATCAACATCGAACGTCTCAAACACCTAGGACCCATAGTCATCAAACACCTAACCAACTTCTACAACATCACAATCAACACAAACATCACACCCCAAATATGGAAAACCTCCAAAATCATTCTCATCGCCAAACCCAACAAAAACCCTTCTCTCCCCTCTTTATACAGACCAATAGCCCTACTCTCTCCCATAGCAAAAACTCTAGAAAAAATCATCCCCCCACACATCACCACTAATATAACCCTCCCAACACACCAACACGGCTTCAGAGCCACACACTCCACCACCACAGCCCTACATCAAATCAATAACACCATACTCACTGGTTTCAACAAAAAAAACCCCCCCATAGAACAATCTTCACCGCCCTCGACACGACCAAAGCATTCGACACTGTCAACATCCACAAACTCATCCAAAAAATACACAATACCCACATTCTTGCAAAAATAATCAAATTCCTGGCCAATTACCTAAAAGGCCGCCGACAATACACCTCATACAACAATCATATATCAAAAAACACAAACATCAAAGCAGGTGTCCCCCAAGGGGGCGTTCTATCACCCACTCTCTTCAACATATACCTCTCAGACATACCACTCCCCAAAATCAGCTCACTCAACCTCATCACCTACACAGACGACATCACCATAACATCATCCCACCCCAACATCAACACAGCCACCCAGAACCTCCTCCCATATCTCAATGAAAAACACACATGGGCTCACAATAACAACCTACAAATCAACCCTACCAAAACCACATCAACTCTCATGACCCCCGACCCTTCAGAATATAACAAACCCTTGAACATCCACATCAACAACACTCCCATTCCCACCACCTCCAACCCTACCATCCTTGGCTTAACTTTTGACCCAAAACTAAAATACTCCACCCACACAGACAACATCATCACTAAAGCAAAAAAAAACACTCAATCTCCTAAAACTTCTCACATCAAGACACTGGGGAAAAAGCAAAGAAACACACATCACCACATACAAAACATTACTCCTTCCCATCATCGAATACGCCAACACCATCTGGTCATCCATCATCTCAACCACATCAACTCTCATGACCCCCGACCCTTCAAAATATAACAAACCACTGAACATCCATATCAACAACACTCCCATCCCACCACCTCCAACCCTACCATCCTTGGCTTAACTTTTGACCATGAACTAAAATTCTCCACCCACACAGACAACCCCATCACAAAAGCAAAAAAAACTCAATCTCTTAAAACTCCTCACATCAACACACTGGGGAAAAAGCAAGGAAACACTTCTCACCACATACAAACATTACTCCTTCCCATCATCGAATACACCAACACCATCTGGTAATTCATCATCTAATCCACCTCCTTCAACAAATTCCAAAAAATCCAAAACGCAGCCTTGAAAACAATCACTGGCTGCACCCTAGACACCAACACTCAACACCTCCACTCAGAGACCAAAATTTTCCCATTCCAAAACCATCTCAAGCTACATAAAATTCAAATGTAAGGCGTGTTTAGATCCTCAAGTTAGTGATGTTGATTATAAGGCCGTTGAACTTGATGGAAATAAATATGAAGTGGTCAACCAATTTTGTTATCTAGGAGATATGATTATTGCTGGTGGTGGTTGTTGTTGAGCGATGAGTGAAAGGGGCTGGAGTTGTGAAATGTTTGAGAGGTCTGACATCGATTTCCACTTATCCCATATCATCAGAGTCAGTTTAGGGTTTAATTTCATTGTGTCGGGAAGAGGTGGTTCAGTAGGTGGCAGGTGTATACGAGGACATTTGTAGATGGCATGCTCAGCGGTCTCATCACCTAGGCCACATTTCCGACAGATGTTATCAACTGCTCTGTTGCTTTTTGCCAACCAATATTTGAGTTTCGGATGGTGACTGGATCGAAAGTGGCCTAAAGTCACCTGATCTCTTCTTCCCAATTGTTCTTCTTTTCTATTGACCTTCGATCCTCTATCACCATAGATCCGCTGAATGAGTTCATGCGACGCGGGCCCGCCCCTCGTTGCTCTGCGTATCATCGCTTTGGCTGTGGTGTAGTGATGGTTAATGTCCGTTTGGTCAGCGTCAGCCCCCTTCTTCGCCTGAGCATCTGCTAGCTCGTTGCCGGTGATGCCACAGTGACCCGGGCACCACGTAAAGATCACCTGGCAGCTCCGTGCCGTCAGCATTTAAGGTGTTTTAAGGACGGTATGTTCGTCCTTGTCGTTGCACGGTTGGGATGGGTGCGTTGCCTGAATGCGAAGTAAGACAGATTGTCTATCGCTGACAATTCGGTCTTTCTGAACGTGCTTTTCCGCCTGGATTACTTGAAGTGCTTTAACCACCGCCTTTATTTCCGCCTGGTAAGAGAAACACCATTTGCCGGTGGGAATGGCAAACTAGCGGAAAACTTGAGGGTCGCTAGGGTGGCCAGTGGTAACGACAATTTCACCACCACCTGTTCCGGTCCCACTCGTTGTTGATCCGTCGATATACAAAACCAGGTCAAAGGTGTTCCGGCCTTCCTCCAGTCGTTGCAATGCCCATTTCTTTTCAGCTTCAGAGTTCCCGGACTTGCTTCCGGAAGTCTGGAAGATATGTTCACCTATCTGCATCTATGGGGGGAGAAATTCTGGCTGTTTGGCAGAACTGGTATTTCCGAAGATTGACTCCCATACCGCTCGCCCTTGGCTTGCCAGCTGGGCTTTTTCGTGCGTTGACGGGATGACTGCTCAGCAATTTGATGACGCGAGTTTTCGGGTGCAATTGTTTTCGACTTTTCTAGAGCTATAGCGCAGAGTTGTGTGGTTCTCGTGCCAATTTTTGAAAGATTATTTTCGGCAAGGATCGCCTCCACTGGTGTGGTTTTGACTTGTCCGGTGATAGTTCGTTCCGCAAACCGTTGGCACGTCTCCAGCTTTTCCATAGTTGAAGACGACACCCACGGTAGCCATGCAGCCGCCGCATATTCAACAGCTGATCTGCCCGTCGCGATGTAGGTAGCCCGTAATGTTTGTTTGTCATAGCCCCATTCAGTCGTTGCAAGGCATCTCAAAGCACTAGCCTGTCTCCGCAGCTTTCCACTGACAGTCGTTGCATGGGGAGCAAAGATTAACTGACGATCATTTGTGACACCAAGGAACTTGGGGAAGGGATTATACTCAAGTGCGTGGCCACTTAGCTTCAAATTGGGACGCCAGCTAGCTTCGTGCGTGCTGGTGGTGAAAAAGGAGCATTCTGATTTCTGGACAGAAAGTTCCATCTTCCACCGTTTGATCCATTCTGCGATGTGGTTCAGGTTAGTTTGCAAGCTCTGTTCTGCTTGTAGTAGACCAGAGGCCTGACTCCAAACAGCTACATTCTGCGATAAGGCTCACGTTAGATTGAGTAATGCCGTTGTGTAGGTCATTAATATAAAAGAGGAACAGAAGTTGTGATAAAACTGATCCCTGTGGGACGCCTTACTTCAAAATGGCCGTTTTGCTCTTTTCTCCGTCAAACGTCACCCATGTGAGTCTGTTGGAAAGCCAAGCTTGAACCCATTGTAGCATCTTGGTCGGGACGCCCATTTGTTGCATTTTGAAAAGAAGCGCGTCCCGCCACACCTTGTCGTATGCTCTAGAGTAGTCGATCAGAGCCATTACCGTACGCTGCATTGGTACGCATTGGATCCCATCACTGATAGATTGGGAAAGTCGGAGAAGGTGGTCCTCTGTATTGCGGCCGGTACGAAACCCAGCTTGAAAGGGTGTAAAAAGATTATGACATTCCGAATAATAGCGTGATCGGTTGGTTACTAGCCTATCCATAACTTTCCCCATCGTCGAGGTGAGAGAGATTGGCCGATAGCTATCAGGACACTGCGCGTCCTTGCCTGCTTCAAGTACTGGGCTCTTCTCCAGGCTTGAGGTATCTCCATTGTCGACCAGGGTAGGTTGCAGATTCGTAATAAAGTATTAACGGCTATAGGACCAAGGTGCTGAAGGAGTCTGGGATGGATCATGTCAGGTCCGGGGGCTTTGGATGGATTGAGGCTTTTGAGGGCTACATTGAGCTCGCTTAGAAAGAACTCTCTGCATTCTTCAGAGTGAACTGGTTCAGAGCGTAGTAGACCATTCAAAAGCTTTCTGAGATCACGGTCCGGTTTTTCGACTTTTAGCAAACTTACACTTCGGTACAGTTTGACGAATGCATTCGCCTTCTGCTTTGGGCTGACATAATTTTTGCCGTTTTCGGAGATGATACGAGCAGTGTCGAAGGTTTTGTTTGTGGTGAGCTTGCAGAGGATCGACCACATCTTTTTAGTTCCCTTCCCTTTCATCACCTTCCGCTCCCAAATTTCCGCCTTTCGTTCCCGAACCAAACGTTTCAGATGAGCATCTCGATCTTTGTACTGCTCGGACTGGATACCGGACGTTGCTCTTGCGGTGTCTCTTTCTACTTCGGTCTGAGAGATTTCTGTTGTTCTCCAACTCTTTCCAGCCATACCTACGGCTTTGAGACCGATGTGAGATTTAGCGGCGGTAAGGATAGCGGTGCAAAAGGATTCATATACAGAGGTGATGGATGCATTCTCGTCAGATGAGTTTTGGGCTAATCGCTTTTTCAGGTCTGCTGTGTATGTCGAGATGTTGCCCTTCCAATTCCACACCAGTCGTTTTGATCCCTTCCGTGTTGCGACGGAAGGTGGAGAGTCGTCAAGCTTGGCCTGTGGTCGGATGAAAGAGAATCCAGTGGTGTCCAGTCACAGTGGTGGTGAATGCCATTGTGAACAATGGTGATATCTGGAGAAGAGAAGCCGCCGTAAGCTGGATCTTGGGGCGTGGCGAGTTCAGCATCATTGAGGAAGCCTCCCTCGGCATCCATGATGGCCTCCGCCAGCTGGGCACCTCTATCGTCAGAACGTACATGCTTATCCCATATTTCGTTGTGGGCATTCAAATCAGCACAGATTATCTCATTCTTCTGTATTTTTGGTTGAGAAACTGGCATTGAAAAACCAATCCTTTGCAGGAAATGGGTGTTCTCCGGAGGGAGATACCAATTGGAGATGGTTACTGTCTGCTGGTTGGAAATTGGGATCTGTATTGATAGTCTTCCAAGAGCTTCTTCATTGTTGAGTGGTCGGCACACTTTTTAGGGTAGTGATTTCTTGACATACGTTAGAAGACCTCCTCCCCGAGTTTCCCCTTTTACTGGTCGGTCTCTACGAACTGGGTGGTAATTGGTGAGAGTTGGGGTCTTATCGCGCGAGAGAAGGCGAGTTTTTTGTATTGCGATTACATCTACCTTGTGCTTCTCGGCTAAGTCTTCAAGAAGTTGACTTTCCCTGTAAATACCGTTTGCGTTCTACTGTAGCTTACTTATCTGTGGCTTGAAGATCCCGGCCGAGGTCTTGTCGAGCTTTGGTTTGGTGTCGTCGTCAGTGTCTTTCTGATCTCCTTGTGGTCGGCACTTGAGGCAACACCATGTAGGTGTTTGGAGGTACACATTTGCTTGACTTTTCATTGTAGTCATGCATTGGATGTGAAAAGGACTTACACTGACTGCATTTGAGTCGGTGAGCACCACGGTGGATTTTTCCTTTGCATTCCGTGCACCAGGTGCCATCAAGCTGGGCTTGTGGTTTCTTCTCAGGTTCAGCTGCGGTGGTATTTGTTTCCACGAGAGATGTTGGAGGGTTTGTAGCTGGGAGAGCACGTGGTCTTCTTCTGTTGCTTCTCGACCAGAACAGAAGCTCCACTCTCAGCGTCCATCTCTGATCTCTTCTCTCTGGGCACTCGGGAGGCCTGTGCATACAAGATGGTAGTGGGCGCCACAGTCGTTGCAGGTGGCCTTGTGCCTGATCGGATGCTTACACTTAGCGCACCCTTGCGGTACTCTATCATTGTTGTCAACGTCGTCATTTTGGTCATCTTTCGTTTCTTGGTCATTACTCCTCGTCGAGCGAAGGCACCAAATCCAAGATAACGCTACCGTCTTTGCTCTTTCACGTTCATTCCGTGTCAGTCTAGTGGATCTAAGATGAGTTGGAATATTACAAGAGTGACACTTAAACCTATTCGGAAGCTCCCTCCACACTTGGTGCATGGGTGGGATGGATTCTGCGTGCGGCATCTCCGGCATTGGTAGTTGTCGGCCTCTCGGAATCTGACCACTTCCGTCCTCGATAAGCCACTGCATTTAGGGTGATAAGAGTCTGCACATGGTACACCGTAACGCCTTTGCTGTGCATGTTTTCCCACCTTCTCCGCAAGGCTGCTTGGGACCAGGGTTGAGTTCAATGTTTCCAGCACGGATAAGTTTGGATTTGAGGGCCCTATAAGGTGGCGGTCTAGGGACAAAGGCCGTGGACCCAGACCTTGGGAAAAAACTGACTCTCTTTTGATGGTGGTAGTGGTGTGTATGGGGTTGTATTGGTGATGGTGTATGGGGTTTTGGTGATGGTGCTGGTAGTGATGATGGTTTCTCGTGTTCTCGCTTTTTCTCGTCGTGAATAAGAACTCTCCATTGGGCCCGACACCGCGTGAAAGTGGTTCCTGTTGTCGGGCTGTTGATGGTGGAGGTGAAGCTAGTACTATTGCCCGTGTAAGATCTGGTTGGAAGATTTTTAGGGTACTGTTACCTCTGTTAGCCAGTCAGGAGTGTTATAGTTTATGGTAGTGAGACTTGACCTCTCAAGGTGGAAAATATTACTAGAATATCCAGAGCTGATAAGATGATGATCAGGTGGATGTGCAATTTAAGCTTAAAGAATGGCAGATCATCAGATGAATTAAGGAACAGACTGGAAATTCCAGACATCATTGAGGTGCAATGCAAAAATAGACTGAGATGGTTTGGGCATGTAATGAGGAACAAGGTAGACCAAGAAAAACATGGTCCCAATTAGTAAGCAACGATCTTAGAAAAATGAAACTCAAAGCTGAACTTTCCCAAAACCGTAGATTGTGCAGAAGAACCGTTATGTGACCCCGTCCAACCCATGTTAATATGGAAAAGGGTGCAAAGCGATGATGATGATGAGAATGAATTAAAAAAATTAAGAAATGCAATATTCAAAATATACCATTTCTAAATAAAATAAAAGTCTCAAGTCCGTTTAATAATTGATTGAAGGTTTTTCAATCATAATATGGTAAGTTTCTAAAAATGTCCTTTTGTTATTCTTGTGAGGTGCTCTTTCGATTAGAGTTCAGATAAAACAGTGTCCGGGGCTTAGGGCAATAAATTTTGCCGGTTCTGAATTGCCCTTCAGCCTATCATGCTTTTTCCACCTTGTTATGGCATTCCTCCCTGTTTCACCTAGATAGATTTGGTTGCAACTGCAAGTTCCTTTGTAAATGATATTATGGGGTTAGGTTAACTTGTTTTTAATTGGAAATAATTTATTTATTTTTGATGTTATCCAAGAATAGATCATTTTCATGTTCTTGTTCGTAAATTCTCTAATTTTATTGATTCATTTCCCAATTAAAATTTCATTTTTTTTTACAATATGGTGTTTTTATATGTAGTGAGACTATTTCATTAAACAACCAGTCTGGAACCGGAAGGAAATCATTAAATTCGGCTTTTTTATTCTCCAGTTGATTATGAATTATGTGTTTTGGGTATCCCACAGACGTGTATGTTTTCAAAATTCTTAATTATTCTTCAAAATTTGAGTTTATCTTTCCCGCCCTCAGAAGCTCATTTTTGACACATTTTTTATAGTGAATTGGCGTTTTTGAAGACCGGTGGAAGGGCATTTTGTTGACTTTATTAACCCCCTTAAAATTATAAGTACCATTATCAAGTTTGTGGATGCTTTTATCAAGAAATTTTTTTGGATTTAGCTCTGGGATGAATTTAAGATTTTGGTGGAAATTAGCTAAAGAATCATAAAGGGTGTTGTCTAATTGCTTTTTTCTGGTGTATGTGTCATCTACCTACCTACAATAAAATATTGGTTCAACTGAATTTACTATTTCATTTTCCATTTTGTTGAAGAAGCAGTTGGTGAACACCACAGAAAATGGGCCTCAAATCGTCACTCCATTGACTTGCTTGTATAATTTTCCATTTACTGAAAATATGTTTTTTCTAGTAACTTTGTTCAATAGTTTTTTAAAAACTTTTTTTCCGCATATTGGAGGAAGCTAATTTTTATGTATATTTCGTCGCAAATATCTTCGATGGTGTTTTCTATTAGTATAATTGTAAATAAATTTTCGATATCAAAACTCAAATCTTCCTCATCTAGTTGAAGATAAGGAAGATTATTAAGCATTTTTGGTAAAACTTGAGTATTATTAATCGTATATTTATTGTAAGAAATAGGTTAAAGATAATTAGATAACATTTTAGCTAAGTCTTTCTGGTTCCCGCCTTTTTCTAAGTGCTAGTTCTGATAAAATTAGCTAAATTCTGATAAAATTAGCTTAAATGGATACATTTACGACAGATTTAATAAATAAGGTGACTTTTAATGTTAGAGGATTATTAAATAAATTCTAACAATTGTTTATTCGAAGACATCAAACGCTTTGAGATAGATTTCTGCAGCAATTAAAGAACTGAAAATCAAAAGCAACACACATGTGAATTCACTTCAAATGAAAGATCTGATACAACACTAAAAAAAAATTTGCAACAGAAAATCAACACATTCAAAAAAATCACAACAATACCACAGCAGAAATAAGTATTTTCGAAGTAGAAAATGCCATCAAAAATCTCAAAATTAATAAAAGTCCAGGATATGATAACACTTCCAGTGAAGAACTCAAATTCCATGGAAAAAACATGATGCAAAACACACAATGACATTTAATACACAACTTCAAATCGAAAATTTTTCACAACCAACTTTCAACCATGGCATCATTATCCCAATACCAAAAATAAGCAATGCCAACTGCCCAACTAACACAAGACCTATTATCCTCCTAAACACAACAAGAAAACTCTTATCACTAATAGTACTCCATAGAATTAGACCCTACATTGAAAAATACCTTTTCAACACTCAAGCAGCATATAGACTATCCAGGTCAACAACACAAATCTTTTGGGCTCACATAGGCTTATGTTTTATGATAAGGCTAAGCTTATCGAAAATTATAGCTGTTTTTTTGCTCAATAAATTTACTAAAGTTCTTCCATAAATCGACGTAAAAAAATTGTTAAATATGTTGTTATACAATGGGGAGTCTTCAAAATCTTTTATTAAAAAATATTGGAATGAGTTTAAGCCTTTAATAATAGTGTCATTAGTCGGGATGTATTTCCATATCTTATTCCTTTCTCTATCATAATCTGTATCATGGTTTCATAGTCAGTTTTATTCATAATTATCATATTTGAATCTTTGTCTTCTGATAGTAATTTTGTTTTCATTTTTCTAAGGCTTTTTTTTTCTTATGTGTCATCATTACCATAAAACACGTTGTTTTTGTGAGAAACTCATGGAAAAGTTGTTTTTTGTCATGGGAAACAAGCATGTGAACTTTTTCAGTTAGATTTTCTAGTTCTTTTTAGTTTTTTTTCTATTTCTTAGTCTTTTTTATATGTTTGTTTTGTTAAAATATCTTATTTAAGGTAACTGGTGTCTAGTCTTGTTTTCGATGATAAATTAATTATGGGTATATTATGGGTGTAATTATTATATCTAGGTTTGTGATGCGATTTTAGTTTCGATAATTGTTTTGTTTTTGTTGTGAGTTGTTTGTGTTTACTGAAACGGGGCGAATCATATATTTTTTCGTTAAGAATTTTGCTGTAAATGAAACCAATAATTGAGTTGCTTAAAAAAATACTTCACAAAAAAAATTTTTAAGTTCTATTTCAAGATTATAAGAATTAAACATGAGGTGGGTTTTAAGGATTTGAGGCGATTTGGAAGCACGTGTTTAGATACAGTTAGACACCTTTAATAGTTAAAAAAAAGTTTAAAAATGAATTTATCGGTTTTAACTGGTTATAAACAAACACCACGCACAGGATTCGTACACATATGAGTTAGAAGACATGGATTTACTTCAACAAAGATTTCTTCGTTCAGGTGAGTGTCTGGAGTTTATTTCTATTGATTGTAATATTTAGTTTTCATTTTATTTTTCTTTTTACTTCTTGTTTTTTTATGAGACCAAAGTTTAAATATTCTATTAACCCTTTTTTTCACTTTCTGGCTGAATGTACGCCATCAGTGTAGATTACCATTGCCTTCAGCCGTAGTTTCTAAATATCATCGCGAAGGCAAATTCTGGCTTTCTCGTGGTGGGTGATGGTAACGAGGTAGTGTCAACATTATGCCATCGGAAATTTATGTTCATAGTATATAGTTTCAGATGGTTGTTGAGTGACTTGAAAGGCTATAAAAAAAAATTTTTATCTGGTTTACAACATAAATGTTGATGAAAGAAATGAGCTAGCTGTTACACGATGGTTATGACTGGGCTGGAAGGCATTCAACCGTGTTTTTTTATGTTATGTGGTAACTGACACACATGGAATATCGAAGAAACTATAGAACTTGTTTGAGACCTGTTATGACATATGACTCGGAAATTTGAGTAGGAAGTTTTATTGAAAAGAATGCTTCGAATGGTGTGCGGTGTTCAGCTGGCTGATGGGTGAGCACAAAAAAGTTGATGGGTTTATTGTGTTTAAGTGATTCAATTGTTGAAATTGTAAAACATGAAAGTTTGAAAAGGTTGGGCTATTTTGTGAGAAAGTGTGAAGAAGATTGTAGGAAACTGGCATGAGATTTTGAAGTTTGGTGGTAGTAAAAGAAGGGCAAGGGCAAGATTAGCATGGAAAGGTATAATGGAAAACTAGTCTTGGACTTTTTTTAGTTTTTGAAGGTGCTTGTGATGGGATGAAATGGAGAAGTCAGTGGTTGTGGAAAAAGGAAAGGTGCTTACTATGATAAAATGATAATGATGATGGGAGGAGGTTTTTGTAGGTTGTTATTGCACTAATGTTTTTTTTAAATTAATTAATTCAGTTGGATTATACTGCTGTACATGTCCCACTATTTTGGGTTGACAGCAGTCGGTCTAGATTATTAATACTACAATAGAGTGATGTATAAAAAAGACCATTTTATTTGAGACAAATTTTGATAGACTGCTAGCTCGAGCTAACGTTCAACTCGAAATTATTGAATTCAAGATCCGCAGTTTCCACACTTGGACAGTTTGCCTTGCCATTGTCAGCAAAAAGAAGGATCATCCGCCAAGCCAAATGGCAGCGATGCCAGAATATCAGTTTGTTGATACTGTGGCCAATATCTAGGTTTATGATATCCGGATCACTGTCCTTGTGAAGAAGGCGTTGATTTTAGATGCAGACTGTTTGAAGGTTGTGTTGGTTGATGGGGAGGTTGAGTTCACCTTGAGCAAACTCTGAGTTGAGGAAGCGACAGTTTAGTGTTCCGATGTTGTAGCTTTGTTTGAGATGGAAAGTCCTTTTGTTGGGCGAGAGACCAGAGTTTGGTCTTCCATTCGGATTTAAACCAGACTTGTCATTGGTAGCTTTTGGACTAAAACTCTTTCTACGTAAAGGTCGATAGTCACGGGCTTTGACCGTGGTGCTTTTTGAAAAATTATTCATGTTTTCTAGTAGCTTGTATTACTGTGGTGCTTTGCTACGGCTCTCACAGGTGCAGTGTCATGCTTGAGATGGCTGATGTTCCTTTACCATTGACCATGAGTTGATTCATCTGCTAGGCAAACGAGTGACAGAAGCTGGAACATCGGTGTGTTGATGACCACCATCTGAACCAAAAACCATTCCTGCCTTCCGAATGGATCAGTCTTCATCATTGCCCTATGTTAGCCGAGTCGCGGACTTTGACCGTCGGTGTCAGACCTGTCCGCCGTCGAAGGCCCAGCATAGGCATAGCTTTGACACTAAGCCGTTGACATCCCCCACCCTGAGAAGGTCAGAATTGGACTTTTGAGAAGACTATACTAAACAGAATCCGCCTTGTCATCGACAAGCTGCTTCGCCCAGTCAAAACGGCTTCCGTCTTGGAAGATCCACCTCGTCTCATCTACTCGCACTCAGAAGAATTGTGAAATGACATGTCTTTGGTGCAGTTTGACATCATTCCAAAAACTAATGGGTAGAAGATATTAGTTCCAGTAGTGTTTTTTCATGTTGGGTGTGTTTATATTTTAGGTCAAATGTTATAGCGGGATTAATAGGGCTTGATGCATATATAAGCCTCAGTGCTTATACGTTTGCTTGTGGTTTTGAAAGTATTGGTCAAAAGATTATCGTGTAAGATCTGTTATTAATACTATTTAAACGAGGGTGAAGGTTTTTGGATGGTTGAGGGGGATTTTTATGGGTTTTTTTGATTTCTAAAAAAAGGATCAAAGTTTTCATGATGAAAAGAGATTGTTTTCACCTACATGGACAAAGGAAATTAAAAAATTTAAAAAAATGATATTCTCATTCAAACAATTCATTAAATAAAATTAATTGAATGTCTCATTGACTTTCGCCAGTAAATGTTGGAGATACTACAGTGGAAATTTTCAGCGCTAGTACTGACGAAGATGATAATGATGATGCAAAAAAGAGAAAAAAGAAAAAAAAAAAAGAAAATGACAAAAATGAAGAAGATGATGTTAGTTGTTTTTAAGTTTTCTCATTTTTATGTATCAGTATTTGAATTTTTAAATGTCTTTAAAAATTTTGGTTATAACTAACTTTCTTTCATCATCATTCAAGAAAAAATTCAAAAAGAAAATAAAAAGTGATAAAAATAAGAAAAGCAAAAAAGACAAAAATCACAAAAAGAAAGAAAAAGACGGTTTAGAAGAATTTCTTGAATGCACCAACAATTACGAGGTTTTATAATCAATCTGATGGAAAGATAGCAGTTGATCTTTCAATACTATACTATATAAATAAGCAATAAATTTAATTAAAATTTAAAACTAAAATTATTGAAATAATATATTGGTTTCATTAAACAAAAATTTCAAAATTGAAAATACTATTTTTTGATATTCTATTGTTTTAGTTAAATTAGGTTGTGCGTCTTCTTTCTTAATATTACGGTATACTAGCTATTGGAATATTAATGATAATATAAAAATAAAGTGAGGAACTCCATGGTGCTTTTCCATTTTTTTGATTATATTAAATTATCAATTTTGTTTTCAAACATTTTTTTTTGGTTCAAGACATTGTGATGCTTCTATTTTTTATAAATTTATCCCCACTGAATAGGATAATTATTTTTCTATAAGAAATAAACCAGTTTTACTTTTTTGGTTGTATAATATCTAAGTTGAAAGTTTTTCAAAAATTTGTAGTTTTTATTATTAAGAAATAAAGTTTTTCGTTAAAATTTTCAAGTTACACTGTTAACGAAAGATTGTTACTTTATAAAAAAAAACGAAGTGTTCAAAAGTTTTTTCATTTTCTTTTGACTCAAGAATATCGTTATATATATTTTTTCATCTTATTACATTCATATTGATTAATTTTATTCATTTATTTACTTTTAGTTTTTTAAAATAATGTTTTGCTAATATTTTGCTCGTTTGTTTTTCTGTAAAAATGAAAATTTCCATTGAAAATCTTTTTCATTTGATATTCATTTTGCGATTTGACTTGAAATTTTATCTATATTTCGAAATGCTATCGAGTTTGTACAAATATAGATTGATTTTAGTCTAAGTATTATTATAGCTCAGTAGGAATAAATTCAAAAAAACCTTTGTATTAACTGAACAACACGAAGCTTTTCGTAAATTACATGAATTAGCAAAATCATCAAGTGACGTATACTAGCTTGATAGAATTACCAAAAGCCTCGTGATCAGTGTTTGGTTTTAATTTTTTAGTTTTAGTTATTTTTATCATAATATCAATTCAAATTTTAAAATTCATCATTGTTTGATGCTAATTTTAAAATATTTTCAAATTCATTTTATAAACTATAATGTCAGAATCAATTTATAATTATTGTCATAATAGTGAAGTAAACAAACACAAAGTATTTATTAAGCTGAATTACGAAGCTTCGTAATTTAGATTAATAAATACTTTGTGTTTATCTTACTATTTGGTTTAGGCTATTCTACGTCATAATACCATCATGGTTTGAATATTTTGTAAAGAAAAACATCAATTAAAAAGAATTTTTCAACTAAATTTTTTGAGAAGCAAAAGCCTTATCATAAAACAATTGCTAAAGTTTTATGATAAGGCTAAACTTATCGAAAATTATAGCTTTTGATTCTCAATAAATGTTGATGTTTTTCATTAAAAAATATTAAAGAAAAATACATACGATGTTTCTGAAAATGGTTTGAATAATCTCTAAAAAAAGACAATTTTCAGATTGTTTTCAAAAAATTAAATTTTTGATAAGTTTAACCTTAGTTAACGATTTTTTTAATCATCTGAGGGTTATAAAAATCAGGAAATATTTGAATTAAAAGATATAAAAAATGTCTAGGAATATCGCACTTATGTTTTATAAGACATAAATATATTAAATTTATTTTAAAAATTTTAATTATAGCTATTCTAAATATCATTATATTTTTATAATATATAATATATTATATTTTTATAATAACTTTAATAACCGGGATATTTTACTTAAATTTGGGTTGTCAAAGCCTTAAATTATTTTTCCAATAGAAATAAAAACTCGTATCGAACTATTTGGAAACCAAAATTTTTTTTACTTATTTAAATGAAAAAAATTTTAGAAGTTAAATTTTATTTCACGAAGCTTTTCGTAAGATGAACTTACATTATCAAGTAGAGGTACAAATGCTGGCAGCGACTTGTCTTCAAGTATTGCCATTGATTTGCAAACAGTTTTTGGCTCAAAGGTGACTTTTCAAACACGCAGAGGATTTGCATATCTTTCCACAATTGATACATATGAAAAGATTCGGGATTAAAAATATGAACTTTTCAGTGCTTTTTTATGCCACCTACACTTTTGCAGACTGCCACAAATGTTACAAATATTGCTATATGGCATTGGGCAAATGTAATGTAATGCGGTATTTATAAAGCGCTTTTCCTTATAGATCAAAGCGCTTGCTACAAATTTAATGTAGCGAAAACACACTATAGAACAAGTGCTAATTTTCGGCCCACGCGGGATCGAACACGGTAACTTTAGCTAATTAGTCTAATGCTCAACCATTGAGCTATAGGGGCCGACAATAGAATTCTGACGAGTAGTGGCACTGAGCTGACTTTCTCATGCTTGGCCGGAGAAACACGACGTCGATGGGACCTTAAATGACTCAAAAAAACCGTTTTGCTCAAGCATGGTCTCCCACATTGACCGCACGTTAGTTCTGTTACATGCTCAGTGATGTTTTCTTTCCAGAGATCGCTTTCAAGCCTAGCGTGTTCTCGTCTGCTTTTTTCAAAATGACCGCTTATTCTCCAAGTTAACCTGTTGCGCTTGCATTTTCCATGATTCAGAGTTTACGCCGCATTTGTTGAAGGTTTGTTTCAAGTAATCTTTAAATCGTTTTTTGGGTTTGTGAGTCAATCTTTTTCCATCGGTAAGTTGCCCATAAAATATTTGCTTTGGAATCCGTTCGTTGGGCAATCCTACTAAGTTTCTGCTCCATCTGAGCTGTTGCTTGGAAATTAGGACTTCGATGCTACCGGTTTTTGTCATCTCAAGTATTTCGGTGTCGCTGATATGCATCTGCCATTTTATTCCCAGAATCATACGCAGACACTGTTGGTGAAAACGCTTAAATTGTTTCAAGTGCCTGCTATATGTGGTCCAAGTTTCACTAGCATAAAGAAGGACAGTTAGAACACACGCATTATAAACTTTAACTTTGGAACGACTGTCAGCTTTTGTTCGTAGACATAGATTACTGGCTCGACATATGTTTTTCCAAAGGTTTGTTAGTACAGCAAAACAGTTTTTTGCAAACTGATAGTCAGTGCACGCAGCTTCAAAAGAATCCATCAGATGCTGCATTTCCATCTCGGTGTGAATCAGCAAAGCACAGTAGTCTGCATAAAACAATTTACGTTTCACGCTTATCATTGTTTTGGTGCTGGCAGTGAAGCGTTTGATGTTATAAATCTTACTAGTGGTTTGATAGTGAATGTGAACACCTTTGCTACTGTTCTTAAAAGCTAATTGAAACATCATAGAAAAATAAAGCTTAAATAGTGTTGGAGCTAGTGATCTCCCTGCTTGACATGTTTCCTACAGTGCAAAGTTCTGCAAGTTTTCCCCCGATATTCAGCGTAGTTTTCATTTCGTGGTGGAAAAGTTTCAAGATAGAAATCAACTTCTCTGCACAGCCTAATTTTTCAAGAATCAACCAAAGAGCTTCACGGTTTACTGTGTCAAAGGCCTAGTGAGGTTAATGAACACTTGAAAAAGATCTTTGCACTGTTCCTGACATTTTCCTTGCAGTTGTCTGATTGTAAATATCATATCAACTGTCTTTTGACCACTTCTAAACCCACACTGGGATTTTGGCAAAACATTATCGGCAATGTGAAGGTCAATTCTTTTGAAAATAATGCGACTAAGAATTTTACCCACAATTGATAAAAAGTGAAATTCCTCGGTAGTTACTGCAATCGTTTTTAGCACCCTTTCCCTTATAAAGCACAACTAACAAAGAGTTTCTCAAATTCTCAGAAATAGTTTCAGTTCTTCAAGCTGTTTGTAATAGAATAGTCAGACGCTCCATCAACCCTGTACAAGCCCAATGAAAGAATTCTGCAAAAAAGTCGTTCATATCAGGGGATTTATCAGAGTTCAGTTTTAACTACCTCTTCCACTTCCTGTGTTGTAATTTCGTCACCCAAAGCGTCTTGTTGGAATGGATTAAACTAGTTCTGAATTTAATATTGAAGGTCTGTTTAGAAAATCGTAAAAGTGTTCTTTCCATCTGTTTAGCATGCCGAATGGGTCGCAAATGAGATACTTATTATCTTTGCTTCTCAAAGGCGTGATAGAGAAGCTAGAAGGGCCATAAACCTCACGCAATAGACTGTAAAATACTCTGGTGTTTTTAGTCTAAGCTGCTAATTGGATCTCATCAGCTCTCTCACTCCAACTTTCAGCATCTTTCTCAATTCGCGTTTTATTTCAATTTTGATGGAATTAAACCTGGATTTCAAACTTCATAATCCATGAGAACCGGTCACGCACTTGGACAAAGCATTATATGCCTTCGACTTAGATTTTAGTAATTTTTTTTTATTTAAAAATACGGTGAACTGATTTATTCAAAACTAGATAAACTTGGAAATCTGAGAATCTGAATCAACGCTGAAAGCTATACAAAACAACTCAAGTGTATTTATATATGATGAATTAATACTTCCAAAAAATAATATCAATCAATCATTTGTGAGTCAAAGTGAATATCCATTAATACTTCCATTTTCAACCCGTTGCACTCGACACAACGGGCTGCTGCGGCCCCTCAAGCGGCAGCTTTGTTGAGGTAGAAAGCAGGAGTTCCCCAAGGGGGCGTTCTATCACCCATACTATTCAATATATACCTCTGACATACCACTTCCCAAAATCAACTCACTCAACCTCATCACCTACGCAGACGATATCACCATATCATCATCCCACTCCTACACCAACACAGCCATTCAGAACCTTCTTCCATATCTTAACGAGATACACACATGAGCTCACAATAACAACCTACAAATCAACCCTACCAAAACCACATCAACTCTCATGACCCCCGACCCTTCAAAATATAACAAACCACTGAACATCCATATCAACAACACTCCCATCCCACCACCTCCAACCCTACCATCCTTGGCTTAACTTTTGACCATGAACTAAAATTCTCCACCCACACAGACAACCCCATCACAAAAGCAAAAAAAACTCAATCTCTTAAAACTCCTCACATCAACACACTGGGGAAAAAGCAAGGAAACACTTCTCACCACATACAAACATTACTCCTTCCCATCATCGAATACACCAACACCATCTGGTAATTCATCATCTAATCCACCTCCTTCAACAAATTCTAAAAAATCCAAAACGCAGCTCTGAGAACAATCACTGGCTGCGCCCTAGACACCAACACTCAACACCTCCACTCAAAGACCAAAATCCTCCCACTCCAAATCCACCTCAAACTTCACGCATCACAACTCATACAAAAAGTCTTTTACCCCACTCACCACACAAGAAGCCCACCCTAGTTACAAGAAACAATCCACATTCAACAACAACATCAATTACACCCTAAACATACCCCCCTCCCAGAACACCTTTCACATTCAAATAAAAAACAATAGGAAAACAATACACACAAAAATAGTTCATGACTACATATCATCCCCTCACAAAAAAATTTTTGGCAAGCAACCCCCACCCATTCATGAATCAGAAACCACCCTAGATCACTACACTC
The DNA here is from genome assembly GCA_964035795.1 of Pterobdella sp. o SKG-2022. Classification (NCBI taxonomy): domain Eukaryota; kingdom Metazoa; phylum Annelida; class Clitellata; order Hirudinida; family Piscicolidae; genus Pterobdella; species Pterobdella occidentalis. The sequence continues at coordinate 37,185 of OZ038324.1, read as the reverse complement.
ACCGCACTTTCGCCCAACTCAGATCAAACAAATCACCTTTCATCCTCTTATACCTCAACAAAATCTCACCCTCATCTCATCCTTCACCTTCATGCCCACTCTGCCATACACATGACATCCCTCACTTCTTCACCTGCCCCAAAATAAATACCACACTGAGTCCCGAGAGTCTGTGGCCCGACCCTGTGAGAGCGGCTGAGCTCCTCGACCACGGGATGGTCTTGATGGTGACATGATGGGGTAAAAAAAAAGGTGTTAGGTAGAAAACTTTTTGAGGCGACCAGTGACCCTTTGGAGGCAGTCTGGTTGTGCCAGAAGATTTTCCTGGCAATTGGCCGTGGCAATGCTACCAGCATTTTTTCCTGCTTTCGCTTTCCTTCTTCTTAATTGTGGTTTTATTTTGAAGTTCATGTCGTTATTTTTTTTGTTTTCAGTAAGTGTTTTACTAATGCTTTGGAACTGAGACTGTTTAATGAAGTTCTCCGTATTCGACTTTTGTGATCGCCATGCCCAACCTCTTATGTGTTTTTCGTTTATTCAGTAAGAACTTCGTTGCTGGTGATAACTTTTTGATTCTTTCTTTTTGTTTTTTCTTCGACTTTGACTACCACTGTGTTTATTGAGTCTGTTATTTTTGCTTCTAAGGTGTCTATCGGGTCGTTTTGATTAAGACTCTTGAGTTTGTTTTTCAGTTGTATTTCCAATTCTTGTTCTTTCTATCTTATTTTTTCAAAAACCTAAAAACCTTCTTTAAGCAGTTCATAGCAGAGCGTCTTTGAAAGATGCCTAAGAGGCGCTATATAGGTAATTCATTATTATTATTATGTATTTTGACTTTATAGGATCTGAGGCATCATTAAATAAGCCATTAGCATCTCTATTAGTATAAAAAACTAATATGAATTTAGCAATCACTTTATTAAAAATTCTTCATTTGAATTAAAACTAGTTAATTAAATGTAAATAAATAATTTTTTGACTATTTTATTTATATATAATAATTTTCGTCTTTAGACATAATCAGTTAACAATGAGTCTTAATGATTCCTCGATACGCACCTTAATCAATTCTTTCAAGGTTGTCCACACTTCTTAGGAAGAATACTAAATTATAGCTTAAATAGCAATAATACTACTGACATTACTACAACTACTACTACTACTATAATAATAATAATAAAAATAATAATAAAATAATAAAAATAATAATAAAATAATAAAAATAATAATAAAATAATAAAAATAATAATAATATTATTATTATGAAGGGAAGAAAAGTATTTCCAAAAGTATTTTTTAGGAAGAGAAAGAGATTTTTTTTAAAAAAACCTTCAGCAGAAGAAAAAAATATTCTAAAAAAGAGTAGAAAAAAGTTAAATTAACATCTTATAAAAAACATAAATCTTATTAGTAATATTATTGTTTAAATTTAGACTATTTCAGAAAACAATGAAGTAATATTCAAAAGGATAATTCGTAACTACACAAAACAGATCTGTCTAAGTAACCCACAGTCAATTGAATATTATCAATTTCCGATTGAAAAATTTTCAAACACTTGATGTTTTCCATTTATTTTTAAAGATCGAAACTATAACAGACTATTATGAAAACATTGTTAATCTTTAATAAATAATTGAAACATTTCCGTGTCGTTTTTGTGTACTTTAAGATTTTACCAAACAATAAAAATTAGTATGTTTTTTTGAAATATATTATTTGATATATATAACAAAAAAGATCGTATTGGTCGAACAAAGAAAATATTGCAAGCTTTTTCGCTCGCCGCAAGCTTAAATTCATAAGCTATATTACCGCAGGCATAACACTCCTGAATGAGCTATGTTACAATAAACCGTCGTTCTGGGCGTTTAATATCAACTCATTTTTATTATTAAACAAAATTTTTCATGTAAATATTATTTAATGATTAATAATATTCAAATAAATAAATTTTTATTTGTTTTGCGAATTTTTGTCAACCAATCAAATATGTTTTTGTGAGGTTGTGGCTTGTGTGTTTCAATCGACTGCGCATTTTGAACCACAGGATAATGAACACTAACCACTGAACAACATGTTTTACAAAGAATAAATAAGACTAAAAAAATTAATTAAAAATATAAATATAATGTATGAAATATAAACAAAAAACACTTTGAATTTACATAAAAAAATATTTATCATTTGTTTTTGATTTTGTTGAAATCGAATTTTGAAAATATTTTTTATATCTTAAATATCTAAACTCTATGCGCATCCTTGGGCGATTTGCATGCTTTAATTTTGAGTATAAAAGCGCAAGAGTAAATCAAGAACAAAAAAAAGATTCCACTTAGTTTTCAAATGATATCGATGATTTTTTTGAACTTGTTTAAAGCCTTCCGAAGAAGAACTTTGAACAACTATATCGTCTAAGTTAAAAAATTTACTTAACATCACAGATAAAAGATGGAGGCAGTTAGGAATTTGAGAATTTTTATCAATCTACGACATCCTGTTCACAGCCGACAAACACGAATATTATACGGCAAAAAAGAGTTGTAAAATAATTTTAATTAATTCAGTCTTATTTTGAAAAAGATTACAGGCTTTTAGTTGACTAATGTTTTTTATTCATGAAAGTTGAGGAAAGAAGCAGAAAAAGGCCAAGTCTAATGACAAGGCCTTGAAGAAGGCAAAAGAAGAAGTAAAAAAGATAAAGAAGAACATGGTTATGAAAACTAGCAAGGAGTATCATCTTTATTTCAAAAATCTCACGTAGATGCGCAAACCAGGGAGTGAGTCTTATCGAACGAAGCGTTAATCTTTTTGCTGTGTTGTGATTGGTTGCTGAAAATTTCCAAAACTTGTATAAACAAACAAAACAACGAATATTATTATAGGGGCATGAAACTGATAAAGTCTTCAAGACCACTTTAGCATATATATATAACCAGTCCTAATACAGTAGATTTTCATTCTTTCCAGCCCCTCACGCTTTATCCTTCAATCTACACACATCCAGTCATTCCTTTCATTTACCTCTTCTTCCACTAATTTGATTTCTAAAAAAAATACTTGAGAGAAAAAAATTCTAAAATTATGTTTTAAGATTATAAGACTTAATCATAAGGTGGATTTTTAAGCACTTGGAAAAAGTTGTTGTGGAGGTTATGGATTTGAGGTTATTTGGTAAATTATTCCAAAGAATTAGTGCAGCAATTTCAAATCTTCTGTTCCCGAAAATGGTGTTAGCTCTCGCTCTTGCTAGGTCCATTGTGTTCGATGATCTGAGTCTTTCTTTCAGGCAATAAAGACACAGTTGATAATCTCGATGAAAGATAAGAAGGGCTTTCTATTTTGAGACATTTATGTATCATCTTGTATTGAGTTCTTTCTTCAATTTCAAGCCAGTGTAGATCTTTTAAGACAGGAGTTATGTGATCAAATTACAATAATTTATTACCATCTTTTCAATCAACGTATCGTCGCCATTATTCAACATAAACAGCATTACTAAAGGTTTTTACTGATATTTTGCAAGCAGCTGACAATAAAAAAATATCTCTTCTTGTCCTTCTAGATCTTTCATCTGCCTTCGACAGCAAAAGATTAACCTTCGTTTCCACAGGCACTTTGCGATTAGGCAGGAGTGTTTAATACCGAGCCTATAGTTCCTGAACCAATCATAGAATTTCAAAAAAAATTTTGAAAAGTACTGAAATAATCATTTTTAGAAGTTTTATGAAAAAAAAAACTAACATTTACCAACTAACAAAGCTGTTTGTACAATCCATGAATATTTAAACATTATGATACATGAAAATAGATTTGCGTACATTTGGATTGACTTATCAGCGTTGAAAATCCCCATTTGGAGTTTTTTAAATGAAAAAACATTCATTGTGCATAATTTTAATTCTAAAATTAACTAATAAATTCTAACAAAATCCTAACAAAGCATATGGTTGGTGGATAGCTGATTGGCTAATCTTAGAGCAATGCTTCGTACCTTGGAACTTCTTTATTCGTTTTCTTACTCCCTCGCTAAGCGAGAAGCTTGAAGTAAAAAATCTTCATTTTCAAAATTTTTTCCAGATTTCAAAACTGAAATTTTTTCATAATTTTTGATCTATAAATTGAACTTTTTTTTTCAATTGCAAAAGTTAAATCCGCTTTGATTGATGAAATGTTTTACCGACATGCGCAAACCAAAATGTTATGTGAGGAATCTTGTCAAACAATTAAATATTTTTTCGTGAGGTTGTGGCTTGTGTGTTTCTATCGACTGCGTTTTTTGAACCACAGGATAATACACACTAATCTTGAGTGTTCATTATCCTGTTGTTCAAAATGCGCAGTCGATCGAAACACACAACCTCAAAAAACTTATTTGATTGGTTGACAAAAATTTCACAAAATAAATAAAAATTTATTTATTTGAATTAATCATTAAATAATATTTACATGAAAAATTTTTTTTTTATAATAAAAATGAGTTAAGATTAAACGCACAGAATGACTCTGGACTCCATCTTGCTAACTTCTTACCGGAACTTTTTATAGAAGAATTATGAGGTTATTTACCGTTTGATCTTATTTAATTTTTATTCAAGCCTTTGTGGTTCTCACATTTCGAAAAAGAAAAGGATAAATAAATAATTTAAAACATCGAGGAGTCTAATACCAATTCAAGACTTGTATCTTTTTTTGGCGCAAACCGAAGGTGGCCTGTCGAAGGGTTGAGTCATGACGGTAAAAATTTTGTAGGATAACCCCTAAATCGCATGCGCATAAAAATGGTATAACTAAACACAAAACACGCGAAAGTATTGAAAACAGTTCATTTTTTTGAATTATTATGATTTGAATAAATATTTAAAAAATAATATCCATTCAATAAAATTTTTTTTTCATTTAATTTTTGCGTAGAATTAATTTTTCTTTAAAATATCAAACTGAATTATTCACATTTCTTATATGTTTCATTTTCAAATAAAAAGTAATTATACAGTTTGAAATTAAGAAAAATGTGGAATTTTCATATTTTGTTTTTACTTATTATCTCCAAGAATAGAATATAAAACGAACCCCTTATGTAAATACAATCTCAAATCTTCCCATCTCTCAGTGATCTTCAATAAAAAAACTCAATTGAGAGAAAATTTGAATTAAAAAGGTAGAAAGTTCTAGAGCAAAAGACCAGAAAAAGAGAAAGCAGACTTAGCATAGAAATGAGGGATAAGAAAGAGTTGAGAGCGGGTAGAAAATCGTAGACCAGCATGTCTAAAAGGTAGAATGAAGTAAGAGAGACCAAAAAGAGATTTGGGTTAATAATTAAAAAATTATTGAAAGCAACTGTAGAAGGACGGTTAGAAAGTTAGGAGAGGAGCCAGAAAATCTAAAAGGAGAGTCAAGATGTTGGACGAAAGTGAGGGAAGTAGGGTGTCAAACATTTATATTGAAAAAATTATTTTCATGATGAAATTGTTTTTCAAAGTTTATTTTATGTTTCGAACGGATAAAGGGTCTGGAGAAGGCTTTATTAAGACTGGAGTGATAACAGTAGATTAAAAGAGGTGGAGAATTTGGAAGTAGCTTCAAAAGATTAACGAAATTGAGAATAGAAGAGGAAGCATATAAGTGGAATTAGATAAATATTAATGGCGGGATTTTTGAATATTTTGCTGTGCGTTTTTTAAAGTACGAAAGATGAGTCGACCTTCCATAATATCACGAACCTCATCACAATAGACTTGGCCTTCATGAGATACTTGAACATTTGCAGCAGAACTTTATACTCAAGCTCACACCAGTCTTATGCCGGAATAGGCCATTCATGAGTCGAGTTTTGTTTTTTAAATTTACAAAATAAAAACAAATATTTGGTTAGTTTTATTGAAAAAAAGCTTAACAAAAGCTCAGTATATTTGATAATTCTGTTATACAGAACAGCTTAAAACGTTTGGAGATAAGTATTTTATTAATTAATAAATAAAATTTTTTTCTTCATTATTTCATCATGACTAACATCTTGTTTAAAATATATATTCAATTAATATTTGAAAAAAATTTATCACAAAAAAAATTTACCTGATGAAATTTCTTTTGCAATAATGGATTTATCCCTGGGTCTTAAAAAAAGATGCCCAGAATCTGCCCCATGGCCATTATGGGTTTGTTGAAAAAAAATTTGAACTTCTGTAAAAATAAATTGGATTTAGTGACAAGATAGACCATTGAAGCTATTTCGCATTTCAAATATTTTTGCAATTATTTTTGCTTTGCATAATCTTGCTCCAAGCTTGTTTGTTCCTTGTGATTTCATCAATTTTCTTTGACGTCCATCAGTTTTGTAGCTTCCATTCCTGAAACAATAATAATATTTTAAGTTAAATTTACACTTCACAGAATTATAATTTCTTCTCAGGATAAATCTGGAAGATGAGTCATTCTCTATAGCGTATTTCCACTCTTCAATGCTGAAAAGTATAAATATTTATAGTTAGTAAATGAAGGTGTATTGTAAATGTAAAAATATGAGTACCTTGAAAATTGGCAAATTTTTTCGGTGGTTTTGTTTGTGGAGAATTTTGAGATTGAGAATGGGGTTGTTGATGATGATGAATATATTGAGAATGAGGTTGAAGATGGAGTTGCTGTTGATGAGGTTGTTGATAGTGAGATTATTGATGTTGAGAATAAGATTGTTGAAAATGTAGTTTTTGAGAAATAGTTTTTTGAAGATGAGGCTGAGGATTTTGATGTTTCTGCCTCATGTGCCTCATAAGGTTGAACTTGCAAGAAAGTTTTTCTGCAAGCCGAACAGTTAAATTGAAATTCTTTACTTTTATGCTTATTTTGAATATGCCTAGACTTTGAACTTTTGTGCTTAAAAGCATCATTACAAAGATGACAACGATACATCATGAGTTTCGTTTAAGAAGGGATAGAAAGGAAACGGGTCGGGAAATCAAAAAGTGATACACTTGAAAAATTAACTGTTTTTTTTCAATGTTCAGAATAATTTTTTAAACAATTTTTAAAGTTTCATTTCATAAACTAAAAATAGTTTTGAGAATTGAAACTTTTATTAAACATCCAATCACAATTCAGAGGCTAATTTTACCGTAGGGCAGCTCCCCCAGTTGAAGTTATAATGGCGACTCGAATAGTCGATTTTTATACTTAAAAACTATTTATATAGTTTAAAATGTCAAAATGTTATTTAAAATAATTTCGCAATTTTAGTTCAAAATTCGATAATTTAGTACAATAACATACAAGAACTACTTCTTTTGGGATGATTTCGGGTTTTTTGCTTTACATAGAAAGAAGATAATTTGTGAACATCAACAATTTCATCTTATGCAACCACAAAAATTAAATTATTATTATTATTATCATCATCATTATTATTATTATTATATAAAATTTATCAAGCATTTTGCCGAGAAAATTTTAGTAAGACGGATCATAACTAATGACCAGAGTCTTACTAAGTCTGCCTACAGCTCCAGAACTTTCCTCAAGATTCTTGCGGTACCGAGTAATGCCGCCTTTTGCAACTCTCCCATATTTGTATTAATTTCTAATTGGTGGAAAAAGCCTATTAAGTTCTTGCTTATACTTCCAAGGACTCCAATTACAATTGGTACCACATGCACTTTCTTTTGCTGCCATAGTCTGCTAACTTCTCTTCGCAGATCCTGATACTTATCAATTTTTTCTTTTTCTTTTTCATTGATTCTGCAGTCTCCATGTACAGCAACATCCACAATCAAGCATTTTTTCTCCTTTTTGTGTAAAACGAAAATGTCAGGTCGACGGGCTTCTATCATATTGTCACATTGTATATTGAAGTCCCATAGCAACTTTATGTCATCATTTTCTACAACACTATCTGGCTCATGTTCGTACCACTTTGCATTGCATTTTAATCCATTTTTCTTACACAAGTCCCAATGGAGTCTTCTAGCAACGTTATCGTGACGTCTCGTGTACTCTTTTTGAGCGAGCTTCTCACATTCGCAAATTACGTGTTGAACGGTTTCATCTTTATTGCCGCACATTCTACAAAGTGGGATATTAGCTGTTTTATCTATATGGAATTTGAGATAGGTGGTTCTCAAGGCTTGCTCTTGCGCCGCACATAAAAGTCACTCAGTTTGGATTTTCAAATCGCCTTTTTAAAGCCATCTCCAACTTAACTCTGTTTACTTTTGCCGATGTATCCCTCAAGAACTGTCCATACATTCTTTTTTCAGTCCATTTTTTTATTCTCTCATCTTAAATATTTTTCTTTATATCTTTCACTGTGGCAATTACTGGATTTTCAAAATCATCTATAGCTGCACATAAAAGTCTTTCATCGCTTTTTTTGATGTGATCCTCAAGGCTGATTTTGGCCAAGATAACAGTATCTTCAGCATTTGCCAGTCCTCGTCCGCCGACTTTCCTTGGTATATATAACCTATCTACATCACTTCGTGGGTGCAGTCCATTATACATTGTTAAGATTTTCCTTATTTTCCCATCTATTGACTGAAGCTCAGTCTTTGTCCAACTAAGGAAAGGCGCTGAATATCTCAAAACAGGGATGGCCCAAGTATTAATACCCTTAACAATATTCCTTTCATTCAGTTTTGTCTTAACAATATTTCGCACTCTTCTTTTGTATTCATTGAAGACTTTGATTTTCATTTTTTTTTCTGTAAATCGTCAGCTTGTAATATACCCAGGTACTTGTATCCTTCTCCATCTCTCAATGCTTTCATTACTGTGTCGTCGGGTAGCTTAATTCCATCTGATTTAACTTTTTTCCCTCTTTTCATTACTAACATTGAACACTTCTCGATACTGAATTTCATGCCAATATCTTTACTAAAAACTCTTACTGTCTGTACTAGTGAGTCGAGTTCTTCCTCGGTTTTGGCATACAGTTTGAGATTATCCATATAGAGTAGATGGTTTATCTTTTCCTTATTTGCAAAGATGTAACAATGCCTTGTAGCTTTCAGTATCTGCGTTAGAGGAATGAGGGCTATGACAAACAAAAGTAGAGATAATGAGTCTTCTTAGAATATTCCTCTCTTTATTTCTATTTCACCCAGGTTTTCATTGTTACAGGTCAATTCTACCCGCCAGTTTTTCATTGTGGATTGCAAGAAGGTTATCAGTTTTTTATTCAGCCCAAGTGAATAAAGGCAGTCTATTATCCAGGAGTGGGGCAGCATATCGAACGCTTTTTGGTAATCAATCCAGCCCATTGTTAGATTTTTCTTTATCGTTTTTACCTCTTTCAGTATCATCTTGTCTATGTATATTTGATCTCCTGTCCTTCTGCTTTTCCTTCTGCATCCTTTTTGTTCTTCTGGGAGAAATGGGTTGTTTTCCAAAAAGGCGTAGATCTCATCTGTTAGTAACGCTGTCAATATTTTCCAACATAATGGTAGGCATGTAATTGGCCTATAGTTGCTCGCAAACGTTCTTTTTGATTTATCTTTTTGTATCAAAACCGTTGGGCCTTTTGTCATCCACGATTGCGTTGTTCCTTTGTAGCATTCTGCTAGATATTTTACTAACCATTGATGCATGGACTTGAAGTTTTTTAGCCAAAACCCTTGAACATCGTCTGGTCCAGGTGCTTTCCAGTTTGGTATTTTCGACAAGACATTTTGTACTTTTCCAGAATTGATAATAAATTCTTCTTGTTTTGGTTTTCCATTCATTGAAGTTTTGAAGTCTTCTAACCACTTGGCATTTTCATAATGTGTTCCATTTTTACTCCATAAGTTTGACCAAAACTCTTTTGCTTCTTTTTTTCCTGGTATCTCACTTGTGACGTGCACATCTTCACTGTTCAAGCGACTATAGAAACCACTTTCGTTGTTCCTAAACTGTCTGTTCTGATGGCATTGATTTATTTGTTGGTCATATTTTTTAATTTTCACACTTTTGGCTTTCAATTTTTGTATTAACTTCTCTCTTACTCCCAGCAGTTTTGTTTCTTTCAACTTATATTTTCTTTGCAGCGTTTCCAAATTTTTCTTTTTTATTGGCTTATTTTCTTTTATTGCATTCAACCAACTAAGCTCTTTTCTTATATCTTTTATTTGGCCTTCTAGTCGACGTTTCCACCAGGGTTCTTTCTTGATTCCTGTCTTACCAATTTTAACTCCCACCATATCAGTCACTAGAACAGTTCCGCAATATATCAGGTCATTAGTTTCAGTAATACTTTTCATTTTTATTTTGCCAAGTATATCATCTATTTTCTTCACGGCTGCATATAGTTTTCTTTTATCAATATCTCTTAATGCTGGTAATATTGTTCTATTATTTTTATTTATTTCATTCAACCGGTTTAGCAAAATTTTTTCTTCGTCTTTGGCTTCCATTTCAAAAGAATCTTTCTCAATAGGCACCTCATCACCAAATCTATCAACTCTATTCCTTTCACATCCTATCTCCTCTATAAGCACTGACGATTTATCTTCACAACACAATTTTAACTCTTCAAGTTCTAATTCAGAAAACCATCGGTTTTTTATTATTTGGTTTTTTTGGTCAATCAATCTCTGCTGACTTACAGCGAACATGTTCCTTTTTTCCCAGAGATTATGCATTCTCTTTCGGTACCCGAAGCGACTTGGTTCGCTGCAAAAGTAGCACTTCATCACAATCCTGTTGTCTGGTACTGTCCATTTTCGTTTCTGTTTCTTAGCAGTAACTGTGTTACGACCAGGCTCATGCTGCTGGGCCATGAGACACCTGCCGGGCGAGAGGCTGTCACCTTTGGTTCGAGTCTCATTGACGCCGTTATTCGTATCTAATTTATTTGGCATTTCACTCTCTTTTGAGGCTAGTTATTTTTAAGTTGAACTACCCCCAGTATTTTTACCGTGACACCATCACTAGGGTGATTGCCTACCAAAGCTGAAGAGCACATCTTACCCATATAGTTATTTTTTGAGAACTTCACCCAAAGATCACCTGGGAACAGTTTTCTGTCAGAGTTGTCTCTCTTAGCTTTCGCTCCTGACAAGGAGCTTACCCGCAAGGCAACGGAAAATATTTGATAGTTATTAATATATTCTTTACAAAAATAAAAACCCCTAATTTATAGAATATAATAAAAAATAATTTTACAGTAATAAACTTTTTTGTTTTTCAGCCCAATACTAAACATGACATTTGTATCAAGTCGAAATAAAAGCTTCAAATAACTGAGACTAAGTTTATAATTGACTAAAACTGACATCAATGAAGTATTAAGTGAAAAATAGCAAATATAATTTGAAAAAAAAACTGAAAACGTAACAGGAGCAGTAACTAATAAAAATATACATTGAAGTCAAAACCATAAAAATATTCCCATAAATTGTTGAATGGTATGAATATCATTTAAAATTTTTAATGATAACAAATATTTATATAAAATAAATGAATACTCTTATTTATATGTATTTTCAATTGTATGTAGAAATATATATATATATATATATATATATATATCTATATATATATATATATATATATATATATATATATATATATATATATATATAT
>OZ038324.1:0-25432 GCA_964035795.1 Pterobdella sp. o SKG-2022 | reverse complement strand
ATGATTTCCAAAAGTTCAGCAATAACAGAAAATAATCTCTAGATTTTGAACTATTCTTGAGTCATTATCTTTCAAACCCTTAACATCAGCACCTACTCACACAAAAAAAAACTTCAAAAAATTATGGAAAAAATAGAAAACTAACTAAAAATGTAAAGAAAAATCAATTCCCTTCATCCAAATAAAAGTGACCTCAAAATCTCTCACAACTATCTAGGACGAGCCAATAAAAAAGCAGAGAAACCTTTGAATGATCCAAATACTAAAGGGTTATTATATGAGATTGCTAACTTTCAGGAAATTATTTCATTTTGGTTGATAATCATAAACAAAACAAGAAATAAATAATGCAGATAAAATCTTCCACTTAAAAAAGAAAAAATACATTACATTTAATATAGTTTAACACATAAGTCCAGATTATTTGGTATGAAAACATTTAATGTATTCAGGTGAATGTGCACAAAAACTTGCTTGTTTACAAACTTTTACAAAACATATCTATTAATAAACAAATATATGGATATATAGATGAATGCATATAAATATATGTTAGTTTTTAATTTCAAATGTTGATACTCTATGTTTATGAAACATGTATTGAACTATATTTAATTAGTATAGCATATATATATATATATATATATATATATATATATATATATATATATATATATATATATATATGATACTTAAATCTAAAAATATTATACTACATATAAGAAAAAGAAATTTTAACTAAGCCAAAAATGAAGCAAGGGATCTATGGTAACGTTTACAGCTTATTTATAATAATATAATAAAAAAATGGTAATATGTATATAAAAAAACTCATCTGAAAGGGTCCTGTTAGACTGACCAAATCCTAATGTATTGTATCCAAACCCAGCAGAATTTCCATAAAACTCATAAATAACATTTGAAACTTTGAGAAAACTTAAAGAACTAGCTTATAACTTGTAAATTAATTAGTTTAAACTAAATTTATTCTGTAAGCACGAATCGGCCATTATTATTATTATTATTATTATCATCATCATTATTATTATTATTATTATCATCATCATCATTATTATTATTATTATTATTACTTTTCCGGTCTGGTGCCTAACGTGCAATTACAGAATGGAAAACTGTCAAAACAAAGCCAGAACTACTACCCAGTTTTCTAGCGGAACTCTTCGCGGTTTAACTAGCAAGACAAAAAGAGAATGCTTAGATGAACTTTTTGCCGACTACAACTTGGACGTACTTTGCCTCTAAGAAACAAAAACAAAAAAACGAGGAAACAATACAACAAAAAAACGGCACTCTTCACTTATTCTCTTCCAGCACACACCACTACGGTCTCGGATTTGCAGTAAGTAAGAAATAGACTAATCTCACCACGCACAACATTTCGGACAGTTGCAATACTAGAAAGCAATCTCAAAGAAGCACATTTCAAAATAGTGAACTGTTATGGACCAATACAAATCCTCTCAAATAAAAAACAAGAAATCTACGAAGAATTTCTTGAAGTACTTCACGCAAATATAAAAACAAAATCAAACCAAATATTTATATTACAAGGAGACTTCAATGCAAAAATAGGCAGAAGCTCAATCAAGTCTACACACAAAGGTCATTTTTCAAGAGGGTGTGAAAATAAAAATGCCAGCTTGTTAAATGAATTTTTGGCAATTAACAATTTAACTGCCACCAAAACACTCTTCAAACACTCTACCAGACACCTAACCACATGGCAAGAAAAACTGAATAACAAAATGGTTTTTTATACAATAGACTACATCATCACTCAACAAAAAATCATCAGCTACATCAAAAACTCCAGAAGCTACTCTGGTATAAAACTATCAACAGATCACAGGCTTGTCAAAGTGATACTGCAAATACCAGAACCCCACCAACTTTGGAAAAAACCTAAACAACAAAATACAAAACTCACTTATCAAAAGACATTATACTGCAATGCCAAAAAGACCAAAATGATGAGTTTTAACGAGGATAGTATCAATGACGTCAAATCTATCAATGGTGGTTTCATGGAAGAAGTTGACAATTTCAAGTACTTAGGTGGTTGGATGAAATGCTGTCAACACGATGTGAAAGCTAGGAAGGCGCAGGCATGGATGGCTTGTCAAAAACTCATAAAAATCTGGAAGTCATCAATGAGCAGAGAAATAAAAATCAGGTTATTTCTGGTGACGGTCGAGTCACTGCTGCTCTATAACGCTGAAACGTGGACTCTTATTTCTACTTTAACTAAATCACTAGATGGAGCTTATACCAGAATGATTAGAATGGCACTAAACATATCTTGGAAACAACACGTGACAAATGAAGAACTGTACGGTGATCTGCCAAAATTTAACTGTAAGATTAGAGAGCGTAGACTGAGACTTGCCGGTCATTGTATTCGGCACCGAGAAGAGATAGCCTCGAAACTTGTTTTGTGGCAACCTTTGGCAAGAAACCCAAAACGAGGAAGAAAAACAATAAATTATGTTGACACTCTGGCGAAAGACACCGACCTAGAAAGCACTAAAGAAATTGAGAACGCAATGCTGAACAGGGGGGAATCATGGAGAAGCTTCATCACTATATATATATATATATATATCCTCGTTTTGGGTTTTGCCAAAGGTTGCCACAAAACAAGTTTCGAGGCTATCTCTTCTCGGTGCCGAATACAATGACCGGCAAGTCTCAGTCTACGCTCTCTAATCTTACAGTTAAATTTTGGCAGATCACCGTACAGTTCTTCATTTGACATATATATATATATATATATATATATATATATATATATATAAACAAAGAAAATATTGCAAGCTTTTTTGCTCGCCGCGAGTTTCAATTCGTAAGCTATATTACCGCAAGCATAACACTCCTGGATGAGCTATGTTACAATAAATCATCGTTCTGAGTGTTTAATCTTGACTCATTTTTATTATTAAACAAAATTTTTAATGTAAATATTATTTAATGATTAATAATATTCAAATAAATAAATTTTTTTATTTATTTTGTGAATTTTTGTCAACCAATCAAATATGTTTTTGTGAGGTTGTGGCTTGTGTGTTTCAATCGACTGCACATTTTGAACCACAGGATAATGAAAATCCATTGGTTTCCTACCGCCTAGCCTCATTCAAAATTATGCTTTTAGACCGCTAGGAGTTTCTGTGAATAACATTTTTTATACAAGATGAGTTTGGTCAAACAACTTGATACTTTCAAAAAAAGATTAAATGCCAATTCTTCCCTTGGAATTGTTGAGTCTTCGAAGAAAAGATCTAGTGATATAGACAGTGATAAACCAAAGTCGAAAAAACCGAAAACAGACTCACATAGAGGTTCAAAAATATTTCTAATTCATTTTCAGAATTTCGCTCTTGTATACTTCATATTTATTTCAGTACTATAAATTAAGATATTTTTAATGCAATATTTGATGATTTATTCTGTGATTCAGATGTTCATCGGTCTCATGGATCTGGTTTCAATGCCAACTTTCTTCTTCTTTCCAAGATTGTCAAACATCTTAAGGTGGCTTTTTATAACTTACTCATTATAATAGAATTGAGAAAAAATTAATATATGATATAGTGAGGAAAAAGCTAAATATGTGATGTAGTTAAGACAACAACTACATATGATGTAGTTGAGACACCAAAAGAGAGAGACTCAGGCACTCACACTAGATGAGATACTGGATGAAATGAAACATGCTGATCTTGAACCTAGAACCAAAGCCTGGCTTGAAGCCAATGTTGGTTGTTTTATTATAATTTAATTTTTTTCTTATTGTTGTTTTTTTTTCAAATATTTTTTTAAATTTATCATTGATTTTTTAATTATGCAGGCCTTGAAGACCAATCTGAAGATAGATTGCGTGGGCAATGACAAATACATTTACAGGCCTGAATACAAAATCAGGTCCACCACTTCAAGATAATTCAAATTCATCAAGCCATTATCGAATAAAATACTAATTTTTTTTATCACGATAATTTTAAAAGGAGATGACTTCCAAATAATTAATAATTATCATAGAAGATTTTCAACGAAATTAGCATATGAAATTTTTTATGCTATTTTTGTATAAAAATATTTTATCCAAAATTTTTGCTAATGAATTGTGATAAGGTTTTACTTATCAAAAATTTTACCTAACTTGAATAAAGGTGTTTTTAAAAAGTTCTTCATATTGTAGAGTAATTATATAAAATTAAATATTAAAAAAATGATGTCTCGTTAAAAAGATATTTTGATAATTTGTTGGTTTAAATCATTTAAGAGTGGATTTTATAACTGGGCCAATAAATATTAACTAAATACTATTGATGAGCAGGGGAAGGAAGAGTTTAGAGGCATTATTAGATGAACACGGAAGATATGGTTTAGGAGGAATCCTTGTGGAAGATATTGAGGAATCTCTGGCTAACTATAATAAAATACTCGAGGTGGTGTGGTAAAGTGGGTAGGCTGGTATGGTGAGATAGGTAAGAGTGATCGGTCTGCTGGAATGAAAATATTTTTGATACTATTTCAGAGGGTGTTGTTTATCTCTGATGGTTTTTTTGAAAATTTTATTCTGTTTTGACGTTAATAATTTTTTGAAATATATTCTCATTATTGTAAAATCAATGTTCAAATGCTTTTTGAGTGTTACTGCTTTATAATGGTATAACTCAGAATGATATTAAAATGGCAACTTGACTAACAGATAATGAAGGAAAAAATTACAAGAATACAAGGGGCTGATAAGAAGGAAATAGTTTTTTCAAAACTACCTGGTCTTCCTTATCAAGTCAAAGAAAGTTTGCAAGTTTTTCATTTTGTCACAAAATTGTGTTAGAATATAATTTCTATCACTCCAGTTTTCTTGCTTCATTAAACATGACTGACATATGATTAGTTCATATGTTGACGTAAAATACTGTATTAAGTTTCTCAATAAACCATAAAGTTTGTTTCTATTATATTAGTTTATATAGTTGCATGTTTTACATAGTTAATTTGATGAAAAAAGTTTACTTTTAGCATCCGGCGAATGCGGTTATTTTATAAACTTTGAAAGATTAATTCTGTTTTTGGCTGAAATTACGTGTTGTTTTTTTTTTCTATTTAATATTCATGCAATAAATTAAAACTATTATTTTCCGGTAGATTTTTCATTATTAAGCGAGCAATATTTGTAACAAGATAGCATGTAGTGAATTAATATATTTTAGATTAGGAAAATTTAATTAGGTCAAATTAATATAATTTAATTCATGATGAATTACTCTAGAGAATTTTTATTAAGTTTTTCTAGTAATAAAGAGATTCCTTCTAGACAAGTACGTCGAAGAATCTTTCATTTCTAGCTAAAAAAACTGAAGCATTCCAAAAAACAGAATTGCAAGGAAATAGAGGAAGGCAACTCAGTTCCCAGCAGCTCTTAAATAAACAAAAAATTTGAAGAATGTCTGTGCTTTCTTTTTGTTCTTTTAGAAGAGTACTGAGTTGTTGAAGAGGCAGGTGAGTATCCTTGATGGACACATACACCAACATCGCCAATCTGAACCCGCGCTTTTGCTCTTTTGTAAGTAGACATTAACATATGAACTAGCCTTTCTGGGATCTTCTTTCTCAGCGCCTATTCAATTATTTTTCTTGGCACACAATCAAAGGCTTTTCTCCAAAATGAAAAAGCAAATGAATACATTCCTATTCTTTTCAATGTAACTTTCTTGCATTCTTCTGGGAATAAAAATTGCATCTACTGTGCTTCTACTAGACATGAAACCATGTTGCATTTGGTAAACTGCTTATCCTTCTTAACCTTTTTACCCCTTTAATACTATGCCATAAATGCGTAACACCCCAATAGCTAGCAGTCCATAACGCTACCTTTCTTATAAACGGGAACATCTGTACTTGTCCTCCAATCATAAAGCATATCTGTACCATCGAGGATTTCGTTTGCCATCAACTTTCTTACCAATGTGTCTATTGAAGTTTCTTAAGAGAATCAAAACTTCATTTTTATATCCCTTTAACAAGCTTCTTTGATAAAACTAAGATTTTTGTCTGATTTTTGGACTTGGAGAAAGCTTCAATCAAATGCCAATGAAGGTAATTGAAAGTATCATTTTATTATAGTCGGCATCTTTTCTTTTTTCAAGAGGTCACTGATATCTTTCCATGACCTAACCCTAACCCTCTCTCTCCATTTCACCCTGTCATAGGCATCTTCGAAACCTACCCCAAGCCTACGACAAAGGTTTTCCATCATACTTTCCCAAGCTAACCTTGGCCTTCTCCTTTCTCTACTGCCTTCAACCTCAAACCTCTATGTCTACTTAACACAATCATCATCCCCTTTCCTTACAACAAGACCCAGTCATCTCAAACTCCCTTGACTCACCACATCAACAATCGTACTAACCAACCCCAATCTAAGCATCAACTCTTTTGTGCTTACACCATCAGCTAGCTGTACACCACACATCATTCGAAGCATCCGTTTTTCTACTCTTCAATGAACTTTATCACCCAAGTTTGTGAGCCATATGTCATGACAGGCCTCACACATGTCCTATAAATTTGCCTTTTGATATTCCATGTGTCTTACCACATAAAATAATAGAAATACTGTTGAATGCCTTCCATCCCAGCCCTATCCTTCGTGTAACATCTAGCTCACTTCCTTCTCCACCGTTCATATTATCTTCCAGATAACAATAACTATTTATCTTTTAATTCATTGTCTTTGAATTTTAACGTACTTGATAATGTTACTTTGTTAACGAAAAGCTTTGTACTTAATAAAATTAGCTATAGTGTTCAAATAATTTGCAGTATTTACTTTGGCTAAAGAAGATTATTATTTATCTTTTCCAACTCACTTAAACAACTATTTGAAACAACCTTAAATTCCTCATTTGAACCATTCATACAAACCTTGCATTCAAAATTTCCATTCATCCTACAAGAAACTCTCTACCCAAGCACACCGAGCATGAACCCACTTCTTACATGTCTTGCACCTCACACAATTGATTTTAGCCCTCTTACCACACACATCATGGAGCAATCTTAGCCAACAACCCCACTACCACCACCACTCTCCATGACTTTTGTCTTACCAAAATTAACCTTCAATCCTTTCCCTTTAAAAGTGGCTTTCCAACGGATGAATTGTGCTTCCAGTTCTTCCTTAGTCTCTGCCATCAAGATCAAGTTATTTGCATAAAGCAGTTTATATAAAGCACCTTTTCCTCCGTCTTCAGACAATATGTCGAGCACTTGAAAACAAAAACGGCGAGAGAACCGACCCTTGATGAACACCTACACCAACATCAAATTTTTCCGAGTGTCCACCTCCAACCTGAACCCGTGTTTTCGCTCCTTTGTACATCGACATTACTGCCTGAACCAACCTTTCCGGGACCAACTTCTTTCTCAGCGTCGATTCAATCACCTTCCTTGACACCCGATCAAAAGCCTTCTCCAAATCAACAAAACAGATAAAAAGCTTCCTATTTTTTTCAAGGTAGCTTTCCTGCATTCTCCTAAAAATAAAAAGCGTCCACTGTGCCAGGCATAAAACCAAATAGCATTTGGTCAACTTTTACTAACCTTCTTAACCTCTTCTCTAACAACCTTTCCACCCTTTTCATACCATGATCTAAAAGCTTTACACCTCGATAGCTCGCACAGTCCATAACGCTACCTTTCTTATAAATGGGAACAACTGTACTCGTTCTCCAGTCATGAGGCATATCCTTTCCATCGAAAATTTTATTTGCTATTTGCAATATAACTTGCTTCTCATGTGGAGAGGCAGCTAGATGTTTCTTGACAATTCCAGTTGGTTCACTGGCCTTATCATTTCGTAATTCCTAGTGCTTTCTCCACTTTATTCAGCAAATGGTTCCATGGGACCTTCAACCACTTCTCCATTCACCATTTCATCCCACGGATTCTTCTCATTCATGATGGCCTCCATGTGCCCTTTCCACACCCTCTTGTGACCATCTTCGGCAAATACAGCCTTCCCATTTTTGTCTCTAAGGCAATTATCACCTGCTAAGTCACTTGCTTCTTTCTTCATCATTCTTATTCTACGGAATACGACATTTCTATCATTCCGTATCTCCTCCATCTCTTACCGCCTCTTTTTTCATTGCCTCAACAACAGCTCTCTTGGCTTTTTTTTATCAGAGACATAACGGGATTTATTTTCTCGCGATGGGAGTTGTTTCCACCTCCGGGAACTTTTTCTTTTCTCTGTTTAAAGCATCACCTTTACCCTTATATACACTGACTATGTGACTTTCTTGCCACTCAGACGGTATACGGTTCTCAAAGATGATGTCTTCAATGAGATCTCGAATCATACTAGCACCACTTGAATCTGCGGCCTTGAGCATCTCAGCAACAATGCCTGAAGGACCCGCTGCTTTCCCAAGGCTCATCTTATTAATGGCCTTTCTAACCATTGCTGTAGTGATAGGTTCGCTGGGACCTTCCACGGAATGGGCTTCGGGCAAACCACCTGGATTCCATGAAAACTCCATATTGAGAAGGTGCATATAATGCTCTCTCCTTGCTTATTTTTTTTTGACTCGACATCCAGAGACATTTGGCCATAATTATTTTTCACCGGTTTATCCCCAATGACGTCCTGGTTCTCTCGCCGCATTTGCTTAGTCAGTTGATATATCTCAACAGATCTGGGATTGATTTGTTTGAACGCAATCTTCTCAGCATCACTTGGCTGTGCACAGCAAGGTTGGAAGCACGTTTAGCAGCCTGATAAGTATCACTGTCTACTCCTGCTTTCCATACTCTTAAACATTTTCGTTTGTGGGACAGCTTGCTGCACCTTGTCATTCCACCACCAAGTCTGCCTCTTCCAGCTATGTTTTGCAGAGACTCCACAAACCTGTTTTGTAGCATTAATCAAATTGTTTTTCAGGTATTTCCAACGCTCATCCAAAGTTTTACCAGTTTCATTTCCTTGGATTAATGCATTGAAAAAATTACAAAATTCAACTTGATTTCCAAAGTCTCTTAGTTTCCAAACTTTTGTACGAGGAACAAACCTTTTGGGTTGAGAATGAGTGCAAACCTTGAAGTCATTGACCACTAGTCTATGCTGTGTTGCACACTCATCCCCAACAATGACTTTCACATTACAGACCGTTTTTCTAAAACTTCTCTTATACAATGTGTAGTCAATTTGAGTATATAACCAGACGTTCAAATCTCTTCTTGAACCAGGAGTTACCAACCACCAGCTCATTGGCAACAGCAAATTTCAGCAGTCTTTCACCTTCATGGTTTCCTGTCCATCATGCACATTCTCAAAAGCTGTAGTGTGATCCTATATGGCCATTCCAGTCTCCACTTATGATTAGCTGTTCCGAAGAGGAAACTCTAGCTATGGTGGATTGAAGTGCATAATAGAATTGATTTTTTACACTCTCACTAAGGTTAGCTTGAGATGCATAAACACACAAAAACAAACACAACTGAACCAACCACCATTCGAATGAGAATGATTCTATCTGAGACTCTAATCACTTCAAACATGTCATCCCACCACTTCAGCCAGTGAAATTTTTACACCACAAGTGCCCTCATCATTCCCAAAACACTTATATCGAGAGTCTGCCTGCATCAAGTTCAAGGTTGGTCTTCCAACGAATCTCATAAAAAACACAGATCGACTCTCCTTCTCAACATGGTTTCCACCACTTCAGAAGCCCTTTTTCTCATTGAACCAACATTCAAAGATCCGACTTGAAAAGGACTTTCATTAACTGTGTGGCAATTTTTTCTAAAGGATGCCCTTCCTTTCAACCACTCTTTTTCAGATTTTCCTTCTTTTTTCTGGCTGGACCTGCAATTATATTAAAAATTCTTATTGTAGTTATTCGTATTTTTATTTAACCTATTACTATTATATATATTACTCCTAATGTTTAAATAAAAAACTCGGTGTTTCACTTGACGTGAGGGAGGATTAGTATTATGGGATAGGCTTAACAAAAAATCTCTAGAATATGACATTTTACGTAAAAAAGTATATTGAAATAAATATAAGTTAATTAGATGAATACGAGTATACAGTTTTTAAAATATCGCTAACGTCTAAACGAAAAAAAATTACGAAAACTTGAAAAAAGTTCGGCTAAAGTTTTTATAATAAAATTCTAAAATAATTAGGATAAAAATAAAAAACAGGCCGTGTCCATAAAGCAGAAAAAATAACTTTGAAAATCAAATTTCGCAAACAGCCGAGCATGTCGGTTGCTAACCAATAATGCTGACTAATAAATTGATAGGGATAGTAAGGCGTCACTGACTTCTTTCCACGACCTAACCTTCTTCGCTTCTCCTTATCAGAAGCATCTTCAAACACTAACCAAAGCCCATGACAGCTTTTCCACCATACTTTTCTAAGCTAAGCTTAGCTTTTCCCTTTTTCTACTACTTTCAACCTTAAACCTCCACGCCTGCTTAACACAATCATCACTCCTTTTTCTTACAACATGACCAAGCCATCTCAAACTCCCTTGTTTTACAACTTTAACAATCTTATGATGTTGGATGTTCAGTTTGCTGATGGGGTGAGTAACAAAGAGTTGATGGGTAAGTTGGGCTTAATTGATTCGATTTTTGAAGTTGTGAGGCAAGGAAGTTTTTGATAGTCGGGCCATGTTGCAAAAAAGAGTGATGATGATTGTGTGAAGCAGGCATGTAATTAAGGGTAGTAGAGGAAGGAAAAGACCACGATTAGCCTGGAAATGTATGATGTAAAACCTCTGTTGGCGACTTGTCATCTGAAGAGTATAGAAACGCCAAAAGAGAAGGAAAAATATCCCTTCCAAGCAAGCTGATTTGCCTAGTTAGTATGAGTACGATGTCAGCGAAGCAACTTCGAATAAGTCAAGAAATATTTCTGTCCACAAAACGTATACAACAAATTTTGAGCCTTTCGAAATTTTTTCAGTGTGAGATACGTAAACGAGTTCCGTGGACGAGTGTTTGGCACCGCGAATGCTATATAAGAACACGGTACTCGGTACTTTTCAGAGAGAAGCTCAAGATATACCTCAAAAAAAACTTTTTTTTCGGTTTTTTTATTTCAATTTAAAAAATTTATTTTGAACTTGAAAAATAAAATTTTACAAAATTTCGTTTATTTTTTGAATAATCAAACTTAATTTTTTTTTTTGAAATTTGGTAATCAATTGCAAAAATTTTGTAAGCAAATGCAATGATTTGGTGCGCAAATGCAAAGATTTAAAATTCAGTTGCAAAGATTTTGAATTGAATTGAAAAACCCTATAAATAAAAATGTTTTTGGATTTGTTCAAGAAAAAACAGAAAATGGGAAAGTTATTACTGTTGTTTCGATCAATCAATCGAATCTTTTTTATTTCCCGTTTTCTTTTTCCAAAATGTAAGGCTTATTTTCAGTCGGTTTTCCCATTCAGAACGATCAATGGGGTTTGCACAATCCTGTCTAGCTTTCTTTTTTCGTCCAATAAAAGTTCGAGTCAAGCCTTGTTTGACCTACATGGGTTTTTGCAGGAGTCTAATCAACTTTTGCGTGCGCATGATTCAGCCAGTGCTATGTTTCAGATTTAAAAACGAAGATGATGCAATTATGGATGGGGCATGGACTTCAGGCGGTTCTAGGCCGGCATCTCATTATGCAAAAATCACTTCGATTCAACGAAAACTCTACATGATGTTTTCATCATGCTTTTCTTTATTCCAGGCATCCTAGGTTTGAGTGGGTGCCTTTCAAGTTCCTATCAAGACCCTTCATTTTTCTAATAGATCAGCTACTCTTACAGACTCGGTCCGTAAATCGCAGGACTGTGGTTTTGCTTCTGGAGCAAGTGAATAGGTGAAGGGTGTTATGTGGGTGGTTGTGGCAGAATGGGCATGATGGTGAGATTTTGTTGAAGAAAAAGAGGATGAATAATGGTTTGGCTAGTATGTGTCGTGTGTGGAGATCTAGGGTGATATTTTGGGAGTTGTTTATTTGAGAATTTTGTTGTGGGTGGCTAAGATGTTGGGTTCTTCACCAGGTAGTCTGCAGTGACGGGAGTCCCTTTGGTCGATGAGTGGCTAACCGGAATTTTTAAGAACGTGTTCAGCGGTCTCTTCTCATCCCACAGCATAGGGGTGACTCTTTTTGGTCGATTTTTTTTCCAGTATTGATGAACTGGGTGATGACTACTGTGAAGTTTTTTGATGCTTATTTGATCTCTCCAACACAGGAGCTTCTCATCTCTGTTTAGCTGCTCGCCTTGAGTCTGGGTTTTTTGACGAACCTTGCGCGTGAAACACCGAATAGTTGTTCCTGTCATGTTGTACAAGATATTTACATGGCTTTGTTCACACTTCGTCCCTTCTTTTGCTGCTGCATCGGTCTGATCCTTCTCCACTCTGCAATGGCTTTGAAACTAAGAAAGCTTCAATGCATTTGTTGCGGTGGCATGAATGGAGGCTTTCTATGATGCATTTTTCATTCTACGCTTGTGCACGAAGGCTACTCTGGATTCTCTTAAAAGCTGATTTTTTTTCGAATACGATTCTTACCTTTTCCAGCCTTGGAATATAAGCTACTTCTTCCAGCGCAAATGCCATGGCTTTGATTTCTATTTTGAGTGACGAATACCATCTACTGGATGGAATACTGACTCATTTGGTCATTTCTACCTTGTCAGGTAGCTCTGTCGTGAAAACAATTTTTGCTCTTCCGTACTCATTACCATTTGATGTTGAGCTGTCTAGATGGTGGGGTCGAATTCCGCCCAATCTTTAGCTAGCTTCGTCGTTGCCGCATTTTAGCGTTTTTTCGCGCACTTTGTTTTATTCTTTAATTCAAATACTGGGATTTAGATTCAGAAATATTTGATGGGTTTTTCCTCCGAAGATCTTGTGCCATACTGTTGTCGCCCTCTCCCTACAGCCTTTCCTAGCTCTCTGCTTTGTCTCAATCTGGTTTTTTGGGTTTGTCTTTTCCCCTCTTAGCGATTTCTCGTGGCTATAAAACTGAGCTTGTCTCTTTTTGTGACTATTAATGGAAGATTTGTTCCAGCGAGAATGAACTTCTGGTATTGTGTGTACTTTTTTGTTGTTAAATTCGATTGTTTTTTTATCTGTCGTGAGCTTCTTATTGTGGTGAGGGGGTGTAGTGAGTGGATAAGGAGGAAAGCTGTTTGGTAAGTTGTGAGGCGTGAAGTTTGAAGAGGGGAGTATTTTTGTTTTTGAGGGTTCTCGGCATGATGTTAAACTGCACTAAACTTAGCGTATCCAAATTGATACTGCTTTTCTGTTATAACCTGGATATCTGTAGACTTCGGTAGTAAGTATCAACAAACTGGTAATCTAGTATCGTTTGACGGATGATTATTTTTTGACAATGGAAATTCAAATTGCCCAAGTATAGGAACGGTGGATCTTGAATTCGATAATTTCCAGTTTGACGTTAGCTCGGACCGGGAGTCAATAAAAATTTGTTCCCAAAAAATGGCCTATTTTATAATATTATCAATAGTATAATCCGACTGCTGTTAATCCCAGTTACTGAGGCATGTACAGCAGTATAATTTAATTAGATTTTATATTATTGTTATTTAGGACAGGTGTTGAATGTTGGTGTCTAGTGTAGAGCCTACAAACTGAACAAACAAACAAAAAACGAATATTATTATAGTGGCATAAAACTGATAAAGTCTTCAAGACCACTTTAGCATATATATATATATATATATATATATATATATAACCAGTCCTAATACAGTAGATTTTCATTCTTTCCAGCCCCTCACGCTTTATCCTTCAATCTACACACATCCAGTCATTCCTTTCATTTACCTCTTCTTCCACTAATTTGATTTCTAAAAAAAATACTTGAGAGAAAAAAATTCTAAAATTATGTTTTAAGATTATAAGACTTAATCATGAGGTGGGTTTTTAAGCACTTGGAAAAAGTTGTTGTGGAGGTTATGGATTTGAGATGATTTGGTAAATTGTTCCAAAGAATTGGTGCAGCAACTTCAAATCTTCTGTTCCCGAAAATGGTGTTAGCTCTCACTCTTGCTATGTCCATTGTGTTCGATGATCTGGGTCTTTTTCTTTCAGGCGATAAAGACACAGTTGATAATTTCGATGAAAGATAAGAAGGGCTTTCCATTTTGAGACATTTATGCACTTGTAGTATCATCTTGTATTGAATTCTTCAATTTTAAACCAGTGTAGATCTTTTAAGACAGGAGTTATGTGATCAAACTTTCTAGCTCCTGATATTAATCTGGCTGTCGTGTTAATTATGGACTGGATTTTCTGGGTTTGTAATTTGGGTAATCCCATTAGTACAATTTTTCCATAATCAAGGCTGATACAAGTTTTTTGAGTGACTCTTGGTTCAGGTAGTTTTTAATGCTTCTTATCTTCCTCAATGATGCAAATGACATTTGCAATAATTTGTTTATGTGAGTCTTCATGCTTAGATCTGTCAAAATAGACACCAAGATTTTTAACTGAATCAGAAGGAATTATATGATCATTTAACACAAGAACTAGTTTAGTTGGCAGTTTGTATATACTTCTAGATGTTGAGAACCAAATGACTTCAGTTTTTGAACTGTTGTGTTTCATTTGATTGGCTTTCATCCAAGCTGCAGTTTCATCAATACACTGACATTCTTTCTTGCAACTCCATTTATGCATCAAATAAACAATGCCCATATAATTAAATGTCGTCGGCATATCGATGAATTCTCAAATTGTAAGAAGCTGCAATCTTTTCCAAATCAGCTGTGTATAAAGTGAACAAAAGCGGTCCAAAAATAGAGTCTTGTGGTACTCCAGTAGAGTAAACGTTTGGTGCTGATTCTGTTCTGGGGCATTTGACATTGAATGATCTGTTGAAGAGGTAATTCCTTAACCATTCAAGAGTGAGGTCATTCAGGCCAAATGATTCGTTTAATCTTCTGATTAGTATTTGATGATCTATTAAATCAAAGGCAAACGAAAGATCTAGAAGGACAAGAAGAGATATTTTTTTGTTGTCAGCTGCTTGCAAAATATCAGTAAAAACCTTTAGTAATGCTGTTTCTGTTGAAAAGATGGTAATAAATTATTGTGAGTGAAGTCACCAACCACTAGCCTATGATGTGCTCAACACTTCTACAATTACTTTCACATTATGAAGAATTTTTCTAAAACTTTTATGCAATATTTAGTCAATTCCTCTGTAGTTTTACAATATTCTGGCTGGTATGTAACCAATGATCAAACCGTTTCTTAATCGAGGAGTTACCAACCACCAATTTATTAGCAACAGAAAATTCCAACGGTCTCTTTCTTCCAAAGCCTGCCCACCATGCCCATGATTAAAAGTAGTAGAATGTGATCCTTCTAGTCTCCATATATTATTACTTGTCTAGAGTTTTAAACTTAGATTTAATGGCGAAAATCATAGGATAACTGGAAGATAACTTTTTCTTTAGTAGTTTTTTAAAGGAAATGATTGAACGTTAATCTTGATAAACCCATCGTCAAAACTTTTCTTCAAAATGTTCATTCTCAAACTCTTCTACAAAAACTTTTTTTATCTAAAAAATATATTTCTCAACGGCAGGCCTACAGCAGATCTGGAAAACAACATCAGTGGATGGATTGGATGAAAATCGGATCAGAGAACACCTGCACCACAAGAACATCACATCCGCCAAACTGCACCGCAGTTTTGCTCCTAAAGTTTGTTTTCATTAATAAATGAGCAGCTAGATGAATGGGTGGGTGAGTGAGTGGTTGGTTAGATGAGTGGGTAGGTGGCTAGATGGATAGATAAATGAGTGGTTAGACACTATAATATTTGAACAGAAGGAGGAGACAAAAAAGAAGACGATGAAAAAAATGAAGGTGAAGACTGACAACTTACATCTGAGTGGCGTACTGCATGAATATGACTAAGCCTTTAATCTAATCATTCATTTTGATTATTCAGGCTATTTTTAACTTCAGACATATGCATTGTTTTCATTTTCATCTTTATTTAATTAATATGGTTTTTAATAAATATTACTATAATTATTTGAGTTTTGTTTGTAAATTCATGGAGATTTTTGGAACATTCAGTGCGTGGAGAACATGCCCTTACCTCCCCTTTAAAGGATGTAGAGATATATTATTATCAGAGTTTTCTTCAAAATCAAAGGACGAGTGTTAGATCAGCAATTCTATTTGGGAGTGAGGTTTGGTGTCTAAGACAAAATGAGTTGGATATTCTAAAAAGAACAAAAAGGGCTATGGTTCAAACAATTTGTGGGATGCACTTTTTCTTTTAAAACATAGTTTTTCAATTCCAAAATTAACCTACCTTCTCCGTTCTGCTTCATGCTTTAATTCTAAAGTTTTAAAAGAATATGACGCTTTATTAAAAACATCTCTTCAAAAAGTTATCAACATTAAACTTTTGGACAGAAATTGAACTCAATCAACTTTGCCTGTAGCCCTGGGAAGGCTGGGAGTAAGATCAGCCGTAGACTCATCGCTTCCTGAATTTCTATCTAGTCCACGCTTGCAGCACACATTTTAGAAAGCTCTTACCGAATTTCCACAATATTTCAGACGATCGTACTACAACTTTGTTAATATTCTCTATTTGGAAAAAATTTGAAATAACAGCAGTCTTCTAGGTAATCCTAGTGTTCAAGCCGCCTGGGATATGCAGTATGCCAAGCTGAAGCATGAAAAGCTGATTTCAAGTTTGACATCAGATTTAGAATAAAAGGCTGCTCTTTTCAAAACAATCGTTTTCTTGGCAGAATGCCATTCCTATAGCTTCCTTGGGTTTGAAGATGAACAGATCTCAACTAAGGATTAGCTGCGCTTTACGTTTAGGCTCACCCTTGTGCATTCCTCGTACTTGCGTCTGCGGCACTAGAGTGGATCAATGTATAGTGCATGGTCTCAGTTGTAGAGTGCTGGAAGATTTTCCCGACATGCTCAAGTAAATGAAATAATAAAGAGAGCTCTGTCATTAGCCCATATACCTTCGATTCTTGAACCAAATGGTGTATCTCGCTCTGATGGAAAAAGTCCAGATGGGATGACAATTTACCCTTTAAAAAAATGGTCGTACTATGGTGTGGGATTTCACTTGTAGTGACACCATCGTCCCCAACCACATACAAATTTCTTCAGCTATTCCAGGAAAAGTAGCTGAAAGCGCGGAAACAGCTAAGTTGACAAAATACCGCAACCTTTCAGCGGATTATGAGGTTATACCAATCGGAGTTGAAACTTGATTTTTGGGGTCTAAATGGACTAAGATTGATGAAAGATCGGGAAAAAAATAGCTCCAAAAACAAAACCGCGGTCAACTGCCTTCCTACTTCAAGCTATAAGAATGGCCATTCAGAGAAGAAATGCTTTCAGTGTGCTAGGTACTCTCGCAAGTTCAAGAAGAAATCTTTTATTTTTAATTATTACAAACAATTCAAACATTTTTGTTCATTTTTAAATTTGACGGTTGAATGAAAAATATTCTTAAAAAAAATATAACAATATAAAAAAATTGTGGGGTAAATTTATAAGAGGTTTAAAAGAAAAGTTTTAATTGATAGGTTTGTTTTTCTTAGCAAAACACAAGTATACATTTTCTAAAATAATGAAAAAATTGAATTTGAAAAGAGAATAAAAAGCTATATGAGAAGATGGAAATTAACTACAAACTGAATAAACTAAAAAATAATTTTAAAATATATATATATATATATATGCCTTTCTTAAAAAATTCTCCTCCTCTTCTCATTACATGACCAAACCCTCTTACACCGCTAGCTCCAGCTTGTCTCTGAAGTTTTTTTTAAACTTATATGGAAAACGCTTTTAACGCCGTTCACTTTAATTATCTTCTCGAAGTAGGTCACTACCCTTCTTTTTACAACCTAGCTTGGATCGTTTACCAACATCAAAGTAAACTTTTCTGTAAAGATATCAGCATCCGGAGTTCAACAAGGGGATCCTATCGGCTCTCTACTATTCGTTTTAGCAAGTTCGATTTCCGCACAAACTTAATATATGGTATCTAGAAAAACCAGTTGACAAAATCATTCTTGCCCTCGGGTTTAAAATAAACACGTTCAAATCTGGTCGTAAACTTAAATCTTGGAGCTGGTCGATTTTCAAAAAGTTTTGGCGCACTAATTTTCAGCTCTACATTCAAAGATTCACTTTGCCAAACTCAGAAACAGGCGAGCTGCTAAACGACGAATCTCTAAAGATTGCGATATCCCTCCGTCTTGAATTGCGTTTAGGCTTGCCGCAAAAATGTCGTTGTAGAGCTCAATAGACGTTCTTGGCAGACATCCGTTATCCTGCAAATTAAGTGCTGGACGTCGTGCACTGAACGATTTAATCTTAGATAAAGCTAGCTTTCCTAGTCAGCTAGAACCAGTAAGCCTTGACATAGGAGACGGAAAACGGTTTGATGGGCTTATCATTTTTCCTTATAAGGCTGGCAAATGCCTCATCTGAGACGCTACTTGCTCAGATTCTTTTTTGCTTTTACACTTGCTTCAAACTGTAGCCAATTTCGGGCTGGCTTTCCAAGCAGAAATTTTGAAAATACAAAAACATCGAAGCTTTGCAGATAACCATATTTTCGTGCCGTTAGCGGTTGAAACCTCTGGTATCATTGGTTCTCATGCTTTTTCATTTTTTTCTGATTTGATAAAACGCATATTAGGCTGAAGATGAGCCCAGAAAAGCTGAATATAACAAATAAATATATGAAATAAATGGTTGTTTCTTTGACCTACCAAGCTGATATTATGCCTTCTCATTTTATTTTTTACACATTTCAAGAATTCCAGGTTTATTAAGCTTCTAATATTCTATGTAGCTATTTTCAGCTTTTTTTATGCAGATTCTGCAGAGCTACCCTATTTTTTTAACTGACTGCGTTCTTGTTTTTAGAAATGGTTTTTCGTTGCCTTCTTTTGATTTCTTGCAATTCTGTTTTCCGGAATCTTTCAGTTTTTTAGTTTAAGATAAAAAATTCTTTGACGCACTTGTCGAAAGTATTTTTTATTATTAAAAAAAGTCAAAATTTTTTGAAATCATAATTTAAATTATATTAATTTGACCTAATTATCTTTTTTTAATCTAAAATGCAAAAATTCTCTAGATGCTATTTGCTTACCAGAAAATAATAGTTTTAAATTATTGCATAAATATAAAATAGAAAAAAAAACAACCCCATCAATTTCATCCAAGAACAGAATTAATCGCTTGAAGTTAATAAAACAACCGCTTTCGCCGAATGCCAAAAGTAAACTATAAAAAAAGCTAAAAAAATGTATGGTCATCACATTTCAAAAGAAGTGTTTGAAAAAGAAAAGGAATGCCACGAGATGAAGATTTCAGAACTGTCCAATACCTCATGCGAAAGTGATTGAAAAATAATTAAAAGGAGACTGGGAGCATCATAGAAAAGATTTTAGGATTACTGGAGAGAAAAGCTGAAGATAGAGAAGCACATGATTTGAGAAACCTGCCGATAGCGGATTGATTGACGATAATGTGATTTCAAATTCATGTTGACGTAAAATAACCGGAAATCAATATAATAGAAACACAGGTTTATTGAAAAATAATACACAAAGCTTTTTGTAATAGTGTCTAAAAAAAAGCTTCGGTAATAAGTTTCTCAATAAACCTGTTTGTTTAAATTATATATCAAAATCTTCATGTTATTCAGTTAATAAAAGTGTGATTCAAATCGTTTTTAGAAACTCGTTTATTTTGTTTTTTATTTCGTTTATTCATTATTTTTATATTTTCAAAAGTATTTATTGTTTTTTATTTTTTTCATTATTTAAAAAAAGAATAATTTCTTAGAGTTCAGTAAATTTTTTCAATCTTTTAGAATTTCATTTTAACTATTCATTTAAATTTTATAAATTAAAATTAAATTAGGGTCAGGGTTAGGGTTAGGGTTAGGGTTAGGGTTAGGGTTAGGGTTAGGGTTAGGGTTAGGGTTAGGGTTAGGGTTAGGGTTAGGGTTAGGGTTAGGGTTAGGGTTAGGGTTAGGGTTAGGGTTAGGGTTAGGGTTAGGGTTAGGGTTAGGGTTAGGGTTAGGGTTAGGGTTAGGGTTAGGGTTAGGGTTAGGGTTAGGGTTAGGGTTAGGGTTAGGGTTAGGGTTAGGGTTAGGGTTAGGGTTAGGGTTAGGGTTAGGGTTAGGGTTAGGGTTAGGGTTAGGGTTAGGGTTAGGGTTAGGGTTAGGGTTAGGGTTAGGGTTAGGGTTAGGGTTAGGGTTAGGGTTAGGGTTAGGGTTAGGGTTAGGGTTAGGGTTAGGGTTAGGGTTAGGGTTAGGGTTAGGGTTAGGGTTAGGGTTAGGGTTAGGGTTAGGGTTAGGGTTAGGGTTAGGGTTAGGGTTAGGGTTAGGGTTAGGGTTAGGGTTAGGGTTAGGGTTAGGGTTAGGGTTAGGGTTAGGGTTAGGGTTAGGGTTAGGGTTAGGGTTAGGGTTAGGGTTAGGGTTAGGGTTAGGGTTAGGGTTAGGGTTAGGGTTAGGGTTAGGGTTAGGGTTAGGGTTAGGGTTAGGGTTAGGGTTAGGGTTAGGGTTAGGGTTAGGGTTAGGGTTAGGGTTAGGGTTAGGGTTAGGGTTAGGGTTAGGGTTAGGGTTAGGGTTAGGGTTAGGGTTAGGGTTAGGGTTAGGGTTAGGGTTAGGGTTAGGGTTAGGGTTAGGGTTAGGGTTAGGGTTAGGGTTAGGGTTAGGGTTAGGGTTAGGGTTAGGGTTAGGGTTAGGGTTAGGGTTAGGGTTAGGGTTAGGGTTAGGGTTAGGGTTAGGGTTAGGGTTAGGGTTAGGGTTAGGGTTAGGGTTAGGGTTAGGGTTAGGGTTAGGGTTAGGGTTAGGGTTAGGGTTAGGGTTAGGGTTAGGGTTAGGGTTAGGGTTAGGGTTAGGGTTAGGGTTAGGGTTAGGGTTAGGGTTAGGGTTAGGGTTAGGGTTAGGGTTAGGGTTAGGGTTAGGGTTAGGGTTAGGGTTAGGGTTAGGGTTAGGGTTAGGGTTAGGGTTAGGGTTAGGGTTAGGGTTAGGGTTAGGGTTAGGGTTAGGGTTAGGGTTAGGGTTAGGGTTAGGGTTAGGGTTAGGGTTAGGGTTAGGGTTAGGGTTAGGGTTAGGGTTAGGGTTAGGGTTAGGGTTAGGGTTAGGGTTAGGGTTAGGGTTAGGGTTAGGGTTAGGGTTAGGGTTAGGGTTAGGGTTAGGGTTAGGGTTAGGGTTAGGGTTAGGGTTAGGGTTAGGGTTAGGGTTAGGGTTAGGGTTAGGGTTAGGGTTAGGGTTAGGGTTAGGGTTAGGGTTAGGGTTAGGGTTAGGGTTAGGGTTAGGGTTAGGGTTAGGGTTAGGGTTAGGGTTAGGGTTAGGGTTAGGGTTAGGGTTAGGGTTAGGGTTAGGGTTAGGGTTAGGGTTAGGGTTAGGGTTAGGGTTAGGGTTAGGGTTAGGGTTAGGGTTAGGGTTAGGGTTAGGGTTAGGGTTAGGGTTAGGGTTAGGGTTAGGGTTAGGGTTAGGGTTAGGGTTAGGGTTAGGGTTAGGGTTAGGGTTAGGGTTAGGGTTAGGGTTAGGGTTAGGGTTAGGGTTAGGGTTAGGGTTAGGGTTAGGGTTAGGGTTAGGGTTAGGGTTAGGGTTAGGGTTAGGGTTAGGGTTAGGGTTAGGGTTAGGGTTAGGGTTAGGGTTAGGGTTAGGGTTAGGGTTAGGGTTAGGGTTAGGGTTAGGGTTAGGGTTAGGGTTAGGGTTAGGGTTAGGGTTAGGGTTAGGGTTAGGGTTAGGGTTAGGGTTAGGGTTAGGGTTAGGGTTAGGGTTAGGGTTAGGGTTAGGGTTAGGGTTAGGGTTAGGGTTAGGGTTAGGGTTAGGGTTAGGGTTAGGGTTAGGGTTAGGGTTAGGGTTAGGGTTAGGGTTAGGGTTAGGGTTAGGGTTAGGGTTAGGGTTAGGGTTAGGGTTAGGGTTAGGGTTAGGGTTAGGGTTAGGGTTAGGGTTAGGGTTAGGGTTAGGGTTAGGGTTAGGGTTAGGGTTAGGGTTAGGGTTAGGGTTAGGGTTAGGGTTAGGGTTAGGGTTAGGGTTAGGGTTAGGGTTAGGGTTAGGGTTAGGGTTAGGGTTAGGGTTAGGGTTAGGGTTAGGGTTAGGGTTAGGGTTAGGGTTAGGGTTAGGGTTAGGGTTAGGGTTAGGGTTAGGGTTAGGGTTAGGGTTAGGGTTAGGGTTAGGGTTAGGGTTAGGGTTAGGGTTAGGGTTAGGGTTAGGGTTAGGGTTAGGGTTAGGGTTAGGGTTAGGGTTAGGGTTAGGGTTAGGGTTAGGGTTAGGGTTAGGGTTAGGGTTAGGGTTAGGGTTAGGGTTAGGGTTAGGGTTAGGGTTAGGGTTAGGGTTAGGGTTAGGGTTAGGGTTAGGGTTAGGGTTAGGGTTAGGGTTAGGGTTAGGGTTAGGGTTAGGGTTAGGGTTAGGGTTAGGGTTAGGGTTAGGGTTAGGGTTAGGGTTAGGGTTAGGGTTAGGGTTAGGGTTAGGGTTAGGGTTAGGGTTAGGGTTAGGGTTAGGGTTAGGGTTAGGGTTAGGGTTAGGGTTAGGGTTAGGGTTAGGGTTAGGGTTAGGGTTAGGGTTAGGGTTAGGGTTAGGGTTAGGGTTAGGGTTAGGGTTAGGGTTAGGGTTAGGGTTAGGGTTAGGGTTAGGGTTAGGGTTAGGGTTAGGGTTAGGGTTAGGGTTAGGGTTAGGGTTAGGGTTAGGGTTAGGGTTAGGGTTAGGGTTAGGGTTAGGGTTAGGGTTAGGGTTAGGTTAGGGTTAGGGTTAGGGTTAGGGTTAGGGTTAGGGTTAGGGTTAGGGTTAGGGTTAGGGTTAGGGTTAGGGTTAGGGTTAGGGTTAGGGTTAGGGTTAGGGTTAGGGTTAGGGTTAGGGTTAGGGTTAGGGTTAGGGTTAGGGTTAGGGTTAGGGTTAGGGTTAGGGTTAGGGTTAGGGTTAGGGTTAGGGTTAGGGTTAGGGTTAGGGTTAGGGTTAGGGTTAGGGTTAGGGTTAGGGTTAGGGTTAGGGTTAGGGTTAGGGTTAGGGTTAGGGTTAGGGTTAGGGTTAGGGTTAGGGTTAGGGTTAGGGTTAGGGTTAGGGTTAGGGTTAGGGTTAGGGTTAGGGTTAGGGTTAGGGTTAGGGTTAGGGTTAGGGTTAGGGTTAGGGTTAGGGTTAGGGTTGTTAGGGTTAGGGTAGGTTGTAGGGTTAGGGTTAGGGTTAGGGTTAGGGTTAGGTTAGGGTTAGGGTTAGGGTTAGGGTTAGGGTTAGGGTTAGGGTTAGGGTTAGGGTTAGGGTTAGGGTTAGGGTTAGGGTTAGGGTTAGGGTTAGGGTTAGGGTTAGGGTTAGGGTTAGGGTTAGGGTTAGGGTTAGGGTTAGGGTTAGGGTTAGGGTTAGGGTTAGGGTTAGGGTTAGGGTTAGGGTTAGGGTTAGGGTTAGGGTTAGGGTTAGGGTTAGGGTTAGGGTTAGGGTTAGGGTTAGGGTTAGGGTTAGGGTTAGGGTTAGGGTTAGGGTTAGGGTTAGGGTTAGGGTTAGGGTTAGGGTTAGGGTTAGGGTTAGGGTTAGGGTTAGGGTTAGGGTTAGGGTTAGGGTTAGGGTTAGGGTTAGGGTTAGGGTTAGGGTTAGGGTTAGGGTTAGGGTTAGGGTTAGGGTTAGGGTTAGGGTTAGGGTTAGGGTTAGGGTTAGGGTTAGGGTTAGGGTTAGGGTTAGGGTTAGGGTTAGGGTTAGGGTTAGGGTTAGGGTTAGGGTTAGGGTTAGGGTTAGGGTTAGGGTTAGGGTTAGGGTTAGGGTTAGGGTTAGGGTTAGGGTTAGGGTTAGGGTTAGGGTTAGGGTTAGGGTTAGGGTTAGGGTTAGGGTTAGGGTTAGGGTTAGGGTTAGGGTTAGGGTTAGGGTTAGGGTTAGGGTTAGGGTTAGGGTTAGGGTTAGGGTTAGGGTTAGGGTTAGGGTTAGGGTTAGGGTTAGGGTTAGGGTTAGGGTTAGGGTTAGGGTTAGGGTTAGGGTTAGGGTTAGGGTTAGGGTTAGGGTTAGGGTTAGGGTTAGGGTTAGGGTTAGGGTTAGGGTTAGGGTTAGGGTTAGGGTTAGGGTTAGGGTTAGGGTTAGGGTTAGGGTTAGGGTTAGGGTTAGGGTTAGGGTTAGGGTTAGGGTTAGGGTTAGGGTTAGGGTTAGGGTTAGGGTTAGGGTTAGGGTTAGGGTTAGGGTTAGGGTTAGGGTTAGGGTTAGGGTTAGGGTTAGGGTTAGGGTTAGGGTTAGGGTTAGGGTTAGGGTTAGGGTTAGGGTTAGGGTTAGGGTTAGGGTTAGGGTTAGGGTTAGGGTTAGGGTTAGGTTAGGGTTAGGGTTAGGGTTAGGGTTAGGGTTAGGGTTAGGGTTAGGGTTAGGGTTAGGGTTAGGGTTAGGGTTAGGGTTAGGGTTAGGGTTAGGGTTAGGGTTAGGGTTAGGGTTAGGTTAGGGTTAGGGTTAGGGTTAGGGTTAGGGTTAGGGTTAGGGTTAGGGTTAGGGTTAGGGTTAGGGTTAGGGTTAGGGTTAGGGTTAGGGTTAGGGTTAGGGTTAGGGTTAGGGTTAGGGTTAGGGTTAGGGTTAGGGTTAGGGTTAGGGTTAGGGTTAGGGTTAGGGTTAGGGTTAGGGTTAGGGTTAGGGTTAGGGTTAGGGTTAGGGTTAGGGTTAGGGTTAGGGTTAGGGTTAGGGTTAGGGTTAGGGTTAGGGTTAGGGTTAGGGTTAGGGTTAGGGTTAGGGTTAGGGTTGGGTTAGGGTTAGGGTTAGGGTTAGGGTTAGGGTTAGGGTTAGGGTTAGGGTTAGGGTTAGGGTTAGGGTTAGGTTAGGGTTAGGGTTAGGGTTAGGGTTAGGGTTAGGGTTTTAGGGTTAGGGTTAGGGTTAGGGTTAGGGTTAGGGTTAGGGTTAGGTTAGGGTTAGGGTTAGGGTTAGGGTTAGGGTTGGGTTAGGGTTAGGGTTAGGGTTAGGGTTAGGGTTAGGGTTAGGGTTAGGGTTAGGGTTAGGGTTAGGGTTAGGGTTAGGGTTAGGGTTAGGGTTAGGGTTAGGGTTAGGGTTAGGGTTAGGGTTAGGGTTAGGGTTAGGGTTAGGGTTAGGGTTAGGGTTAGGGTTAGGGTTAGGGTTAGGGTTAGGGTTAGGGTTAGGGTTAGGGTTAGGGTTAGGGTTAGGGTTAGGGTTAGGGTTAGGGTTAGGGTTAGGGTTAGGGTTAGGGTTAGGGTTAGGGTTAGGGTTAGGGTTAGGGTTAGGGTTAGGGTTAGGGTTAGGGTTAGGGTTAGGGTTAGGGTTAGGGTTAGGGTTAGGGTTAGGGTTTAGGGTTAGGGTTAGGGTTAGGGTTAGGGTTAGGGTTAGGGTTAGGGTTAGGGTTAGGGTTAGGTTAGGGTT
>OZ038323.1:12264757-12273996 GCA_964035795.1 Pterobdella sp. o SKG-2022 | reverse complement strand
CTCAGCATGTGACACAGACATTCCTCAATGGAGATGAAATCTTGTGCATTATTGAACAGCTTATCATTTGAAAATGTTTTAAATGGAATATCTTCAGAATTCTTCAGGGCTGGTGAAGATGCAATACTAACCAAGTCTACTCCAGAGTGCCTACATTATGCACCTATTTAAAATTAATCAGGTTATCACAGAAATATTTGAGCAGGATAGAAAAACACATGGCTTGGGCCATATTGTCACAATGATATCAAGTAATACATTAGCTTACTATATTGCTTGGGAATGTATGATTTTCCTAGAAAAAGCTGAGTAAATTTAGTCTGTGACTCTTATACATACAATTGCTTCAGACTAAACCATGTGGTTAAAATTAGTTTTAAAAGACCCTCCAATAAACACATGACAAACACCCACTGCAGTATGAAGTACTGGTCATGTTGTGA
The DNA here is from genome assembly GCA_964035795.1 of Pterobdella sp. o SKG-2022. NCBI lineage: Eukaryota > Metazoa > Annelida > Clitellata > Hirudinida > Piscicolidae > Pterobdella > Pterobdella occidentalis. Next base: position 12,273,553 of record OZ038323.1, on the reverse strand, counting down.
ACAGAAGACCACAGACTTCAACAACTTCCTCTCGCAGGGTGGTTGTGCTACAGGCAAGCACTTGTGGATTAAACAGGTCATCTTTCTATAAATATTATCACTTTTTTTTGTTAAACATTTTAAATTCATATACAGGAAGAAGAGAGCAAAAGCACTCAAACAGCATGCAGGTTAGTTGTTTAGATATTGAAATTTACAACCAATGAAAGCAAAGTATTATTTCATTCAGGTTTGACTGGCACCAAACATCATCGTTCGTTACTATCACCATCTTCTCCAAGCAACCCACCCCACAATCCACTTCCATTACCGCTAATAAGGTAATAAATTGCGTTATTTCGGTTGATAAAGGGAGATTTTCTTTATTCGCGTTTGAGCTTTCTTTTTCATGAGTTTCATTTCTTAAGCTGTACATATTTCTTTGAAACTTCAGGTGTGTTTGAAGGTGCACATAACATTTGAAAACGGCAAAAAAGTTTTTAAACATGAGTTCAGTCTCAAGGGGGTATGAACGTTATAATAGAACACACAATGTAACAAACAAGATACATCTAAAACCATGCTAAAACAACTGCAGATCGTAGACCCGTCAAGAAGCAACGTGAAATTGCTGGGATCGAAAGTGGAGGTGAACCTGAGGAAGATGGAGGCAGGCAGTTGGAATTCATTAACTACATAATTAACCTGTGATCGTGTAGTTTGGTGGCAGTGATTTCCATGTTGTGGTCATCGCGGAGAATTCAGTCAATTTTTAATGTTACGTTCTTCAATGTTTAATAAACCTCTTAAAGAGTTTGCATCTTTTATTCGTAACTCGTCAAAACTCGTTTACAATCGACGTTTTTTTTCACTAAGGACGTGAATAGAATGTATATATCTGCATCATGAAGGCGTGGTTTTGAGGTTCAGATGTCTGCCACCGTTGTCATGCCACTCCCATCGACTACAGTTCGGTGTTATCTTTCTTGTTTCACTGTGCCTGGCGGTGTATGGTTAAATATCGTTGTAAAATCCGGTGTTACATATGAAATGAAAAACATTAATCTATCATAAATTAAGAATTTAGATAATGAAAAAAATTATTTAACTAATAAAAAAATACTATTAAATAAAAATATATTTTAAATAAATTATTTAAAGTAAATAGAGCACAAAACTCACGAAAAAGGAGGCAATATATAAGACGGCGTTACAATGGCTTGCAACATCACTCATCATATCATATATTATTATCTTCATTGTATATCATTATTTATAATCAACTTATTCATTTTATTATAATCTAAAATATAATTATATTTAATTAAAACCTGAAATAAATTAGGATTATCACATTATATAAAATATTTAATTCAAATCTAATATAAATTAAAATTATTACATTATGTGATATTTAATAAATTTATCACTATTAAACATTATGATTGATTTAATATTACTAAATAAATGAAATGAAATACCGTGATCAGTGATTGATCCATATGAATTACATACTGCAACACTTGTTATCAATAAAACTTTATCGTTATTACCAATATGCACTTTATTATCACACTTCATAACGTATACATTTATCAGCGAAGAACTTTTTATGTCATAGGAAATGATAACAAACAACTCTGTGAATAGAGACTTAAGTATTTTTAACTTTATTATACACACAAACCCACAAACAATTACTGACGTTCGTTCAAAATGACAATAAAAATCAAAAAAATAAGGTGATTATAAGCATATTAAACAACGAAGATCTCAAGATAAGGATAAAAAATAATATTATTAATAAAAACGTTAATTATTTTGTCACTAACAAAAATAAATAGAATTTAAAATAACAAATTGTGTTAATTATTCATCTACATTTGTCATCCACAATTCATAATATTTTTAAAATAACGTCAATTATAAAAATAGCTATAATCAAACAACGTCGATTATTAGAAAAAAAAATAATGAAAAAATGTCGATAATAATGAGGACTGTCGAAACTAATGTGAATAGGTACAGAATAGATTGATGGGATACGGAACCAGTCTCAAAGACGCATACAAGATTGATAGTTATGGTATTACATACATTCAGTATGGCTTGTTTGAGTCTGCTCGAGGCTTCTTCAACTCCACCTGTCACCCAAGCAGTTTGTGTGAGGTGTTGTGCACCATATACAATTAATCAAAGCATTATCACTATTAAAATATGAAAAAATGAATTTTATAATTGATACAACTTTAATATGAAATATAATGATGTAAATTCTGAATGCCTCTGAAACATGCAGCCTCACCTTGATTCTCCTGTTGCCAACATGGGCTCCATTCATTGCTTGGATGGCTGTCTTGCACGAGGCTGTGTTGTCATAACTCACAAAACCTGTGATTGATCAGTCCAAATAACAAACAAAAAAAAGAAACCAACAAACAAACAAAATAATCACAGGCAAATACCAAATCCTTTGGATCGCCCAGTCCTCTTATCATAGTACACTCGAGTTGAGACAACATTGCCATATGGACAGAAGAGTCTGAGGAGGTCAGCATCCTTTAGCTCCTCGGGGATGTTGAAGATGAACAGGTTGCAGTCCTCCATGCCTGTGTGTCATTTGAATGCTTGATGTATGAAATCTATAAGCAAGTTTTTGATACTAGACATGTTATGATTTAAAAATTGTCAAGAATCCACTTCATCAAAGGTGGGAAAATGAATGCAAAATGAAATGTTCAGTATTTTTATTATCATTAACAGCTGAAAGTTAGAAAACCAGATAAAAAACTAATTCAACTTTCTAATCATAAGCACAAAAATAATAAAATGAAAGTCAATCAACCCTTCATATTGAAATAAAAAATTGAATTTATAAGGCGCATTTTACTACGTGAATCTCAAAGGTCCTTCTATCAACATAGTACAGGATCAAACAAAGTATTTTTAAATAATCGTTGTTTTATGAACGGTAACTTGCCCATACAACCATCCATTCAAGAGCAACATGAAATTCCTTGACAATGGCAAACAAGTGAGCTTCAGAGAGTTCAAATGATTCAAAAAAATACATAATGTTGCCCTTCTGGGTGCTACTACAAAGAGAACTCTAGATACTCACACAAGTTGCAGTAAAAACCATGAAAACATTCAAACTCTTCTGATATCTATTAGGACAAAAAATAACTATCAACAAATGTTGCAGTTATTGTTATTGTAAGTTTCTACTTACTCACCAGTAGGTGTGAATGTTTTGGTTTATTATTTAAAATATTGAAAATGCTGCTTCTTATTGATCATAAAGCCCTATCAAAAATAATCTTGCAAATATTGAAGCAAAGCGACATCAAATACATTCAGAGATAATTGCATCTATGTATTAGTGTAGTCGAAGGGTGTGTGTGCATGTATAATATGTAAGAAAACTGCCCAGGTAGTCTGCATGCACTAATACATACCAATCAAGAACCAGACACTCATAATGAAATAAATACAAGAAATTTGTCATCACCTGGATTCTTCCAGTTAGAAACAGGTGCTGCGACTGTAGTTTGTTGGTTATAAACTCCAAATGTCTGGTTGTTGGGCAGTTGAGGGGTGGTGGAAGTGGGTGTGTTGTAGGCCCCATTCATGCCTGGATACGAAGCTGGCAGACTGCCTTGTGACTGCAGTTGTTGGATCAGTGCCATATTCGGATTGAAGAGGGAACTTAAAACTGTGGTAGAGGTTGAAGATAATTAATGATTGTTGAAACAGATATCAACATACATGAATAAGGATTAAAAACAAAGGATAACCAGGATCAGTAGCAATAGCAGTGAGTGCAGTACTGAGGTTTTGATATGTGTTCACTCCCATCCCTGAAGCTGCAAGATGAGCATCAAGTAAGACAAACATAATTTATAGAAGGATAACATGAATAATGTTGATGATGATAAAAAGTACAAACCATCAGGCACAGGGTTGGCATAGGCCTGTTGAGGCATCATGCCAGCATATGAAGCAGCTGATGATGGCCCCATCATGTTTGTCTGTGTGGTGGCCATATAAATCAGTCAGGATTCATATAACTATGTACAAATTTGGGTTTTTGTACTGACCTTTTTCTTCATTTCCTTCTCTCTTTGGGTCTCAGCCACCTTCACTACCATTGGACCCGTGGCTCCCTGTTTCAACATCATCATTATTATGCTTCATTCATTCAATTTTTATTTATTAAAGGTTTTGTCACTTTAATTGATGTTTTTTAATTAGCAAGTTGGTTGTTGTTTCAAAAGTGGTACATGATTATCGTTATTCAACATTTCAAAAAGAATATGATGCATATACAAACCTCCAAAGTCTTGACATGGTTGAGGGCTTGAATGGCATTTGAAGCACTCTTCTTTGTGGCGTATGTTACAAACGCACATCCTGCAGTTTATAAAGAATAGGCTGAAGGTTAAGTGGAAGTACCAAGTAGTGTTAAAAATTATAAAAGTTCTCAAAAGAAAAGAATGCCTTAGATTCAAAAAATGGAATTTAGGAGTATATAAAATTTCAAAAAAAATCTTCAATGGAGTAAATCTGACTATCCTAACTCAAGGGAAAATGAAACCAGATTTTAAATTTTAGTATTTATATATCTATCTTAAGGATGACAAAAAGTAATATTTCTCTTTAATTTTAGCTATTTTCCTCATAAATCAATAAAGCAAATGATTTTTTAAAAGTTGGAAACACATGCCAAAATTTAAAATAAACTGTTATTTTTATATTGAAGGTGATTTTTATTTATTTTCAGTTAAAAAATTTTTTATTCAATGACAAATTTTTTTTTGTTATGTTTACTTAGTGGAAACAAAATTTTTTCACACATAAACTTATTCTTGAAAAATTTGCAATACTTAAAACTTCTAAATTTTTTTAAAATCTAGGAATTATTTTTGATAGCCTACTTTTAGCCCAATCCTTGGTAATGGAAAATGGGCTATTTAAAGGATTTTATATTATATATTAATTTTTTCACATAATTCAAATATCTTTTAATTTTGAAAAATTCAACTATTTTTAACATTTCACAAATGTTAAACTGGACAAAAGTTGACAATGGCTATTTTCATAAAAGTTTTAAGAATAAGAAGAGTGCACAAACCTTTACTGCCCCCATCCTTATCTTTGAGGATCACACAATTCTGAACTGCTCCAAAAGGCTCCATCACCTTTGGTGGTTTTAAATAATATTTTGAGCATTGTTGGAAATCCAAACTATAAATAACATAACTAACACTTAAAAGTTAACAATGCCCATTAAATTTTTAAACAAAATGCCACATGATTTTGAATTTACTTTCAATTTTATCATTTTATGTTCATCTTAATTTTTTTAACTATTCTTAATTATATTGAAAAAAAGTGAAATGTACAGTTTTGAGCCTATATAACATGTAAAAGGAAAAATAAAAATTCCATTATCATTAGTTTTTAGCATCTATATTTCAAGATAGCAATGAGACTAGGTATAACAATAATAATTTGATTTACAAATGTGATCAATAGAACAAGATGGCAAAATGTTCATATAAATATTAAAGGCAGTCAAAAAGACAGAACCTTATAAAGGTCATCATCAGTCATGTTACGAGGAATCATTCCTATGAACAACTTCTTCTCCTCTTCTGTTATGGTATCATCATTATATAAAATAAGTTCAGTTATAACCATATGGGTTGAATTTAATAATGCATTAATAATTTATTAACCGTTAAGTAGTTCACTGTTTGCAGGTTTTACTACCATAGGGCCCTTGAGCTGATAATTATTTAGTACTTTTTAAAATATAGTGAATTCAACTTATTGATTAATCATGAAATTGTTTAACGATGTTTTCAACGATTGTTAACAAGAGCTTTTCAAGTATTTTGTCGATTCATAATAAAAAAACAAACGCCAGGATAGGATTTCTTTTCGTGCAGAGCTGCCTGAGCATCCATGGCAGATTGCCTCTTATAGAACGTCACAAAAGCACATCCTGCCGATGCCGATTCATCAGTCAAATATAAGTATTTAAAACATAATATGATGATTTTTCAAACCTTTTTGTTCATTTGTGAGTTTATCTTTAACTTTATTGAGTTGATAGATTTCTCCGTATACTTGAAACATTTGTCTCAATTCATCTTCAGTTAATTCCTTTGGTATTTGACCGACAAACAATTTTATCGAATCAGCATCAGGTTCAGTTGGGTTCATTGATCCGTTATCCATCATAGAAGTCATAATTAAAAGTTTAAGCAATATTCAACAGGTTTCTGAGCGATATAACAAATTTTATCGGAAAAAGATGCCAGGGTTTATAACAAAGAATCCAAAACATTTTTTATATGCATAATTTCAAAATTTTACTCATTGCCACCAAACTTTGAATACGTTTATTTACATAATTTTTAAACAAAACTTTTATTTAATAAACCTTTTTTTTAATCATTATCATATCAGTTTTCTTGCCATCGGCAGGCTTTTCAGAATGCATTTTTATGGTTTTGAGGAAAGAGAAAGTTAAAAAATTAAACGCGAGTGATGATTTTATTAGTTGAAAAACAAATAAAAATTGTATTAAAAAATGCAATCTAAAAAATAATTAAAACTGAAAAAGTATCAAAAAGATCATTTAGATGTTGGAGCAACCTTGTTGTTTGGGATGACTGTGAATTTCATAGTTATTCTTAGTTGTATTGACATAATATATAACTAAATTTCAATATTTTTATTTAATAAACTCATTATTTTGCACATAAAGAATGGTAATTTTTGAAAACGAAGGAAACCTGAACAGCTGAAAGAAGACACATCTTTGCTTATGTGTTTGAGTTTTTCAATCAACTCTAGTACTTCTTCATCAGACTTTTCTGTCATTTTCTGTCGTTTAATTTTGTACAATAAAAAATGGCGTTTCATTTTTAAAGCGAGCATTATAAAAATTTAAAAAATTTCTTTTTTAGTAGATTTTAGATACAAAAATAAGCATTTTACCAAAACAACATTTATAGATATTTGCTACCCAAAAAACTAACTATCTTCTTCCGGCTTCCGAAAAGAATTGAATAATACAGAAATATTACAGTATCTCGTTTAAAATTGTATATTAATGATAATTATGATGATATAAAACGGAAAGTCGACATATCGCACAACAATACTACGTGATAACATCCTCCGACACAGCACGCAACAACACAATACGCAATAGAACATGATACAACAAAACATCACATTTTTCATCGGTACAGGAGTTTCTCCTCTATCTGCATGCATTTTTTCAGCTGCAGATTCGATGTTCGATGAGCTTGATTCATGCACATTTGCTTCATCTTTCTTTTCCACGTGATCTCCTTGTGAGGTCACTTTATCAGCAACAACCTTATTTTCTTCTGTTTTTTGTAGCCTGTTGGTTTCAAAATTCAAAAAGTTACCTTCACGAAAAAACTTCTCAACGAAATCCCATTCGAACTATAGCTACAAACCTTTCGCTGTGAGCTCTTTGAAGACGTTTTTGTTTGTTTAAATGATTTTTCCTCATTGCTTCCAACTTACACTTTTGCATATCCACCTCAATCTTCTCTTCAAAAAAGTCCCACTTTTCCAACACTTTCCCAACCATCCACTCCATCCCTATCAGCAAATTCATGTCCACACTTCCATTCTCACTCAAACGACCCACACAAGGTTCCTGCCATGTTCAACATGCTTGAATATTTTATAAAAACTGATTCTATAAATAGTTTACAAGTACTCTATCAAATCTTACATATTAATTTTTAAAGTATCATTAAATAATAAACTTCTGTAAATATGGCTTCAATAACATGACGCAACATTAAAATGGAAGCCACGTTTAGAGGTTACCATGCGAGATGAGCTGTTGGTCATGTGAGTCATGAAGGGCAGGTTGAGTTCGTTGAAGATTTCAGTTAAACACATGCAGCCTTCCATGTCCTGTTTGTTCACCAATCTGTGTCGATCATGCCTCTACGGTGATACTTAATGAAAATGATAAATGCTTATAAATATTGTATTATTTTTCCCTAAAAGTAATGAAACTGGCTAGATAAGTCATTTTAAGTGAGCAACACTGTATTCAGTATGAGGTTTGGTGCCTTGAATAAGGAGCTAGGCATTCGACAAAATTTATGACAGCAATGTTCAGAATGAAATTATTAAATAAATTTAAAAGTAAATGGATAGTTCATTTTTGAAATTAACGTTGGAAGCTAACGGTTTCAAGTGTTTTGGCTATTTAATAAGAAAAGAGCAAAAAAGTACTTTGAAAAAAACATTTAACGCTAGAACAGATGATTTCCAAAGTTTTTGAGCTAAAGGTTGATATGAATATGTCAAAAGTCATTGAATTGGTATGCTGGAGAATGATGAGAAGACAGAAGATTTCAAGTAGAAAAAGTATTGAAAGATGTTTTGTAAATGAAGTAAGCTTGGGTACCTCCAGAAAACCGGATTTAGAACCAAGTCTTATTAATCAAGTTGTAACGCATGTTTTGGAGTTCCATGTGTCTATCAGCCCTATTAGTTTTTTCAACTTTGGGTTTCAGCTTAAACGTAATAAAGAATTCTTCATGTTTTGTTGGAAAATACTTATTTTTCATTAGTTTTTCTACCGACAATTATCTTGTTGCTGGTCATTTTTCAACCCACCTACTTTAATATTTAATATTTGTCGACCCCTATAGCTCAATGGTTGAGCATTAGACTATTTATCTAAAGTTTCCGCGTTCAATCCCGCGTGGGCCGACAATTAGCACCTGTTTCACAGTGTGTTTTCGT
>OZ038323.1:12204757-12254757 GCA_964035795.1 Pterobdella sp. o SKG-2022 | reverse complement strand
TCATAATTATAAACAAGACTGAATAATACGCACACACTTCAAATCGGACAGTATAAACTGAGTGATTGCAAATTAAGCAAAAAAATCATAAGAATTTGTTTTTGCAGAACTACACATCTACAATTATCCATAAAACATCAATTTCGAAGAAAATCATACTTTTATTCAAAAATGAAGCTATCATCATCGGCAATTATGTTCTCATCATTAAACATTAGCATACTCCATTTTAAAAGCTTATATTATATACTCCCATGAAACTGACAAAACATTTGAGAGACAACTTTGTTTGAAGGCCTAAATTATGCAAACTGGTATGAGACTGGCGATCTTGACAGTATTATGTTTTTTGGCTTTTCCAACTTTGCATTTATAACTTCTCCAGTAGTTTCGTGAAATCGCTCTTTCTATTTTATGAGAGAAAAACTATTTTGACTTATTTGATTTTCGATGGAAGATTGATCATTTGATCAAGCCAATAAAGAGCAGACTCACACCAAGCCAGTTGCTCTAGAAGGCTCAAAATCGGGCAGTATAACAAAAAAGTATCCTTCCCCACACATGTTTTATAAACTTTTTTTTCGATATTTTTTTAATCTTCTCCTTTTTTCACTTTTTTGACGTCGTTTATTTATATTATGTGAAAATTTTTATTTGAAATTAGCGTTTTCAGAATTTTCCAAAAAAACTTATCCCAAATCAATAAGCCGATGATGGCAGAGGGTGTAACCAATCCTTGCCAAAATTCGAGAAGTTAAAACTAGTGTGACAAAAAAAAATTGGTGGTGAAGATGAAATAAATGGCGATGAAACCAAAAAACTGGGGGTAAAAATAAAATAAATGGCAATGAAAAAGCCAGAAATAGAAATAAAAAAGCTGCAGGTGAAAACAAAAAGGATAAAGCAGAGTATAAATCGAGTGAAATAGATTCATATTGTTTTTTTAAACACCGAAATTTAAAATTGTTCATTATATTATAAATTTTTTCGACAGTGAAGAGTTTAATTTTGCTCATTTCAACTACTAATGAAACCGAACTGCGGAAACTTTAATGACATATATCCTTTTTGCTTTTCCTCAAAAATATGTATTGTAGTGGGGGTGGCTATGGTTTGGCATCATGCTTTTGAGCGCTTTGTCGTGAGGAAGCGCTGAGGTGAAAGGGCCACGAAATTAACAGCCTACTATCAATATCTTTCACGCACATACTTTAGTATGACCATCTGATTCACTTTTTAAGAAATAAAGGCTTGAAATAAAACAAAATGCATTTATTTTTTCAAAAATAAAATTTATATAGCGATTAGTGCCTACCCGACGTAACGAGAAGCTTGCGATGCGACGAAGCTGAAGAATTTGTCAAAAAAAGCACACATATTTACAATTAAATGGTCATTTATAATGGTAAAAATATACTGAATGTAAAATTCATAATCAACACATGATAAAACTAATTTTTGTGCTAAAAGCTCCACCATTTCATTTCAACGTTGATCTTACTGTGCGGAATGTTTTTAACTGAAACGAAACCAGAAGGTATCAAAAGCGCCAAAATCTATCAAGCGCTTTTGATGGCAAAAATAACTCAAAAATCCTAAAACAACGAGAATGTTACAGATGAGAGTAAAAAACAAACAATATGATTAAAAGCGAATCTAAATAAAGGCATAAGAATAACTAGATACAGCGTTTGACAGTTGGTATGAGCAAATTGAAAAATGAATGAGAATGATAAAAGAACAATAAGGATGGCCGCCTAAATGGGTGACAATACAGTGGGACAAGGCGCTCGCTTCGTATACTCGATTATAACAAACGAGCTATACACGAATATTTGAATATTATAGAGAAGTTACAATAGTTAAACTTTCTGATGACATCTCGAAAATATTGAAAAGCTTACTTAATATGGAACTAAAATATCGAATGGTGGCTATATGTATGCATCATTACAATGATACAAAAGGCTGCGACTAGATGTACATTTGACTATGATGCCAAAGAAGAAAAATATTTGAAATTCTATAGTAAGCAAGATGGCCATATGTATGAGAAACCATCTGACAAAATTTTGCACTGTCAAGATTGCTTTTGCAATTTTAATATTACACCTCAGTGTATTTCGTCACAGGTTGCTTTTCATTACAACTGGCATATACATGATAGCAACTCATACTTGATTACATTAACTTTCATAAAATGATCTTAGTTCTTAACAAAATATTAAATTCCGATAATATCAACTTTAAAAAATGGAACAAATTTGGTTGGTTGGAGCCCCAAAACACAAAAATTTACGGTTTAAATAAAAATGCCTAAAAGTTAGGAAACAGACTTATTTATGAGAATATTCTGCTTTTGAACACCTAGCGACTAGTTAAATATTTTTACATTGAGCTTATACCTCAATTTAGACAGTGTATGGAAGCAACTAAAATATAAAACATTTCAAAGATTTAATTGTTGATGGATATATGCATGAGAGTACGTAAAAAGCCAATATGGTAGACCGGACAACAAAAAATTCTGCCATTGAAAAATATAAATACACACAAATAATGGATACAAAACCTCTGATGTGAATACAGAAAGCATGAAAGGTGAAGGAAACCTCTGATGTGAATAAAAGACTAGCGGTTAGTAAAATAGACTCTTTCAATCAATCAAATAAATTCATTTTACTAAACATCTAAGCGTCAACAAAAGCATTCTCGGCCATATAATCAACAGCCACTTGAACAGCCCCCAACAACCCCCACACAATCTCTTTCTTCCCTCTGCTACCCCCACACAACTACCTTTTCTCTCCTTCCTCCACAGTACCTCTTATCTCCACACAATCAGCTTCTTCCCTCTCCTACGCCCACACAACCATTTTCCCTCTCATACCCCCCTTCCCCCCACACAACCAGCTCCTTCCCTCTTCTACCCCCACACAACCAGCTCCTTTCCTCATACCCCCACACAACCACTTTCCTTCTCCTACCTCCACACAACCACTTTGTTACCTTTGAACTATTTCTTGTTACCATTGTATGGAGCCACAGTGGCAGTAGGAACCTTCTTGATCCACATACAAGAAGGAATGGTCACGCCGTCAATGGTCGATGATAGGTGCTTGGTCGATGTCACTTCACTAAAGTTCTTACATCCTGAGTCGTACCTGCGTGCGTGTGTATGTGTGTGTGTGTGTGTAAAATCTAAAAATGGTAATGAGATTACCGGCAACTACAATAACACTTCCGCCAAAACCCTTCCTTATACGTCCTCTGGTTGCAACAAAATAGCTGCTAAAAAAGGTGATTTAGCTAACCATCAAAGACGAAGGCACAGAACTTAAAAAACATATGCCAAAATTGGGCTGATTTTCAAACGAAAAGTTGTTACCCAAAGTCCAACCCTGACCTCCTCGTGGTGGGTGATGGTAACGGGTTCGTGTCAAAGCTATGCCGTCAGGAACTCAGGTTCCTGGTAGGGCCTCCCAAGACGTACAGGTTTGACACTGGCAGTGAAAGGCTGCGACCCGGCTAACATAGGGCAATGGTGAAAACTTTCTCTGCCTCTGTGGATAGTATAAGGCAAGCAGTTGTTTTTTCTGTCACAACCTGGTCAGCTGGCGTCTACATATCTTGACTTCCATGGTGCAAAGCAGTGGTTCAGCGGAAGTCCTTTCGGAAGAGTACCAACGGTGATGCATGTAGCCGAAGTTAGTAGGGAACGGTGGTCTTAAACTGCCATGAGCGTTCAAGTTGGTGCAAGGAAGGACATCCTGTCGTTAAAAAACTAGCCAAACGAAAACATGAAGACAATATCAAATTCATCTATAGGCGGTGCTGTCACAAACAGTGTGGACAGTGACGTCTCCGGCTCGGCTGCTCGAGGACATGGAGCAGCAGAGTCAGGCCCATGTGGCAACTCAAGCGAATGTCCAAACATACTTTGGGTCGGTAGTCTGAACGTTGGTACACTTTAGGGAAAGGGTGATGAGGTGGTGGAAGTGTTGTCTCGTAGGAGGTTGGATTTTTGTTGCGTTCAAAAAAGGCGATGGGAAACTCTGGTCAAGATAATCGATGGTAAAAACTTTAGGAATAAGTATTTTGGTTCTGGTTTAGGCAACAAGTTTGGTGGTGTGGGTATTTTGCTATCAGAAAAATTGTGGGAAAATGTTTATGAAGGCACTAGGGTGTCTGATCGGATAATTGCAGAAACAGTTTGAACCACGAATTAAAGTTTGGAAATTACTTAATCCCGATGTGAAAGCCCAGTTTTCCGCAAAGTTCACTTTCTAACCAAAATGGTCCAGCAAAAAAGTCTGTAAATCAAAACTGGCTTTTTCTTAAGAAGAACCTGTTTTCTCATGGGGTCAGTCCACAGACTCTCGAGATCCAGTGTGGTACTTAATTTGGAGCAGGTGAAGAGGTGAGAGGTGTCATGAGGGTGTGTATGGCAGAGTGGGCATGAGGGTGAAGGATGAGATGAAGGTGAGATTTTGTTGAGGTATGAGAGGATGAAAGGTGATTTGTTTGATCTAAATTGAGCGAGAGTGCGGCGAGTGTGGTGAACTAGGGTGGTTTCAGATTTATGAATGGGTTGCTTGCTGAAAATTTTGCTGTGAGTGGATGATATGGAGTCATGAACTATTTTTGTGTATTGTTTTCATATTGTTTTTTATTTGTGTGTGAGAGGTGTTCTGGGAGGAGGGTATGTTTAGGGTGTAGTTGATGTTGTTGTTGAATGTAGATTGTTTTTTGTATCTGGGGTGGGCTTCTTGTGTGGTGAGCGGGTGTAGGGAATGAGTGGGGTGGGAGGCTTTTTGTGTGAGTTGTGATGCGTGAAGTTTGAGATGGTTTTGGAGTGGGAGGATTTTGGTCTCTGAGTGGAGGTGTTGGGTGTTGGTGTCTAGGGTGCAGCTGCGTTTTGGATTTTTAGAAGTTTGTTGAAGGAGGTGGATGAGATGATGGGTGACCAGATGGTGTTGGCGTATTCGATGATGGGAAGGAGTAATGTTTTGTATGTGGTGATGAGTTTCCTTGCTTTTTCCCCAGTGTTGATGTGAGAATTAAATGTTTTTTGCTTTTGTGATAGTGTTATCTGTGTGGGTGAAGAATTAGGGTTAGGGTTCAAAAGCAAAGCCAAGGATGGTAGGGCTGGAGGTGGTGGGGATGGGAGTGTTGTTGATAAGGATGTTCAGTGGTTTATTATATTCTGAGGGACGGGGATCATGAGAGTTGATTTGGTTTTGGTAGGGTTGATTTGTAGGTTGTTATTGTGAGCCCGTGTGTGTATCTCGTTAAGATATGGAAGGAGGTTCTGGATGGCTAGGTTGGTGGGTTGATGTTATGGCGATGTAGTCTGCGTAGATGATGAGGTTGAGTGAGTTGATTTTGGGAAGTGGTTGGTCTGAAAGGTATATGTTGAATAGTGTGGGTGATAGGACGCTCCCTTGGGGAACTCTTGCTTTGAGGTTTGTGTGTTTTGATGTGTGATTGTTGTATGAGGTGTATTGTCGGCGGACTTTAACTGACTTCTGTTATCTTGGTGACATGATTTCTGCTGAGGGAGGCTGAGAACTTTCTTCAATCACCAGATGCAAGTCTGCTTGGAGTGTTTCGTCTTTTTCCACTTCTCACCAATCTTCATCTACTTTTTACAACCAGAGGTCAAATCTATAACACGTACATTAGAGCTGTGATGCTGTACTCTTCTGAAACCTGGAGCCTAACAACACCTTCCCGATTGAAGCGTAATCACTTGGCTATGATCCGATGGATTTGCAAAGCCAGGGTTGAAGACAGGATAAGTGCAGAAAAATTGCATGCAAAACTTGGCATTCAGAACATAGAATCAGCGTTGCGTTGTCATAAGTTGAGGTGGTTTGGTCATGTGGTGCGCAGCTCAGGTTGGCTCTCAAAGTTAGAGAATTCAAGGTTGTTGGTGTTAAAAGACCCGGTAGGCCAAAAATGACGTGGGAAGAGTTGCTGAAGAAGGATCAGGCAAAACTCAGTTTGACTGAAATCGACCCACACGACCGCCTTACGTGGAAGAGACTTGTTTTTAAAAAAGCCCTACTCTGCTGAAGAAAATGGGCTCTGAATATAATGATGATAATGGAGGCATTCACAACCACCAAAAGGAATGTTCCCCTATCAATCCTTGTGTACCTCATGCTGCATGCACATGTGAATTATGATTGTTTACCTCATGATGCATGCACATGTGAATTATGTGTACCTCGTGATGCATGCACATGTGAAGTACGAGCACCAACTTGAAGAACTTTTCCATCGTGGAGTCAAGAAGTTGTCTAGGACCAACCCCATGAATTTTGACCACCTCATTCTTTTCAGGATTGTACGAATACACTGCCCTGAACTGCAATCCTGCATCCCTGAACAACACCACAAAGTGTTTGGAATCACTCTTGCTTATTTCCTGTAGGATGGTTTGTTTGTCAATATATCGGTAACACTCGTAAAGGAAGTACATTTATTTATTTAGTAACATAATTATAACAATGACGGATATATATTTATGACGTTACATAATTATGAAAATGACGGATATATATTTATGACGTTACATAATTATGAAAATGACGGATATATATTTATGACGTTACATAATTATGAAAATGACGGATATATATTTATGACGTTACATAATTATGAAAAAGAGATACTTCAAGCACTTTAGCTTTCAACTCCTTGTTTACGGTGCCTGCCAAACAACAATCCTTCAATGCATTCATGATAATGTTGCGGTTGGATTTCTGGTTTGGCTTCACAAACAGCTTGGGTCCTGCGTTCCAGAAGGGTTGCTCTTCAACATTTATGAATTAATGCATGCAAAAGTTGACACACACACACATACACAATTCTTTTTGTGCATTTATCTACCATGAGGACTCACTGAACTGCACAAAATGCGGCCCAACTGAAAACCTGCGACACATCCTCCAGCTTGCTAGTGATCAACTGAGCGCTTTTTAACATCCTCCAGCTTGCTAGTGATCAACTGAGCGCTTTTTAACATCCTCCAGCTTGCTAGTGATCAACTGAGCGCTTTTTAACATCCTCCAGCTTGCTAGTGATCAACTGAGCGCTTTTTAACATCCTCCAGATTGCTAGTGATCAACTGAGCGCTTTTTAACATCCTCCAGATTGCTAGTGATCAACTGAGCGCTTTTTAACATCCTCCAGCTTGCTAGTGATCAACTGAGCGCTTTTTAACATCCTCCAGCTTGCTAGTGATCAACTGAGCGCTTTTTAACATCCTCCAGCTTGCTAGTGATCAACTGAGCGCTTTTTAACATCCTCCAGCTTGCTAGTGATCAACTGAGCGCTTTTTAACATCCTCCAGCTTGCTAGTGATCAACTGAGCGCTTTTTAACATCCTCCAGCTTGCTAGTGATCAACTGAGCGCTTTTTAACATCCTCCAGCTTGCTAGTGATCAACTGAGCGCTTTTTAACATCCTCCAGATTGCTAGTGATCAACTGAGCGCTTTTTAACATCCTCCAGATTGCTAGTGATCAACTGAGCGCTTTTTAACATCCTCCAGCTTGCTAGTGATCAACTGAGCGCTTTTTAACATCCTCCAGCTTGCTAGTGATCAACTGAGCGCTTTTTAACATCCTCCAGCTTGCTAGTGATCAACTGAGCGCTTTTTAACATCCTCCAGCTTGCTAGTGATCAACTGAGCGCTTTTTAACATCCTCCAGCTTGCTAGTGATCAACTGAGCGCTTTTTAACATCCTCCAGCTTGCTAGTGATCAACTGAGCGCTTTTTAACATCCTCCAGCTTGCTAGTGATCAACTGAGCGCTTTTTAACATCCTCCAGATTGCTAGTGATCAACTGAGCGCTTTTTAACATCCTCCAGCTTGCTAGTGATCAACTGAGCGCTTTTTAACATCCTCCAGCTTGCTAGTGATCAACTGAGCGCTTTTTAACATCCTCCAGCTTGCTAGTGATCAACTGAGCGCTTTTTAACATCCTCCAGCTTGCTAGTGATCAACTGAGCGCTTTTTAACATCCTCCAGCTTGCTAGTGATCAACTGAGCGCTTTTTAACATCCTCCAGCTTGCTAGTGATCAACTGAGCGCTTTTTAACATCCTCCAGCTTGCTAGTGATCAACTGAGCGCTTTTTAACATCCTCCAGCTTGCTAGTGATCAACTGAGCGCTTTTTAACATCCTCCAGCTTGCTAGTGATCAACTGAGCGCTTTTTAACATCCTCCAGCTTGCTAGTGATCAACTGAGCGCTTTTTAACATCCTCCAGCTTGCTAGTGATCAACTGAGCGCTTTTTAACATCCTCCAGCTTGCTAGTGATCAACTGAGCGCTTTTTAACATCCTCCAGCTTGCTAGTGATCAACTGAGCGCTTTTTAACATCCTCCAGCTTGCTAGTGATCAACTGAGCGCTTTTTAACATCCTCCAGCTTGCTAGTGATCAACTGAGCGCTTTTTAACATCCTCCAGCTTGCTAGTGATCAACTGAGCGCTTTTTAACATCCTCCAGCTTGCTAGTGATCAACTGAGCGCTTTTTAACATCCTCCAGCTTGCTAGTGATCAACTGAGCGCTTTTTAACATCCTCCAGATTGCTAGTGATCAACTGAGCGCTTTTTAACATCCTCCAGATTGCTAGTGATCAACTGAGCGCTTTTTAACATCCTCCAGCTTGCTAGTGATCAACTGAGCGCTTTTTAACATCCTCCAGCTTGCTAGTGATCAACTGAGCGCTTTTTAACATCCTCCAGCTTGCTAGTGATCAACTGAGCGCTTTTTAACATCCTCCAGCTTGCTAGTGATCAACTGAGCGCTTTTTAACATCCTCCAGCTTGCTAGTGATCAACTGAGCGCTTTTTAACATCCTCCAGCTTGCTAGTGATCAACTGAGTGAAGTTTCTTAATATTTTTTGTAAGCATTTTGTTGAAAGCTTGCGTTGAAATTGTCTTTGCAGCCAATCAATATTTCATATTTCTAAACGATTGGCAGCATTGC
Organism: Pterobdella sp. o SKG-2022; assembly: GCA_964035795.1. NCBI lineage: Eukaryota > Metazoa > Annelida > Clitellata > Hirudinida > Piscicolidae > Pterobdella > Pterobdella occidentalis. The sequence continues at coordinate 12,245,752 of OZ038323.1, read as the reverse complement.
TTCATTGTTATATGAATATTCATTTAAATTGATTCCTTCCAACACAAACAATAACACACACCGGCATATTGGTCATCGCTACCAGCTTCACTGCCGTAACTCAAAAACCTCATCAGCTTCTCATCTGTGTTAGTAATTTCTTAAAAAGTAAGTAAGCTCTACACTTTCTTAAATATGTGGTGAATCAAAAAAATTATATGACGTCAGATAAACCAAAAAGGTCATATGACGTCAGACAAACCAAGCCACCTTTCTTATCAATTGAGGCAATGGTTGCTGTCAACGCTTTAGTTGTTTCTGTGTGTGAATAATTGAATATAATTGGACCATCACGCAGATCATGTGACATACCATTGTTTGCATAGACAGGCATGAGAAGCTGACTTCGGGGTCGCATATTTTGCTTACCTTTGACTTTGGCGCTTGCTGGTTTTGTTCCCTGGAAGGTCATCGCCCATTACTATGTAATCATAAGTTACTGTTATAAAAGCCCACCTTGTTGGTTAATTTGATAGACTTAGTAGGTGTGGTCTTGTCTTGATTGGCATCTTCTGGCAAAGAGCCATCGCTTTGTTCTGTAGCCTTACGTTGAAGGTATTGTTTAAAAATAGCCTCTCGTCGTTGCTTTTCTTCTGTTTTTTTTTGTTTTGACTCTTCCTCTTTTAATCTGGTGTAGGTAGGTAGGTAGGTAGGTAGGTAGGTAGGTAGGTAGGTAGGTAGGTAGGTAGGTAGGTAGGTAGGTAGGTAGGTAGGTAGGTAGGTAGGTAGGTAGGTAGGTAGGTAGGTAGGTAGGTAGGTAGGTAGGTAGGTAGGTAGGTAGGTAGGTAGGTAGGTAGGTAGGTAGGTAGGTAGGTAGGTAGGTAGGTAGGTAGGTAGGCACATGAAACTCACAGCTTTTGTTGCATTTTCTGTTGTTCTTTGTCACTCCTAATCTTCTTCTTATCTTCTACCTGCTTTTTTCTTTTTTCATGTAACTCTTTTAACTTTTGCTTTTTCTTTTCTGCTTCAGCTTGCAATATCTGTTCAATATTGTTTCAATGATATTTATTATATTTCATACATGAGTGCACAAATAGGTATGCACACAGACCGGATCAGTAATGACATCATCATCAATGACAAAGCCAATAGATCCACTCTCGGATGCATCTTCCTCTGCCTTGATGTCTCCCTCTTTCTTCGCCTCTTCACTTCTCTCATTATTCTTGTTACTGCTTGTTGCAGACGAAACTTTGTCACTTTTAGCATCACTTAATTGGCTGTTCGAAAGCTTCCTACCAAAACTCTTTGTATGTGAGCTGATTTGGGGCTTAGGCCTTTTGGGAGCATCAAGATTGACAACGAAAAACTCTGACTGTGGACACGTTTTTTTGGACTTATTTTGTGCAGGAGAGTTGGTTGTACTATTAAGGTTGTTATCATAAAAAGATGAAGCTAAATTATTTGTAGCTTCAAGATTCTGGTAGATTTGCTGTTGTTGTTGTGGCGAATAATATCCAGGTGACGAAAGAGAATTTCTAGAACTAAAGAGGTGTCGTTGTCGCTGCGAAGTGTTGAATTCGTTCGAAAATACTAAAGGAGGGTATGAACTTGATGTATTATGTTTTTTCATTGTTTGAGTATAGTCCTGTTCGGTAGAATAAAAATATTCAGAAATAACTGAAGAGGGTCGAGCAAGTGGCCTCTGTGCAGGAAAGTTGCGACTAGCAGAAAGAGACTCCCTACGAGATCTTGAAACATCAGCAGGGTGGAAGTAATACTTAGATGGAGATTTCGGAAAGCCTCCAAGACTTGATTCTCTTTTAATTCTATGAGCATCTTTTCTTCTATCCAAACTCCTGAAAGGAGAAGGATATGGGGGTTGCATGGGGGGTTGTTGCTGCAAAGGTAGTTGGTGCATGTAAGGGTTATATGGTGGGTAGGGATAGTGAGGGTAGTAACCAGGAGGTGTATAGAATGGATAGTAGTGGTATGGTTGAGAAGGCAGAAGATGAGGGTGGTACATAGGCAACTCTGGCCTCTGTGTCTGGTAGTCATAGAACGCTTGAGGTGGTGTCATGGACCTCTCATTGTCACCATTAAATGATCGGGTTGAATATACTTCATGACTTTTTGGGTGTTGCTGTTGTTGAATCTTTTGGGCTCGACCAAGTGTGTTGTACCTCTGGAAAGCTGACTTCTCTTCTGTTTTTTCATCATTGGATGTAAATGGAAGATCAACACCTTCCAACATTTCCTTTTCATATTTCTCCTCTTCTTCAACTGTTTCATTTTCCTCAAAGTCACCTTCAAAGATATTTTCTTGAGGATTTGTGTTGTTGTAATCACTGGGATTTTCAAAGGCGTCATCAATTTCATCATTCAAAAGGGGTGAAAAACCCTCATTTGGCACATCTGTAAGATGATCGGTGATATTCTCATTGTCGAGTACTGGAGATGAATCAGATTTTTGTTCAAGAGAAAGTTGCATAATTTCACTTTGTAGTTCTGTAAGACTGTGATTCAAACGTTCAATGGATGTGCTATATTGGTTGTGAGAATTCATTTGAGACTTTTTATGGCCAGTGCAGTTTCTATCCTCAGCAGTAAAATACACTGGTTTCACCCATTTACGCCTCTCACTCACCAAATGCTGAGGTAGTTTTTCTTGCAATAAAGGCTGGTAATGTGGCTTTTCTATTGGTTGAACTGCAGCTTGTTGTTTATGTGAAGATTGGATTGCAGGTTGTTTATTCCTTGTTGCTTGTTTCAAAGCAGATTGATGAGCAGAAAAAGAGTTTTTGATCGGTGAAACTGTTTTGTTTGGGGAAATTTGTGGAGATGTTTGTTTGCTGGCTAAAGGTGTTTTTTTCATATTACCTTTTGTTGGAGATTGTAATTGAGAAGTTGTTTTTGTTGGAGATTGTAATTGAGAAGTTGTTTTTGTTGGAAATTGTAATTGAGAAGTTGTTTTTGTTGGGGATTGTAATTTAGAAGTTGTTTTGATGGGGGAAATTTGTTTTTGAGTATGCTGATTGTTAACAAGTGGTTGGGAAAGTTTGGAAGCAGGTCTAGATATTTTTTGTTTTGAATTTTGTTGACTAAGCACAACTTTGTTTAAGACATCATTTTTTGAAATATTCTTACTGGGCTCATCAAAAGAGTGATTGAAAGTATTTATATGGTTAGCACTGTTTGTAATGCTATTTTTATCATTTGTGAATAATTTTCCAAGAACATCAAATGACTCTTGTCCATAGTAGCTTTTACTTGTTCTTGGTAGTCTTTTATGCATTTTTGGGGGGTTTTGAAGAATATTAGCGACCCCATAGTCACCTGATTCTTGAGAATTACTATTAAAATCAATTGTGTTGTATGTTGTTCTGGGTGCAACAATATTGGATAAATCATTATTTTTTGGATCAGATATAGGTGTTTTAACATTGTCTTGCATTTTAGAGGTTACTAATGAATTGAAAAGTTGCTTATTAGTTGATTGTTTTAGTTTCTTCTCTACTTCAATACGTTTTCGTCTTTCTTCAAGACGTTTACGGATATTGACTAAGTCAGTGTCACTTACTTGCTCGTAAGCTTTAGGAATTTCATTTTTTTTCAAATCTGGAGCACTGTCATTTATAAAAAAAGTTTTAGTTTCATTTGATGAAATCTTGTTTGGAATTTTGAAAGTTTTTCTGATTGAAGATTTTTCAAAAGTGTTGTCGGCTTCTAGTTTTTGCTTTAAATTATTTTCTAAAGAAATTTTATTCATCTTCCGAAAGTTGTTTGCCACAAAGCTATTTTGACTAGAAGTGGCAACAAATGAAAACGCTTCGTTCGAATTTACAGCGAAGCCTTCAGCTGGTGGTGTTAAATAATCTTCCGTTGGTGTTGAAGATTCGCTAGCACTTTTCAAGCAAGTCAGATCAATTTCTTTCGGCTTAGTGGCCATTAGAACTTTTGAAACTACTTTTCTAAAACAATTTTAAGACACATCACGTAGAGCTTTGTAGACGTTTAAATACTTAAAACACTTCCAGATTTGAAAAATAGTTTTTTAATGCGAAAATGAAATTTTATTCTTCAGAAACCTATAAGCAAATGACTATAGTTGTAAAGATTTGATTAAACTGAAAAACAAGGTTGTGAACGGTCGAAAGAAAACAAAATGAAAGCGAGCCACCTGGCGACAATAACCAATCACATTTAATTATATAAATATTCACACTGAATATTTTAATCATCATTGTTATTATTATTTTTATTATTATTATTAATATTATTGTATATTTTTCAAAAATTTTAATTTTCATTTCAAAAATCTAAAAATTATCACGAGTTTTAGTTTTTATCACATGTTTACTAACCGATGGGTTCTGATTCCAATTATCCTATATTGCACAATTGAAATATTTTGAATAGTTCTTTTTAATTTAATATTTTAAAAATAGTCAAATCATTTGAAAATGGCCGAAACAAATGCAAATGAATCTTATGAACCTCAGCCCAGAATTCTTCTCTTAGGTCTGAGGAAAAGCGGGAAATCGTCTATACACAAAGTTGTCTTTCACAAAATGTCGCCTGGAGATACACTTTTTTTAGAAAGCACTACTCAACTTGTCAAAGAAGGTTAATCAAAGTTACATTAGTTCAACAAAATTCAAATTATGACTTATAGGATAAATTAAATCAGTATAATGCTGATTCAGATTATTCAAGTGGTTCTTTTATTCAATTTCAAATTTGGGACTGCCCAGGACAGATGGATTACTCTGACCCAAGTAAAGGAGATAGAGAGTATATGTTTGGGAAAAAAGGAGCTCTCATTTTTGTTATTGACGCTCAGGTTACTATTTAGGGCTATAACTATTTATTTAGTAATAAATATATTAGTAAATATAATTATTATAATTTAATAAATATTTAAAAGGATGATTATAATGAAGCACTAAGCATGTTGAACAAAGTTTTCAAGACAGCCTATGAAACCAACCCTCAGCTCAAATTCGAAGTCTTTATTCACAAAATAGGTTGTCAAAAAATATGAAAAATCAGTCATTTTTATGCTTTTTTAAAAAAATTGGTATCTCTATAAATTAAACAGAATTTTTTAAATTTTGTAGATGGTGTGAGGGAAGATCAAAAATTTGAACTTCGTCGGTACATCAATGACCGAGCAACTGAAGATTTGAAAACAGAAGAGGTCAATGATCTACATTTGAGGTGCCACTTTAATTAATCTCAATAGTGGTTTCAGGTATAACGTTAAACTGCGCCGAAGATAGCAGCTACAAATTTCGACTGTTTTTTTTGTTATAACCTGGATAACAGTAGACTCCGGTAGCAGGTATCAGCAAACTGATATTCTAGTATTATTGTCATTTGGCTTGTGGGATGATTTTTCTTTTTGTTGACAATGCCAAGGCAAAGTGCCCAAGTGTGGGAATGGTGTATCTTGAAGTCAATAATTTTAAGTTGGGTGTCAGCTAGGGTTGGCAGTCTATAAAAATTTTTTCCAAATAAATGGCCTTTTATGAATTACTTTTATATTGTGAACAATAAGCCTCAAAATTTTGAATCACGAAAACACAACAATGTTTGAATTTCTTATTTTGATGAAGCTTTTTGATATATTCTATATCATCATCAGGTAACTATTTATAGTATCAATAGTCTAGGTTGACTGCTATCAACCCCAGTTACTGGGACATGTAGAGCATTATAATCTGATAAGATTAATTAATTAATATTTTTTATATGAATGATTGTTGTAAAAAGTATCAGTGCATGGGTCTATGAACTTTTTCCAGTATCCATTTGACAAGCATCTATGACCATTCAATCTATGAAGCATTCAGCAAAGTGGTCCAGAAACTTATCCGACCTTTGGCAGGACTGGAAAGTATGCTAACTCTTTTCTCTTCGGTAGGTTTATTATCATTCAAGCTGCCCCTCTTTTTTCCATCATTCATGCCTCTTCAAATCATTCTCAAAATTTCTCTCATATCCTATTCCATTTAGTGATATTTTAAATATAGTTTCATAAATATTTTAATGATGCCAAAATTACTGACATGAGGAAGTAAACATGCTAAAAATGCTCTATCTAGATTTTTTGAAAACATGTGTTACAGAGCTCAGGGATTGAAAAAGTCTATCTTTTTGACATTGTGACAAAGATATACATAGCTACAGATATCAGTCAGATAGAAATGGAAATGTATGAGTTGTGTTGTGATATGATAGATGTGGCCCTGGACATCACAAGTCTTTATGGGTTAGATGTCCATTGAATCACTATTCAGATACTAATGGTATATTAAAATGGATGGAATATTAAGTGGCAGGAATGTAAATGTGATGGTTTTTTGGGATGGGTACAACATTTGAACTGACTTCATTACCAGGGAGACGGAGGATGAGGGAGAGTACAGTGGTTTTGATGAGGAGTCCAGTTCTCTCATCAAACTCAACAACCAATATGTGTTATATTTGCTCCAAGTAAGTTAACAGTTAATATTGGTTGATCTGAAGACTCGCATGCACCATTCCACCAGGTGAACCGCCATTTGGCTGTGGTATGCATCATCTCGGAAAATAACTTCCAAAAACGAGGTATTTGAAACATTTTATACTTGTGTTCAAGAGGTTTGAGGGACTTGAATGGATGTTGAATTGATGGCATGGATGTTATTTTGAATAAATAAAACAAGGTTATAGAAATTTCATATTTTTTATATAACCAATCAGTTCACAACAAATAATGCATGAGCTGCTTTTAAAAATATGGCATTAAATGTCAAAAAAATACCAAATCGATTTTAACAGGTACAATAGATTACAACTTTGATGTTTTAAAAAAGAAAATCAATCAGACTCTAGAACAATGCGACCACCTTAACCAACGCAAATCTCTTTCAAACTCATTACAACACCTCGCTAATCCTAGTGACTAAGATCATTTGAAACTTTCTATCCATTTCGTATTTTATTATTTCATCTTTGAATTTTTGATACATCCAAAAACATACAAAAGGTATTATAATTTTTAATTTATAATCATAATATTTCAATTTTTTGAGCAAAAAATAAATATTTAAATAAAAACTTGAGAATTTATTTTATTCCACGAAGCATTCCGTAGGATGAACTTACATTACCAAGTGGAGGTGTTTGTACTTTACCCGTTTGGGCACATTGATCTCATTTGAGATCACTCAAAACTTTTTCTAATTTTTGGTTAAGCTTAATAAAAAACCCCAATTAATTTTCTTTGTTAACTAGAGTTATATCTTCAATGTCAAATTTCATTTATTTTAATTTTGATATTTAAGCTTAAAATTGTCCAAATTTCACTTTGACGGACGTTTATTGAAAAACATTCAAATAAGGCATAATAATTTGCGATTATGATGAACCAAAATGAAATATGTTAAATTTATCTTCAATTATTACTATAAAATTTTAAAACTTGAGATAAATGTAAAATCAACAAAATAAAAGGCATTAAAAGTTACTGATCTTATATGAATTCAATGGACACAAGTGTTAGCAAATGGGCGCTTACACAAAATACATTTTAAATTGTGGATTTTTTAAAAAGTGGTTATTACAAAAAACAAATAAAATAGTCAAATGAATGAAAAAAAAGTAACGTTTTGTAAATATTAGTTTATATTTATAATTGAGTAATGCAAATTCCATAAAATACTTCATATATATAATCACTCAAACAGTTTCCTAAAGAAATGAATATAGTTTCAGAACGCTAGTAAGTTTATTATGATACGAAGCTTTTCGTTATCAATGTTTCTTAAAGGCAGGCCAATTGTATTTGGCTATAAATTTTGGGCATTGTGCGGTTCTTCAAGCTTTTGCTCTAACTTTGATCTTTATTGTGGTAAAAACATTATTTCATCATTGTTTAAAATTTTTTAAAGAACATTTATTAGAAGAGGTCTGTTAACAGTATCAAAGGCTAGGCTCAGGTCGATACCAAGTATATAGTACTAATCATTCTTGTATGTCAGAGCTTTAGCTATATCCCATTTATGAGACCAGACTGTCTGTTGTGCTTTTTCCATTTTGATAAGAACCGGTGTATTCTTCCGTTTTGTTGCGTATACGATTCATAGTAATGTTCGATAATACTTTTCGGATACTGTTCAGTAGAGTGATGGGTATTAAGTTTGTAAGTTGATCTTGTTTTTGCACAGTGAATAATATTCCACTTCTTGAATTTTATTTTCTATCAAGTTTAATATTTTTGAAACTTCTTTTATCAGTTTTTCTCCACTGTACTTTATCATTTCGGATGGGATATTCTCCGCACATTTATCTTTATTATTTAGTTTACTTTGAGCTAGCTTAATAAATTATAAGTTATGAACTACAGGTTTTACTTGTTGAAAATTTTAGCCAAATAAAAATTTTTTTCTACGTGTTCTTATGAATCCTCATAATTTGAAGTTTACTGGTAAAATTCAAATGCCGCCACAGTACCCGTCATTCATCACATGCAATAGTATGCGAGCAGATGAGTTGGATAGGTCAACATTTAAGACGAACAGTTTATAAATGAGTTGTGACTTTTTAAAATTTTATTAAATTCTCAAAGAAAACAGTTGATGTATGATCTACTGAGCCTTGCTTTCATCTTCAAGAGCATAAGCCTTCAAGCGCTCTTCTTTTTTCTGTACCAATCTGTCAGCTCTTCTCTTTCTCGACTCTTTTACTCTGTTCCTTCTTGCTTCAGCTTGGTCACTGTCAAAAAAGCGTTGATATAAAACACATCAAAAGCATAAAATCATAATTCATACCTGAGTTGCTTGGCTCTGGCATTTTCTGCCTTCTTTTTGTGGATATGTTCCATCAAGATCCTCTTGTTCTTGAACACATTACCCTTGCACTTCATGTAAAGATTGTGGTACCTACATTTGATTGAATGATATTTTAGCATTTGCCAGCACCATGTTTGAATGAACACCAAATGAAAACCATTGGTTTGTAAGTTGCATGGTTTGTCATTTCTTTGATAGCTTTGAGGCTAAGAAATGTTTATGGAATATACAACACCCTATTTGACACAATTATAAAGCCAAACAGGTCAATCTATGACATTGTAGTTGGATTACCTCATGTTTCATAAGAATACATCAGCATCCATAACACTACACAAAAAACCAAAATCAACCAGAAAATGGAAGCTTGTGGTTTTAATGTCAAATTATAAAATTGTAAGTTGCATGGTTTATCATTTCTTTGATAGCTTTGAGGCTAAGAAATGTTTATGGAATATACAACACCCTATTCGACACAACTATAAAGCCAAACAGGTCAATCTATGACATTGTAGTTGGATTACCTCATGTTTCATAAGAATACATCAGCATCCATAACACTACACAAAAAACCAAAATCAACCAGAAAATGGAAGCTTGTGGTTTTAATGTCAAATTATAAAATTGTAAGTTGCATGGTTTATCATTTCTTTGATAGCTTTGAGGCTAAGAAATGTTTATGGAATATACAACACCCTATTCGACACAACTATAAAGCCAAACAGATCAATCTATGACATTGTAGTTGGATTACCTCATGTTTCATAAGAATACATCAGCATCCATAACACTACACAAAAAACCAAAATCAACCAGAAAATGGAAGCTTGTGGTTTTAATGTCAAATTATAAAATTGTAAGTTGCATGGTTTATCATTTCTTTGATAGCTTTGAGGCTAAGAAATGTTTATGGAATATACAACACCCTATTCGACACAACTATAAAGCCAAACAGGTCAATCTATGACATTGTAGTTGGATTACCTCATGTTTCATAAGAATACATCAGCATCCATAACACTACACAAAAAACCAAAATCAACCAGAAAATGGAAGCTTGTGGTTTTAATGTCAAATTATAAAATTGTAAGTTGCATGGTTTATCATTTCTTTGATAGCTTTGAGGCTAAGAAATGTTTATGGAATATACAACACCCTATTCGACACAACTATAAAGCCAAACAGATCAATCTATGACATTGTAGTTGGATTACCTCATGTTTCATAAGAATACATCAGCATCCATAACACTACACAAAAAACCAAAATCAACCAGAAAATGGAAGCTTGTGGTTTTAATGTCAAATTATAAAATTGTAAGTTGCATGGTTTATCATTTCTTTGATAGCTTTGAGGCTAAGAAATGTTTATGGAATATACAACACCCTATTCGACACAACTATAAAGCCAAACAGGTCAATCTATGACATTGTAGTTGGATTACCTCATGTTTCATAAGAATACATCAGCATCCATAACACTACACAAAAAACCAAAATCAACCAGAAAATGGAAGCTTGTGGTTTTAATGTCAAATTATAAAATTGTAAGTTGCATGGTTTATCATTTCTTTGATAGCTTTGAGGCTAAGAAATGTTTATGGAATATACAACACCCTATTCGACACAACTATAAAGCCAAACAGATCAATCTATGACATTGTAGTTGGATTACCTCATGTTTCATAAGAATACATCAGCATCCATAACACTACACAAAAAACCAAAATCAACCAGAAAATGGAAGCTTGTGGTTTTAATGTCATTTTAAAATCTTCATGAACTTGAAAAAATTAATATTGTAGCTTTAAAACTTACAAGTGCTTGTCAATTTTTTTATCGTCACGGTATCTTTTTAAGAGTCTTCTCAGTACCCTCATTTTTCTAATCCACACAACTTTCAATGGCATACGTGCATTTGCAGTACCTTTTCTCTTACCTGTTCCCGTGTGCCTTCCTTTTCTTCTAGCAATCAGATTTTTTCTGACTCGAGCTCTTGAATGCACAGCTACAGGTTTTTCAATGATCAGACCATTCTTTATTAATTTTCTAATGTTTTGCCCTGTTTATAGATATAGTCAATTTATTACTAAAAGTTTTTCAAAAATAGTAATTACTTGAATTGGCATTGGCAATTTCACTGGTCTCATTTGGGTCTAACCAAACTTTGTTACGACCGCATTTGAGAACGGCTGCGGCCAATCTTTTTTGAGACCTCAAGGTTCTGATCGTGTTAAAATTCAAATTAATCTCAATAAAAAATTATTTCAAAATGATAGAAATTATCGGAACTTCAAGTTAAGACTAAATAATCTCGAACAAACCCCATGCTTTGAGTGAGTAAAAAGAAAGGAATCACATCAATTTCCTACTAAATATATAACAGCGCGTAATTACATTTTTTTATCAAAAAAGTCTATGCCAAAAAACATTTTAAAAATAACTTGCAAAAACATTGTTTCAAAAAAATTAACTTTTAAGAAATTGAGTAAAAAAATTATTAAAAAGACGTGAATGAAAAATTTCTTGCAATTAGTCAATTTTTGGATCTTAATATAGTTTTAAATAGAGTGATTATGAGCCGTTTAATTTACTTATTCATTGTAAATTTCATTTTTTCTCAAACTTTTATATATATATTTTACACAAAATATTTAAACTTATAGCTTTCAAAAAGAAGTTTTTGAACCTTACTCGAAGAAGACATTTATTTTGAAAGAAGAGTGTGACAATGGGTATTTGACAAATGGTTCACTCTCTGAGTGGAATAAAATTGATAATGACATCATTTTAAATTGAAAAAATCATAATCACATGCAAAAGTATAAATACGGATAAATAGATATAATAAAAACAAATCTTTGTCATTTCATTATCATAAGAGCAAACAACTTTTTCAGAGTGCTGTTTCAAGAAATAAGTTAGTGATGATGGTGAAGCATTACAAGAAACAACCACCTGCAAAACTCTTCGAAACGGATCAAGAAACTTTCAGGAGACTATTTAAATATAGCTTCAACTTAGAAATGAATTTCGAATAAATGCTTGTTTGCATGCATCATTGTGCTTGTTTGAATGCGTCTTAACGAACGATCAGATGCGGTGAATAATGAATGTTGAGCACTGAGAATTTCTTGCATGCAATCGTGACATAAAAGTTAAATCCCTTTGTATAGGGTTTATTATTGAAGGCCTATCAAGAAACATCTATGCTACAAATTTTAGAAGAAAACCAGCTACAAGCAAAAGAATGTAATGGCATTTTGACGATGTGTATGCGTAGTTCCAAATTTTTTTTGCAGTAAAAACATTATTTAACATAAACAAAAAAGCGTGGAAATGATTTGGCAAATCCGTGGCTCAAGATCCGGATTATTTATGCAATGCAGAAAGATGTTATCTGACATAACTTATGGCGCATTATTTGCAACCACATTTCACCGCAGCTTCCATATTTTTTGCTTATGAATGGAAATTATTTTCTTCAAAATAGATGTTTTTGATCAAAAGGGAACTGCTTTTGTTTATTTGTTGATGAATGTGAAGAGTGACAAAAAACTTTTTCAAAAGATATAATTGAAGATTTTTAAAAATTGTGAATGTTAATCAAGTATTTAGTTAATCGAAATTCTATAATAAAACTAATGGAAAATTAATAGTGGCATTTAATGAATGTAAATGGGTAATGTGGAAAGAAAAGATGGCGAGATGTGATAATGAGTGCTTGTGGGATGTGATAATGAGAGATTGTGGGATGTGATAATGAGAGATTGTGGGATGTGATAATGAGAGATTGTGGGATGTGATAATGAGTGCTTGTGGGATGTGATAATGAGAGATTGTTGGATGTGATAATGAGAGATTGTGGGATGTGATAATGAGAGATTGTGGGATGTGATAATGAGAGATTGTGGGATGTGATAATGAGAGATTGTGGGATGTGATAATGAGAGATCGTGGGATGTGATAATGAGAGATTGTGGGATGTGATAATGAGAGATTGTGGGATGTGATAATGAGAGATTGTGGGATGTGATAATGAGAGATTGTGGGATGTGATAATGAGAGATTGTGGGATGTGATAATGAGAGATTGTGGGATGTGATAATGAGAGATTGTGGGATGTGATAATAAGAGATTGTGGGATGTGATAAGAGAAAAATTTGATGTGTTAAACTGGAAAGAAAAGTTGATGCATGTAAAACAAGTCACTAATGCCTTTGGCATGTTGGTCTCTCGATAAATTAAAATCATAGTGACCAAATGAAACGTTTTTAATGAGTTTTAGTACATATAAAAAGCTAAAATTTGATTCTTCTTAATTAAGTTGAGTTGATATTTTTCACCTAGATATGGACACTCGATTTTATGTTATTGTGAGGTTCATTCATTAGCAAGCACGCATCCAGGTTTTTTCACTTTGACCCTTATTATAAACCTACATACTAAAATTTATCCCTAAATATTTTACAGCTTAGTTTTCTCTGTTCCAGCTACCATGGCTTGGTCATCTGCAAACTTTACTGCTTTGATCAGTACTCCACTCTACTTTGACCCTCTTCTCCAGTGAGTGCAGAGCTTCCTTCATCATTGCTTCTGAGTAAATGTTTAACAGTAAAGACGAAATGAGGCATCCTTGTTTTACGCCTCTTCCTATTAAGCAAGACTCAGTTACTTCTGAATTAATTCTCACCACGGCGGTCTGTTCCATATAAAGTTCTGCAATCAGCCACCTATCTCTCCAATCAACCCCTATTTCCCCATCAGCATCTTTAGTTTCTTCCAGTCAACACGATCAAATGCTTTCTCATAATCTACGAATCAGAGGTATAGATCCTTATTGAATTCTATTCTGCACTCCACTAAGCACCTCATCACTCCAATAGCTTCTCTCGTGCCTCTACTCTTGAGGAATCTAAGCAAATCTTTTCCAAGAACTTTTCAGCTTTCGTTTCCATGTTTCCTAATTATAGGTCATTGAAAATGAGGTATATAAATCATAAAATCAGGTCATATGTATGTTTCTTGAAAATTTTAGGGATTATTTATATTTCCTGATCATAAACATTGCTTGCACCATATAGCGCATGAGTATAAATAGTTGGAAGCAGGTTAGGTGGAGCAGTTTTGAACATAAAACACCCATCAAGTTTGTTGTCTTGAAACTAAATATTTTTAAAATTGGAATCCAAGTGTGTGGTGAGTATATTATATTCGATTCTTCATTATTGTGTGAAAGTTGCATTATCAAATTGTTAACTGGCCAACAAAAACAACTATGTTTCAAATGATTCATTTGAAATTGTGGAAAGAGATTATAGAAGATATTATAATCGTAAATAACCATTCAAAAAAGTCATGTCAGCAATCACGAGAGAAAACCTTCTGCTTCAGCTACTGACCATGACTGCTGTCATACACGCCAGTTTCTCCAAGGACCAGATACGGGCCTTTTTGAACGATGACAAGAAGCCATGTATGTATGCGCACAGCCGTCGAGTCGCCATCCTATGCTAATTTAAAAGAAAACTTCGTTTCAATATAATCAAAATACAAAAAAAATCATATGTAGAGTTTTTTTGATTTCATATATAAAGTTTCAAGTTTTAAAAGATCAAAAAACATGACAAACTATCTCACCCCTAAAACCCGCACCATCACCATCATCTCTACCCCACCACCACCACCACCACCACCACCACCACCACCACCACCACCACCACCAACACCACCATTACCAACACCACCTCACCATCACCACCACCACCACCTCACCATCACCATCACCTCCATCCCCACCACCATCATCTCCACCCCTACCACCATCACCTCCACCCCACCATCACCACCACTACCACCACCACCACCACCGCCATCACCACCACCACCATCACTATCTCCTCCACCATCACTATCTCCTCCACCTCACTATCACCACCACCACCACCATCAGCTCCATCCCACCCCCACCATCACCATCACCTCCACCTCCACCCCCACCACCATCACTTCCACTCCACCACCGCCATCCTCTCTACCCCACCATCACCATCACTTCCATCCCCACCACCATCAAGCATTCTCGCATTTATTTGGGAAAAGAGACACACAGTCGGAAGAATGGAAAAACTTTTTAACTAATTATGACACTGAAGACAAGAAAGGAAGAGAGAATAGCGGCAAATTGAACGTAGAACATTACCACAAGCGAACAAAACACGAAAGTGCCACTGATGCCTTCTTGAGGGACCTTGCTGAAAAAATCATCAAAGGTATGTAGAAAAGGCTATATAAAAGCTTGAGGTAAACAAACACAGTATGATTCTCGAAAATTTTACGTTGATAACGAAAAGCTTCGTATCTTAATAAACTAACTAGTGTTCTGAAATTATATTCGTTTTATTGTGGCTTTTGAAAAGTTCAAACACAAAGTATTCATCAAGTGATATTACAAGCTAGACTTCCGCAAAAATTGTGATTGATAATTACATTATGTTTGTTTACCTCACATTAAAAATGCATTTCCACAAATACCTCGGTACGCTTTTTGAAATGCCTTCCTGTGAATGGTGGCTTTGAAGCACTTTTATTACTGAAGATTAAAAAATTAATTTCAACGCGCAATTTATAAAGGCATTAATGCCATTGCGTCGAGCGCCAACCGCTTCGAATAGCCATTTTCAAAGAGAATAGCTTTAAATTCTCTTTTGATAAAAAGAACTGAATACTTTGGTTCTTGAGGATGCTACTTTGGCGCAATTATAAACGAAAAAATTGAAATAACCAAAAAATAAGAAATTTTATGAAACTCAAATTTGGGTTAAAAATGAGAGATGAAATTATTTGGACTGTATAGAATGAGAATAGTTTCGTGTTGTGCGTGAGGTTGGCAATTTTAAGGGGTTTCGAAAAAATTAGAATATTTCTGGATTGGACTTTTATATAATAATTAAAATTTTGAAAGTTGAAATTGTCCATACACCTTTCAAATAAAAATTTTTTATAATCTCAACAAAAGCTTTAAATAAATGATCACATGTTGATTCTAAAAACGTCTACTTTGCACTCAAGAGCTCAACTACAGTTCAAATGTTACTTTATTATTTTATAGGTTGGTGGGAAAGGGAGCAAAAACTGTGAAGACCTCATGGGTCTGATGTCCACACATTGATCTGGTGTCAACTCATTGAAACATAAACTTTTAAAACCTACTTTTGACAATAAATTGTGTGTTCTGGGCCTTCGAGCTATTTCGGCATTAAAAATATTTATATCAATGATGTGCCGGAAATAAAAGTGATGGCGAAGTAGGCTTGAATTAAATAGTGGCACCCACAATAAAAATATACAAAATAATTGAAATTATTTAAAAAAGAACAAATTATAAATTTTGTCGAAAACTAGTAACAGTATCAACAAAAAAACTAATTAAAAAATGAGAAACAATTTAATAGCTAAAAAATATTAGGAAAATAAATTTGTAAGGCAACGTTCGCTCTAAATCCGACAACGCACATCCCCGTAACCAAGCCACTTGTCGGTAACTATGTACTAACAAAAGAAAACACTTTGGCCACCTGAAAATCAATAGCTATTCTCAAACTTTAAATTGATAATGAAAAATCTTGTAGGTTATGAATCATACTGCCATCCTCGACTAAAACACGAAGGATCCAAATATGCTCTAAAGAATAAATCCACCGGAAACTGGTTCAGTCATTTTAAGGCAGATGAAGACCTATTTGAGCAAAAAGGTATCTATGAAAATGATGAAAATGAAAGATGTGAGAGTGATAGAAGAAGGAGGAAGTATAAGCGACAAGATGAAGAAATCACTTGGTACAACCATGAAGAAAACAGAGATTTTAAGCCTCCCAAAAAAGAAAGATTAAGGTCAGAAGAAGCATTAAATTTAAAAAAAAAAATGGATGCTGAAAGTCAAAATGATGATGGCAAACTTGAAGTTTTTGTGAGAGGTGGGGTGCATAGAGAGGAAGTGGTGAATAACAAAAAAAAAATACAGGGGAAGCAGAAGAGGCCAGTGTGGTTCAATCATCCTGATAAAGAAGATGTGCATGTTGAGAGGGAGTATTTCGAAGATGAACTCATCCAGGCTCCCAAAACTCGACTCACAACAGAAAACGCCATTGAATACAAAGATAGGAACGTAGCTGGTAGTGATTTTGTGAGACGAACAGAAGAGTTTGATAAGCAAAAAATGGTAGATGATGGGTGGAGACCGGAAAGTAGAGTAGGGTTGCACCCAAGATGTGAGTCGGAATGTTGGTTTCACCACAAGGAGGATGTAGATGGAAAGACGGAGCATATTGCAAGAAAATGGCCATCGAAGTCGGCTCAAGAAACCTATCTCAAGTCGCAAGGGGAAACAATGCGCGATGTTTTCCAAAGTGAAGCTGCATCACAAAATAACATCTTGAAAAAAGCTGCGATCATCGACAACAAGGGCCACTCATATCATCTTGCAAGGCCTTTCAAGGAACATTTCCTAAATCAAATACACATGCAAAACTCTGAAGGAATGATGAAAATGGTTCTTAATCAGAATGAAAACTCATCTTTCAAAGAACCAATCAACTACGCCAGAACAGTCAAACCTGAAGCCAGAGTATCGAGTGAAAAGCACAAAGGAACTTTAATGGCTGAATGCATGTCTGGATATGCAGAAAGAGCATCCAAGAGCTTTGAGTGCAAAGCAGCAAGAGTGAAGATGGAAATTTTAGCAAAACACAGAGGAGGTGACATGGCGTTGGCAATTAATGGTCAGTTGTCAGGAAGCAACAAAAATGGCCCACTCAGGGCAATCAAACCTGAAGGTAGCAGTAACGCTCTCAAGGCCAGAGGAACCCTCAAGAACAATTTGCAAACGACCAGCCAGCACGAAGTACTAAAATCACAACCTAGACTAAGGTCGGCTGAAGCCAAAGCCATTGCCAGAAAATATTACCACGGGAGTGTTGACAATTTAATCTTCTGATACGCCAAATTTTGCGTTTGTGTTTTATTTGAATCTGAGTTTTTGAGTGATTTTATTTTTGAAACGTTTGAAAAAAATAAAAAGTAAAATAGTTAAGTTTTTTTATTATTGAAAAATGACTTAAATTTGCTTTTAGATATTTTAATTTTGAAGCTGTGACTGCCTGAAACGGCTTTTTTCTTCTCGACTTTTTCTTCGTCATTGACCAGACTGTCCAAACTGTGCTTGCTCAAACTTCCATTGATGGAATTCAAAAAAGTTTCGCTCTGGCTTTTAGAAGTGTTTTTGTTGCCCAATATTGAGTTTTGGCTTGATTGGCTCGACTGTGAAGTTAAACTTACGTTGCTTGAAGTTACCAAATGGATCTCTAGTTTAGAGTTGAGCCTTTTTCTTGGCAAACTACTAGAATTTCTCGCCATTGGAGAAAATTTGCTTGAAAAGTTTGGGGATTTTGAAAAGTGGTTTTTCTCAAGATTGGAACAAGACAAATTGAGAGTGGATAAAGTGTCAGGAGATTTCAAAAAGGTGAAGAGCCGGGGGAGCTCAGCTTCCTTCGCCAGTTTGAAAACAATATCTTTTGAGTCGGTGTTAACTTCATTATCTTGAAGAGGTTGGGAAGGTGCCTGAAATAGACGATCAAAATAGTTAATTTCGTTTCGAGAGCAGCATTCCAAATCTAATAAAAAATTTCTTCGGTCTTCCAAGTTCTTTGGCATGTAAGTGTTTTGTTCCAATATATCACATGGTAAAAGTTTCATGATTAAGACATGACCATCTTTTCTTCCAGCAAACATCACATATCCATAATCCATAGATTCTAGAGTAGTGAGTTGTTCATGTACATTTGCTTGAGCCACTGTTTCGCCATCACTCACCCGACCTACCTTCAACAAACATGTCACCTTGTCAAACCAAAAACAGTATTTACCGTCATAAGTAAGCTTAATCAGGTGTTTTTCAAAAAAATTTTTTTCTTTGAAATCTCCCTTCTCAAAAGACACAATCATCTTACCTCTCTTCAAGTCCCACACTCGCAATTGGTCGTCCACGCCGTAGGAGCCATTTTTAGAAAAGTCACAGATTCCATTCTCACTCAAACCACTCATCTCAAACTTTGCTTCGCCATTTTCTTCGAAGCTCCACAAAACAACGGTGACATCATGAGGAGAAGAGGAAGTGACGAGGACTGAATGGTAGTTGTTTGGGATGGTCTGCAACGAATGACACGAAGAAAATGCGAATCTTTTGGAAGGGGCCATGTTCTTGAGGTTGTATAAAATGACGTTGGTGCTTGCGTCGATATACAGCAAAAAAGATGAGTCAAGGGTGAAAAGTGGGTTTTTAGCTTCATAAAAACAAACTATTTTTTCTTTTTTTTTCACGCTCCAAAGATTCACTTTATCTTGTTCTTCATGGCAGTCATGCGTCGCCATAAAATCCCAAGTCCCACTAAACTCAAACTGCTTACAGATGTGATGTGGTTCTGAATGACCTGTGAAAACTATTTGGTTCTTGTGTAGATTCAACAAACTTATATACCATTGGCTAAGAGTGTTAAGCAAAAATGCCAGATATTTTCCATCGTAAGAGCACTTCATCTCAATCAGTCTGCCATATTTGGAGAAAGGAATGAGATTTGAGCTCGTGCCAGTCGAAACGTTCCAAACATCTACGCCGAATCGATCAAAAAACTTGTATCCACTAGAACTTGAATTGAGAGCGAAGTACGATTTAATGTAGACTAGTCTGTTAGTGGGAGAACAAGCGACACAATCTACGGGATTCATATATACTTTGGTGGCTTTTATCTTAATGTTTTCTTTGATATCCAAGTCCCAAACCCTCACAGCTGAATCAATTGTTGAGCCCGTCGCAATGACATTTCTGCTTTTGGAAATGCACCAGGGGTACGGGAAATCGACGGTTGAATGGATGGTTATTTTTCTAAGGTACTCTCCATTTCCAGAATTCCAAATGTTTAAATGGTTACTCGAGCTTGCTAAGATTAAGTTGCCGTCGTGGTTAAATGAAGATTTGTTGAATGTGTTCGGGAGAGTTTTTAGAAAGGACTCGTCAGAGGTTTTTTTAACATCTTTCATTACAACAACAAGCTCTAGTTGAAGATCAACATTGACAAGTTTGCTTTTGCTCACGTTTACTAATAAGTTCTTTGCTCGAGAGTAGCAGACATTGAGTTCAAAAAGTTCCGGTACCAAACTGACTCCCTGTAAAATTATCGTGGGCTTTCTCATTGAGTACTCGTCAAGATTTTTCTTCATGACAATTCTTCCGAAAGATTCACTTTGCAAATCAATATTTATCACTGATAATACACAACTTTTTTCATAACCACAAAAAAGAAGTTTATCATCAGAAGATACTGCAAGAATGCTCACGTTGCTGTCATCATTCTGGTCAAATGAAGATATCAGCACATTACTGTGTATTTCAAACATTTTTGTAATGGTGTGCTGTGAAATGAAAATAAATTTTCCGTTGTAAGTAAGGGCACAGGGTAAGTATGTTTTGCTTTGACAAAAATCATCAATCGTGCCAATTTCTTCACCCCTTTCTACGTCAAAAATCTCTTTTTGTCTACAAAACAAGTTTCCACCTATGAATGCTCGTCTGGAAACAAATAAATATCAAAAAATAATTTGCATTTATTTAGATTTCATCAACCACCTGATGTTAGCTTTCCTAGAACCAATCTTATGAAGGCACTGACCCGTCATCGAGTTAATCACCATCATTGGGGTTTCCGTCTGGTCCGAATCCACCACTAGCAAGTTATTATCCCTGGATTGGAAAAGTCTTGTCATTCTTCCAGGTCTCACGTTTGATACGTCAATGATTCTGTTTCGTTCCCCATCAGAAAGATCCCAGAAGGCTAAGTACCCATCTTTGGAAACGGAGACTAATTCATTTGACGAATCATTGATGAGCAGATCACAAACTTGTTGGTTGTGCCCTTCCAACACAAATATGGTGGCTGATTTTGGGGGTTCGAAGCACGGAATAAGAGGAAGCAAAAAAGAATGTTTTAAAGAGTGTTGGTCGCATTGATGCAGAAAGTTTTTTAGTCCATTTTGTGAAGATTTCAAAGCGAATTCATTGGTATCAGTTTTCTCATTCGTAAAATGATTAAGCAGACGACCAACGAGATCAAAAGCCAAAGATTTTGGATTGTCATTAATTTTTCTTCCGCTCATTCTAAGTGCATTGAATAAAAGAGAAACATCAGGGGAATTTTCGCAATGGTTGAGAAAAAGGGAGTAGTCGAGAAGGGCTTCGTGTAGAGACATGGCTGTGAGTTTGGTGTACAACCAAGTGTAGTTTAAAAGAACTTTTTGCCGCAGATCCACGTACATTTTGCTCATGAGCAAGTGATATGGCAACTCAGAAAGCTTTCTCAAATTGAAATTTTCTTCACAACTTTGTCCGCTTACAATTTTGCCAAAGACTAAAGGTTGTGAAGGAACCTTGCGATCTTCGGATCCTTCGGAGTTTTTTAAATTGAGAAATTTTATTTGTTTTTTTGAGTAGGTAAATGGCTTTTTGTTTCTTTCACCCCAAGTGCCCAAGAAGTAATGCGCCAAAACTTTGTGGATGTAATTCACGTGCTGCTCGTCACACAAATATCTTTTCTGGGCCACATTGATGAACTGGGCGTGGAACCAAGAATACACCATCGTGCCGTTTGATTCTTTCTGTATGATATAACTCGAAAGCTCTAGAAGAAGTCTGGGAACTAGAAGAGGAGGGATTCTGCGCAGAGGAGGCAACCAATGTTGGAAAACATCATTAAGCACTTCATCATCGAGAGAAAGGATGTCTTCCAATTCTACATCACTTAATCCGTTCCTTGAAGCAGTTAAGTAAGAAAGGGTGTGTTTGACAAATATTTGACCGTGCGTACATTCAACCCTGTCGAAAAGGCTGCTGATGATGGCTTCAATGGTATGTTGGAGAACAGTTTGTTTTGGAGTAAAGTATGACCTCCATCGGCAAACCTCTTCGAAAACCAATTTGCTAAAAAGTGGTAAACTGCATGAAGAAAGAGCGGTATGAACTAAGTCAAATTGACTGGAACTGAGATCCTTGCTACAACTATGCAGCCATTCTTTAATCAAATTTAAAGAAAGTTGCCATCCTAAAGATCGAATCTCTATGAAGTTTGAATTTTTGACATCTAGCATTTGAGCTTTCAGAGAATTCAAAATGTTGAAAGCATCAGGAACAGTTGAGACAATTAGTCTTACATGTGCAGGTAGTTCAAATGGCAACCAGGCCAAACTGTGCGCTTTGTGTGATAAGCCTAGCTGGTCCAAACCATCAAAAAGAAGTATCAAAGGATGTTCTTTGGAAGCCAACTGAATGGGAATAAGTGTTGATATAAAAAGAATTTCATATAGGAGAGTTATTCAAAACTTACAAAAACTCGCGTTGAAATAAAATTCAGTAATCGATATGACCTTTATATACTCTGGAAAATTTGTATAAAAGACATACTTTAAGGAGTTCGTGAAAATAAAGAACAAGGCCAGGAAAATCTTCTGGCACGTTTGTTTGATGAATCTGGTAAGCTAGTGAAATTTGCCAACACACACTGCTCAACAAGAGTCGGATGTTGCAACTGAGAAAAGTGGTCCCTGTTGTTGGAGATGATGCTTGTTTCATAGAGATCTATCAAAGTATCAAACCACCATTAGCTAAAACCAATGGCAATAGGAAATGACCTAAAAATCTGTAAACAACTAGTGGTCGAGTTTCTTGCTGGAACCAATTGTCTACTTCAAATACTACCTTGCAAGAGCATAGGCAATTTGAGATAGTAACTCAAACCTTATTTGATTATAGAAGTCATACTTTTGCGCTGACCGAAGTCTTTCCACTACCATATTCTCCATACAGCACCAATGGCTTGTTGGCCAACGCTTCACCAGGGAGTGATTTGGATGCAGAGTTGTTTCTTGCGCTGACATAACACCGAATCTAAAGTTGTATCAAATTAAGCTTTTATGTGAGCTATGTTTCTATCATTAGAAATAAAGAAGGTATATTGAATGAAATGAACTTTTTTGAGAACGTCTTCTCTACCCCGCAAACTCTCACTCCGAAGCCTAGCCATCCGTAAGTGTTGCACCAGCTCCACCACCCTCGGAAGGAAATTTATTTTCTGGATTTTTTGGGAACATTTTCCTATGAGCCATTTCATTTTATCTTTGAAAATAATTGAAAACTCCTTCAAATATTCTTCATTGTCAGAAGGGTCTTTGTTATCAGTATCTTTCCAATCTACCTAACAATAATGATAAAAATCATTGAGTTATCAAGATATTGTATGAAATGAGTCGGAATACAGATGAATCTTGAAATAACAAGTGGGTTATGAAGTAAACTTGAAAGTACTAAAAGTAATGACATCGAAGTACTCGTAATTTCTCTCATCTTTCAGCGCTCTCACTATCTTCTTCTCTTTCAATTTCTCTAATAGATTGTGTGCTTCCTCATCGATCTGGGAGGCTTGAAAGTCCAAGTAGGGTTTGCACCTGTTTGAGTCCATATGCTTTTCAAGGTTTCTAATTGTTCTCACAAAACACAAACACTTTTCGTCAGCATTGGCAACATTCAAGAGCCCTCTCTCAATCTCATACTCTGTCACTGCATTTTAATAATTATTACAAATTTCATTAAATATCTTAAAACTTTTTTCACCTGAAACAAAATATTTTTCTTTGTTGGCAAGAGAAAGTTTGCCTTTTTTGAAACTCAGCTCTGAGCCTTTACGCAGGACCTCCAACAATTTTGCACGGATTTCATTCCACGAGTTTTGGGCCTCTGTTTGTTTTGTCATATCCTCCTGCAATATTTGCCATATGTCAACAATTTAAAATATGGAACCAACGGTAATGAAAATCCTGATAAAACTCACTTGGTTGGAAATGTCCGGGAGAATGGAGCTGATGGGTTGAAGAACATACACGCATGGGATGCTGTTGCAATCCTTGCTGAACCAACAATCCAAAAGTTCCACCTCTCTCTGGTCCTTCGCTTGGGTCAAATATAGGAAATTCATAATTTAATACAGCTTTGCATTTAATACGTAAATGTCAGTAGTAGTAGTAGTAAAGCATTCGATCTTCATTTCGGTGACGTGACAGTTCGTTAGAAGTCAGCCCCGTATCTTTTTGAAGTACGTCTTTCAGTGTTATATTTAGACTTCCTCTTCTACGGGCCTCATCAGTACAACAGAAGGTTTGTAGACTTGTTGTGCCGAGCTACATGTCCAGCAAGCGTTAACCGTCTTCTCTTGATTATGTTAGACACTTTTGGAATTTGAACGTATAGCTGGACATTTAGGCGGTCCCTCCAAAAGGCATTATTGACTCTTCTGAGCATGCGAATCTAGGTGCCATCAACTTTCTTCACCGCAGCATTGATCATTACCCAGGATTCACACCCGTATAGCAATATGAACTCTGCAGTAGATTTGAAAGTCCTTACTATCGTTTCTGTGGTAATACGAGAATTTCAGATTTTTTCTAGAAAGTTGAGAGCACTCTATGGTTTTCCAAAATAGGGAGTTGATATTTCGTGAAGAGTTTGTGTAGCCTCCCAAATAAAAAAAATCATCAACTTTTTCAATTTCGTCACCATTTATAGCAAGAATATGACTCTATACAGAGATTGAAGTGCGTTGCTTTGGTCTTGCTAGCGTTAAGGAAGAGATTTTTTTGAGCTTCAACACTTCTAAGACCACCAAGACTAAGGGGTAAATAGGTTTCATTGTCTTGAGTGAATCCTCTATCTCATTTGCACTAAATTCAGCAGTACTAGTTTCTGAATTGATGTCAAACAAGTTTACGTAGTTAAACTGATCTTGATCAACGTTTTTGTTAGCAGAAACTAGATTTTTGAACTGGTCTTTCCAGATTTTGAGACAATTTTCTACTTGGATTGAGATGACAGATTTTTCATTGTTAAAAATTCCTTTATCAGACTGCAATCATTTTTAAGCTTTTCACGTGATCCCCTTTTTGAATTCTGAAAGGGCTTCATTGAGTCTAGCGTCTTCAAGGCGGTCATATGCCTGGCATTGGGTTGGAGCTTTTTTGGTGTTTGATTGGGGTAGATCCATGTTTTTTTACAGTAGGGGGAGTTCGTTTTGGACGGTTCGGTAGTTTCTTTTTTCCGAGTTCATTACATATGGATACAAAGGATGTGTAAGTCTGTTGATCTTTTGGTAAGGCGTCAAATTTTGGAGAGATTAAATCGTCTATGGTAGTGGCTAGATCATTGTCATAGCACAGTTCCTGCCAGTAAAGAGAGTTTCTTGTTGATGTTTTTGGAGCACAAGGACTCAGTCTGACTTTTGCCGTTACTATTTTGTGATCACCATCAATAGTAGCAGAAGAAGTATGGGCTTGGCAGTCAGTAAAACAGCTTCTCCAGCGTTTTCTGAAAAGAATATATCGACTATATAGTCGATTTGAGCCAGGTGTCTAGCGGGATGTCTCCATGTTCATAATTTCCGGTGATGTTTCTGAAAAAGCGTATTACTGGCCGAAAGATTGTGTTGTTGGAGGAAAGTTTCAAGAAGCTCACATTTTGGTTCGTGAGGCCACGATATGAAAATTTACCAGATGAAGTTGTTGTGGGAAGGTATGGTAAAGGTCAGGTCACCTAATTGTTTGTAAAACCTTTCTTCTTTTATATGTCAAAAAACCATCTATTTTTTACTGATTTAAAAAATTTTATAAATGACGCTTTTAAATTTTCTCGCAAAGCTTAATATAAAAGTTTTCAAAATTATAATTTAAGAAATTGACTAGACTAAAAACTTTGCATCGGCCGGGAATCGAACCCGGGCCGCCCGCGTGGCAGGCGAGCATTCTACCACTGAACCACCGATGCTCGCAAAAAACTAATATACTAAGCATTCATATATTGGTCTAGTTTAAAAAAAAAATAACATATTCAATTAACTTTTTTCGGCAATTAAAACAAGTTCTTCTTTCATATTTTCAAATTCACAAGCTTCTATTGTGGGAGGAAAAGGTCGAAAACCGTACTTCTGTCCCAGCAGCACCTTTCAGGGTCCATGGTCTTTCATGTTTCAATCGATTCATGACCAAGAATGCATTCAACTTAATCGAGTTCAAAATATGACAACACACCACAAAGTTAGGACCAGCTGAAACGTTCTTGCAGTTCTCAATTTCTTGGAGGCAGAAATCAATGATGGTGTGGTTGTCGTGTGCTTCTTCCCGAATTCCCCATCTCAAATCTACCATCTGCAAACAAATTTCATCTTCAAACTAACTTCTCGCAATTAATTTCGAATTTATACTAAATGATCTGAGTACGTTCCAAAAGGTCAAACGAGACTTCTTTGAGTTAATACGGTAAAAATAATGAAACAAACTTGGGAATCTATTATGCTTACTAAAAATTACTCAATTTAGTTCGT
The DNA here is from genome assembly GCA_964035795.1 of Pterobdella sp. o SKG-2022. Taxonomy (NCBI): domain Eukaryota; kingdom Metazoa; phylum Annelida; class Clitellata; order Hirudinida; family Piscicolidae; genus Pterobdella; species Pterobdella occidentalis. The sequence goes on along the minus strand of OZ038323.1, from coordinate 12,219,469 downwards.
TTTACAAAACTTATTGTCCTCATCGCTCAATTCTGCCCAGCCACTATCTCAAAAGTATGAAATGTAGGATTCAGAGAATTTACATAAACTCTCAACATTCTGAATGGCTATTTCATATCATATCTACTTTTTAACAAAATATCGTTTTACTTTTCGAAATAAGAATGTGAATAACAAGCTTATTATACTTTTGAAACGTACTTAACGTACCTTGTGTTTATTTAAATTGTATCGGAAAGTATGTTAAAAATTTCAAAGACAGAACGTGGTACTTGGAAATCTAGTCTGTAGGTGCTTTTGCAGAATTGCTTCAACTCGGGATAGACAGAACTCATAAGCAGGTTTCGCTCATGAACCATATCTTTTTGAATATTGCATAATTAAATTTGTATTTTGTAGCAGCTATAGTTCAGTCAATTTTTATGCATATTTTAATCTTTTGATATCTTTTGAGCATGATTGTTTAAGCATGTGCTTGATAACTTTTGAGCATGATAGTTTTAACACATGTGCTTGATATCTTGTGAGCATGATAGTTTTAACCCATGTGCTTGATATCTTGTGAACATGATAGTTTTAACCCATGTGCTTGATATCTTGTGAGCATGATAGTTTTAACACATGTGCTTGATAACTTTTGAGCATGATAGTTTTAACACATGTGCTTGATAACTTTTGAGCATGATAGTTTTAACACATGTGCTTGATATCTTGTGAGCATGATAGTTTTAAAACACGTGCTTGATATCTTGTGAACATGATAGTTTTAAAACACGTGCTTGATATCTTGTGAACATGAAAGTTTTAACACATGTGTTTGATATCTTGTGAGCATGATTGTTTAAGCATGTGCTTGATATCTTGTGAGCATGATAGTTTTAACACATGTGCTTGATATCTTGTGAGCATGATAGTTTTAACACATGTGCTTGATAACTTTTGAGCATGATAGTTTTAACACATGTGCTTGATAACTTTTGAGCATGATAGTTTTAACACATGTGCTTGATAACTTTTGAGCATGATAGTTTTAACACATGTGCTTGATATCTTGTGAGCATGATAGTTTTAAAACACGTGCTTGATATCTTGTGAACATGAAAGTCTTAACACATGTGTTTGATATCTTGTGAGCATGATAGTTTTAACCCATGTGCTTGATATCTTGTGAACATGATAGTTTTAACCCATGTGCTTGATATCTTGTGAGCATGATAGTTTTAACACAAGTGCTTGATATCTTGTGAGCATGATAGTTTTAAAACACGTGCTTGATATCTTGTGAACATGAAAGTCTTAACACATGTGTTTGATATCTTGTGAGCATGATAGTTTTAACCCATGTGCTTGATATCTTGTGAACATGATAGTTTTAACCCATGTGCTTGATATCTTGTGAGCATGATAGTTTTAACACAAGTGCTTGATATCTTGTGAACATGATAGTTTTAACCCATGTGCTTGATATCTTGTGAGCATGATAGTTTTAACACAAGTGCTTGATATCTTGTGAACATGATAGTTTTAACCCATGTGCTTGATATCTTGTGAGCATGATAGTTTTAACACATGTGCTTGATAACTTTTGAGCATGATAGTTTTAACACATGTGCTTGATAACTTTTGAGCATGATAGTTTTAAAACACGTGCTTGATATCTTGTGATCATGAAAGTCTTAACACATGTGTTTGATATCTTGTGAGCATGATAGTTTTAACCCATGTGCTTGATATCTTGTGAGCATGATAGTTTTAACCCATGTGCTTGATATCTTGTGAACGATAGTTTTAACCCATGTGCTTGATATCTTGTGAGCATGATAGTTTTAACACAAGTGCTTGATATCTTGTGAGCATGATAGTTTTAACACATGTGCTTGATAACTTTTGAGCATGATAGTTTTAACACATGTGCTTGATATCTTGTGAGCATGATAGTTTTAACACATGTGCTTGATATCTTGTGAGCATGATAGTTTTAACCCATGTGCTTGATATCTTGTGAGCATGATAGTTTTAACCCATGTGCTTGATATCTTGTGAACATGATAGTTTTAACCCATGTGCTTGATATCTTGTGAGCATGATAGTTTTAACACAAGTGCTTGATATCTTGTGAGCATGATAGTTTTAACACATGTGCTTGATAACTTTTGAGCATGATAGTTTTAACACATGTGCTTGATAACTTTTGAGCATGATAGTTTTAAAACACGTGCTTGATATCTTGTGATCATGAAAGTCTTAACACATGTGTTTGATATCTTGTGAGCATGATAGTTTTAACCCATGTGCTTGATATCTTGTGAGCATGATAGTTTCAACCCATGTGCTTGATATCTTGTGAACATGATAGTTTTAACCCATGTGCTTGATATCTTGTGAGCATGATAGTTTTAACACAAGTGCTTGATATCTTGTGAGCATGATAGTTTTAACACATGTGCTTGATAACTTTTGAGCATGATAGTTTTAACACATGTGCTTGATATCTTGTGAGCATGATAGTTTTAACACATGTGCTTGATATCTTGTGAGCATGATAGTTTTAACACATGTGCTTGATATCTTGTGAGCATGATAGTTTTAACCCATGTGCTTGATATCTTGTGAGCATGATAGTTTTAACCCATGTGCTTGATATCTTGTGAGCATGATAGTTTTAACACATGTGCTTGATATCTTGTGAGCATGATAGTTTTAACACATGTGCTTGATATCTTGTGAGCATGATAGTTTTAACCCATGTGCTTGATATCTTGTGAGCATGATAGTTTTAACACATGTGCTTGATAACTTTTGAGCATGATAGTTTTAACACATGTGCTTGATATCTTGTGAGCATGATAGTTTTAACCCATGTGCTTGATATCTTGTGAGCATGATAGTTTTAACACATGTGCTTGATATCTTGTGAGCATGATAGTTTTAACACATGTGCTTGATATCTTGTGAGCATGATAGTTTTAACCCATGTGCTTGATATCTTGTGAGCATGATAGTTTTAACACATGTGCTTGATAACTTTTGAGCATGATAGTTTTAACACATGTGCTTGATATCTTGTGAGCATGATAGTTTTAACCCATGTGCTTGATATCTTGTGAGCATGATAGTTTTAACACATGTGCTTGAAAAAAGACGAAAGCAAAAGCTTGAGCACCAATAACTTGCAGCTCATCTTTCTCAAATAAAGCTTTTCTCTCCTCCATATAACCATGATAGTTCTTTATTATTGTATAAAAAAAACAGAAATTGAAGTAGCGCATTTATTTGAAACAAAAATACTTATTGCCAAATTCAAATTGCCAATCAAAAATGATACTGGTAGATAGATACGAAAATTTTAAATCCGGTTTAATCCCCCCTATACTGAGGATGGCCAGGTTTGCTTTAATTACAAAACATTTACTACAATTTTATATGTTCCTAATCTCCATTTCTCCCTATCCAACGCATCTTTCTCTTGAGCCAACTTTAATAATTTCTGGTAGTCATTTGTTTTTCCACTCAACTTTCGGTCTACCCTTCTTTTTTAAACCATCAATTTTAAAAGTGAGTGCCTTTCTCAAAACATTCTCTTCATCCCTTCTCATTACATGACCAAACCATTTTACACCGCTAGCTTTAGCTTAATGTCTCTAAAGTTTCTTATTAACCTAAACTATCAATTAAGGATTTACTTTTAAACCTATCTGATAACTTCACCCCAAAAATCGCTCTAATCATAGCCCTTTCTGTTCTTTTCAAAATATCCAATTCATTTAGTTTAAGACACCAAACCTTACTCCCAAATAGCTGGTATATGCTGAAAAAGTTGAAAACAAACCCGAGAATGTGGAAGATATGAAGACCCTCACAACCTTGGAAGATAGTTGAGGAACATTATTCGTTTTTCCTTTTACCAAGTCACACAGTATCCCGTCCAAGTTGTCACCAGACTCGCAAAACTGGGTGGCTGACGATAAAGAACGACAAACCTTGCTGGGTTGTCTGCTTGAGTGCAGGCATAATGACTTGGGTCGTAAATGCATCATGTTCTTTTCTCTTTCCGATACTACTCACAGTTCTAAACCATCAAAATCTACAATCAAAAAAAAATTTCATGTAGATATATAAGCAAGTGTGACAATTATAATGATTCTGCAGCCACTTTGATGCCTCTTATAATGACTGCGGCACAACTCCCACTTAAAATTATCACTTACAAGTAACATTCCTTAAAACTAGCCTCGTACTTCTCGGTAGTGATGACGTCGCTAGTTGCAAAAGATTAACCACCATGAGCTTTGGAGGCTTGCGAGAAGGGCTTGAGTGGTTGCTATGTATTGTCGTGTAGTTATGAATATGGCCAAATATGTTTGATTTAAGCCTTTTCAGTATTATCATCCCTATATAAAAATTATGATTGAAGGAAAAATATTTGAACGGCATCTTAATTACATCCGGATGCAGCTTAAATGCATTGACTAATAATTATCATTAATTCTTTTTATACGACTTGCCTCTATTCAGCCGAAAGGCCAATGTGTGAAGGCAGCTTGGTATACCGGCAACAAAGACAGTGTACAGAAAGAGAAACGAAGAATGTCATGATAACCTTCAGTATCAAGAGTTTCAATTTTAATTTTGAATTGAGTGCTATGTTCAAATGTACTTGACTTAAAGTCTGTTACATAAGTTGATATAGAGAAGCTTCGTACCAATTAAATAATCAATATTATCAGTTTTAATGCTTCAAATAAGTTGGTTTTTTGGTGGAATCTTGTGGGTACATTTGGAAACTGTATAGATCCTGCCACGACCTCGCCAGACTATTTCTTGAGCGAGCTTTTATGAAAAAGTGCAAAATTTTTGTGCATTTTAATAAACAATGGTTAAAAGTTAAGAGAAATAGCAATAAAATGCAGTGGAAAAGTTAAGTAGGAACCCAATAATGGGACAAAAATTTTGAAATGCAGCCGAGATTCAAAAACTTAATGCATTAGCGTATAATTATCAAGCACCGTACGCAATCTTAATTGAAAATGATTCGTAATAGTTGTCTGACAAACACTCTTGAAGAAAAAATAATTTTTAATGATGAAATAAATGGGAGCACTGATATGCACCAAAAATATCTTTGAAAATGAACGGTAATTTTGTAAGGTCAACAAACACAAAGTATTTGTTTTAAAAAAGACGCGAGGCTTTTCGTAAGACTAGCGTGTTAAACATCAATTGATAATGTAAGCTAGCCTTACGAAAAGCTTCGCGCCTTTTTTAAAATGAATACTTTGTGTTTGTTGACTTTACAATTTGATTTAGGCTAGTATACTTCAAACAATGATTTGAAAACAATTGGAAACTACGATATAAAATGACATAAATATAGGAAAAATGACGAGAAAACACTGGAAAAGCAAATAAATGATGCAGAAGCCCTTAAAAGTATGAAAAACTCAATAAAAAATGAGATCAGATGGACTAGCGAGGTGGGGCCACATGCTTATGGCCTTTCACCTGGCCTGCCAAACAGCCAAAACGGAGCAACAGGAGATGAGAAAAAAATTTGAAATGCATGAGCTAATACAACGATGTTCGCATCAATAGTAAAGTTAAATGCCTTGATGCAGGGTGTTCTATTTGTGGATGCAGAGGTGGCATGGTACAAAAATATAAATTCAATTAAAATTAATGCGCCAAAGTTGATTGGGAGGGGGATGAAAAGATGGGACCTTCAAAATAATATGAAACTCGAGCCAAGGTGAAATATAGAGATTTTTGAACACTTCGTTTAAAGTGCAAAGCTTTTCGTTAACAATGTAAAATTCTCAAGCCAGAGGAAAGGTTGGATTGATGAGGAAAAGCTCGGTGCTTTTAATGAAAAATAGGTGTTGAAAAATCTCTTTACTACATTAATCGTGATATTTCCACTGCGATGCCTCCTAAGGGAGCCACATGCTCCGTGGTGTATCTCAGCAAAACATGCCCACCTCACAATTTGTACCCTTCCATCACAACTAAATATAAAACTCCTCACAAACACCAAATCCACTTCCATATAAACATTAACCCCAATAAGTTCGCAATGTACAGCACTGACGTCATGAAAGAGCATGACACAAGATAGTCATTTCAAAAAACATGCAAAAATATAGAGTCGATTAAGGCCACAAGTGTTACGCGTGCGAGCCACTTTAACATCCTTTTCATAAACATATTCTGCTAATTCTACTCAATTCCAATGTCATTACCACCATCATCATAATCCTCATCAACTTAATCGATTCTAATCATCATTTACCTCCAACAAATATTCAAGCCAATCATCATTCACCTCCAACAAATATTCAAGCCAATCATCATTCACCCTCAACAAATATTCAAGCCAATCATCATTCACTTCCAACAAATATTCAAGCCAATCATCATTCACCTCCAAATAACAAATCTTCAAAACTTCAACGAATGAAAGTCAAGCATGTCATTTCAACAATACAAATCCTATCATCCACAAGCAAACTATTAATAAAATGACATAAACTGACACAAAAAACTGAACAATAAAATAATGATGAAGAAAAAATGGCGATGAGGATGGGTGGCGAAAAGACAATACCAAGACATGCGTCAGTTAGCCTCAATAGAGCACAAATTTTAAAAGAGGAGATCCATTCATGCAATGTCAATTTTCAATATCATGTCAGATCAACAACAACAACAAAAAAATAAGGAAGGGTGGAGCAGAATCAACCAATGATAAGAGAGCATTGCAGCAGAGCAAGCAAGCAAGGGAGAAGCAGGGTGAGTAAAGAGCAGCTCAAAACAGCTGTTCCTGCAAATTTCTCTGGGGGCTGTAGTAATGCAAGTAAGTATTATGAAAAAACAAAAAAAAGCACCCACCTGCTGCACGAAAGAAGCGCAGTTGATGGTGGTGTTCTGGTACAACTCTGCAGCCCGCTGCAACTCCCAATCCACATGTATGGTGTGGTCAAGGAGACAATACACTTCTATGATGCTTCAGTTATTTAAATATATCAGTATCATTTTATTATAATCAGCAAAAGTTCTTCTTCAGCATGCTATTGTGTAAAGGATATTTGGGCGTGGTTTGAATAGGAGTGGGTTAGAGGGACAGAGACATAAATTATCCAATGTGACTAACAACATGTCAGTACTACCATACAGCTGGGTGAGGTAAGTCCTGAAGAAAGTTAAATGCAGATGCACACACCAGTGTGTCCACCCTTACACAAAAACACAAACATTCAGCAAGGCATATAAAACTATTTGAAGACATGGAAACAAAGCACACCCATGCTGTTACATGCCGTACTTGGAGCAATTGGTGCAATTGATTTGGTGTTTATGAGTCTTTCTGCCTTCCTGTGTCAACTGGTATTTAAAAAGATCCTTGACACAGTACTCATTTGGCATTTCAACCTCGTATGTGTAAAACTCAACTGTCGAGTTAGGTGGTTGGAAGAGGTGGTGATGGTTGGGTGGATGGAAAAGATGGTGATGGTTGGGTGGGTAAAAGAGATGATGATGGTTGAGTGGGTGGAAGAGGTGGTGATGGTTGGGTGGGTAGAAGAGGTGGTGATGGTTGGGTGGGTAGAAGAGGTGGTGATGGTTGGGTCGGTAGAAGAGGTGGTGATGGTTGGATGGGTAGAGAAGTAATGAATTTGCACACACCTGTTGCCATCACGAGTTCCTGTGAGAGGCTGCATGCATAGTAATAATAATGATGATAATTTATTCAAAAAATCTTTTATATTTAAACCAATTATTTTCTGAAATAAATATTATTCTTATTATATATAATTAATAATAATAATAATTACTACTACTACTACTAATCGATGATAACGAGTCCAACCTCAATATAGCCTGGAAGATACACACCAAACTGAAATAAAATTGCCATATGAATTTGATAAACAATAACAGTCATTTTCAAAAATCTCTACCCCTCAATGAGCGTAATAAAGCTTACGTCACAAAGGCATTTGTCATCAGTGATGTCATCATTTGAAGACTTGTCAACAGCTTTATGCAATTTTATAATTATTGAGTAACAAAAAAACGGAAATTAATTATTGATTTTATAAAATTGATACATGGGTGAGAGTGTGAGCGGAGTCAGTGGCCTCAAGACCATCACATGAAGAGTAGAAGTTTGTGCTGTTGTGTCTGTGTACATGTTATGTTTTTGTGTACTTGAGAATGTAAAAAATTCTTAAAAAAAGCTTTGTAATTTTGTTTAATAAACATTTTGTTTGTGACTGCCTCGAGTTATATTACTGATAATTATGATAATCACTGTGTGAAGATTTTTCGGTGGATCAAATCTTCCATGACGTCACGTTGAATGCGTGCTTCTCCGAAAAATCTGCCTGACTAACAAGTAGAAAAAGTAGATGAGTAGGTGGATGGGTGGGTGGATGAAGGAGTGGGTGGATGAAGGAGTGGGTGGGTGGGTTGATGTGGGAATGGATGGGTGGGTTGATGTGAGAGTGAATGAGTGGGTGGATGGAGAAGTAGATGGGTAGGTGGATGGAAAAGTGGATAGGGGAGTGGATGAAGGAGTAGATGAGTGGGTGGATGGAGAAGTGGATGGGTGGGTTGATGTGGAAGGGATGGATGGGTGGATGGAGAAGTGGATGAGTAGGTGAATGAAAAAGTGGCTGGGTGGGGGGATGAAGGAGTGAGTGGGTGGGTTGATGTGGGAGTGGATGGGTGGGTGGATGAAGAAGTGAATGAGTGGGTGGATGAAGAAGTGGATGAGTGGGTGGATAAAAAAGTGGCTGGGTGGGGGGATAGAGAAATTGATGGGTGGGTGGATGAAGGAGTGGATGGTGAAGTGGATGAGTGGGAAGATGAAGGAGTGGATGAGTGGTTGAATGAGTAAGCTAAAAATGAAAGTGAAAAATGATACATTAAAATTCTAAATATGATTTTGGAGAATTAAGAACCACAAGTTGCAAGCCTGTGATGAAGGTCGGTGCTCCTTAATAAGCAGGTCTATGATACAGGTCAGTGCTCCTTAATAAGTATGTCTGTGATGCAGGTCTGTGCTTCTTAATAAGCAGGTCTGTGACGCAGGGAACGCAGCAATGGTTCTAACTTCACTTTGATTAGGGTTTCCAGAAGAGGAAATCATCTTACATACAACAAAATTAGTATGCGGCTCTAAGGGCTACCTAGTATGCAACTTTAAGTTGTCGAAACCCACTGTTGTCACATATGTGCAATTCGCCCTTTCCAACCAGGACCCCCAAAGCCAAACGATAACAGAACACCAATTTGTCGATAGCTGCTACAAGAATCTCTTTTATGCAAGTTATGAATCGTAAGTAACTTACAACTAGTAGCGCTAAAATGCATTGTGGCATGGAAATACACACATATGAAACTGTCTATCTAATTATCTTGGGTGAAGTACAAAAATAAAATTGAATTGTGATGAAAAGTGAATTGGATGATGAAATAATAAAATTAAAATCTGCTGACTAATCGTGAAGTGAGTGCCTTTTCGTCATTTTCTTCGTCTTCCTCCTCATCACCCATCTTACCACTATTCAAGATTACTGCTCCTTCGTTCACCAAATACCAGGCCACTGTGCTTGGTTGCACCACAAGTGGCAGAAGAAGCGCTGGTTTGTAGGCCTGGGTGGCTTGCGGTGATGATAGTAGTGGTGATAAAAGTGATGACGTGGCTGGAATTGTATTGTTGAAGGTACGTGTGCTGTTGTGAGTCGCTTCTGATGGTGATGAAGAATATATAGAAGTCGGTGAAGAAGAAGATATAGAAGAAAGTGAAGGAGGTGAAGAGGAGGAAGAAAGGGAAGAGGAAGAGGAGGTGGAAGAAGAAAAAGAAGATGAAGAGAGAGAAGTAGGAACATCCCGCTTGACGATTCTATCGGATGGGGATAAATCCTTCCTCACTATGTTTTCTATCAGATTACTATGCACCAACACGCCAACCACTGTTGTGTTATTGTACTTGTGTGTGTGTGTGTGTTTGTGTACATCAACTAAAACTACTAAATGACGTTTAGAAGTTTCTAGAACACAAGTATCTACCTGCATGAAGGTCTGTATTTCCATCAAGCAATAATTGTCTGGCCAATAAGAAAGCTCCATTCGTCGTTGTATTTCCATACTCTACTTCTATTGGTGCGAACATCGATACTATTTTTAGACCATGAAGGAAATTACAAGTACACAACCTCCATTGTACAAGATAGAAGTCCATACTTGCTTCCCTCTGAGTCTGTCTTGCTGGTCTTTCAAGAAACGCATCAGGTTCGAAAACATGTCCTTTGATCTACTCAGAATGCCATTATGAGGTGGTTCATTTGGTGGTTGTTATGGTGAATGGTGGTTGTTATAGCGCATAGTGGTTGCTATGGTGGATCAGAAATGACATTTTGAGTAAAAAAACGTAAAAATTTCTTAAATTTCAAATGATACCAGAAAAAATTGTAAGAGAAAAAAAACTGGATTGAAATATAAATGAATGGCGACATCTAGCGAATGATACACACATTTGTGGATAAACCCTCCAGAAGTTATCAGTGTGGAAGAAGACTAACAAGACCCCTGACTCATTGCTTTGTGAGAATTAATGCGTTTATGTACATCAAGATATATGCTCGAACATAGCACGCCAACTAACTCAAACTGCTCATAAATGTCGAGAAGGATGGAAGAGACTTGGGCATGGAAGAGTACTGAAGAAAACATCTCTTTGGAGTACGCACCATCACCTGAGATGAAAGAACATGAGGCAACATGGAAAGATGGCGGAAGTATGACTCACATGATTTGTTTTGCAAGATAGATACTACAAGATCCAAGTGAGAAATGTCGAACTTTTCCACATCCTCCTCCATCTGAACTTCATCTTGGTCAGCATGACACAAGTGTCTGAAGTGGGTAAGTGGATGGTTGTGGTGAGTGTGTTGAGTGGGTGGATGGGTGCGGTGAGTAGGAGGATGGGTGTGGTGAGTGGGTGGATGGGTGTGGTGAGTGGGTGGATGGGTGTGGTGAGTGGGTGGATGGTTGTGGTGATGGGGTGGATGGTTGTGGTGATGGGGTGGATGGTTGTGGTGAGTAGGTGGACGTTTCTAGACCAATGAGTAAATGAGTTGAAACGAATGAAAAGGCTTTGTTATTCAAAAACCTGTGGTTAATCCAATTGTAACCATTCTTCTCCAATTTGAATAACCAAGATACTGTAGTGATGATGATGATGTGGAGGTGGTGATGCTGAAGTTGTTGTGTTGAGGTGGTGATGTTGAGGTGGTGGTGTTGAGGTGGCGGTGTTGAGATGGTGATGCTGAGATGGTGATGTTGAGGTGGTGGTGTTGAGGTGGCGGTGTTGAGATGGTGATGCTGAGATGGTGATGTTGAGGTGGTGATGATGATGTTTATTATGGTATGAATTGAGAAAATAGCCTTGAGCAACCATCATGGGGGTTGTTTGGGGGGAAAATGCTTGACGTCAGAACCTCATCCATTATTGTCACCACACATACACTGTTGTGTGTTATTATGTCGGTGATGTCGTTATCCTAACACCACCAACCACCACCACAACCTGAATTTTGTTCCTGGGATTGGTGTATAGTGGTACCTTCTCCTCCTCACAACCATTCGGTGCTGAGTCAAAATTATTAGATTTCACAGTACATTTTTATTTCCAAGTTAAACGTGAATATTTAAATATAAACACTTGTAAGAGTCTATTTTATTTCACGAAGCTTTTCGTATATTTGTACCTCAACTTGATCATCATCATCATTCTATTTAGAGCCTATTTTCCTCAGCAGAGGGTAAGGCTTTTTTGAAAACAAGTCTTTTCCACGTAAGGTGGTCGTGTGGGTCGATTTCCATCAAACTGAGCTTTGCCCGATCAATTTTCAGCAACTCTTCCCATGTCATTTTTGACCTACCGGGTCTTTTAACACCAGCAACCTTGAATTCTCTAACTTTTGAAAGCCAAACTGAGCTGCGCACCACATGACCAAACCACCTCAACCTATGACAACACAACGCCGATTCTATGTTCTGAATGCATGCAATTTTTCTGCACTTATCCAGTCTTCAACCCTGGCTTTGCAAATCCATCGAATCATAGCCAAGTCATTGCGCTTCAATCGGTTCAGGGAAAGTGTTGTTAGGCTCCAGGTTTCAGAAGAGTACAGCATCACAGCTCTAATGTACGTGTTGTAGATTTGACCTCTGGTTGTGAAAAGTAGATGGGAATTGGTGAGAAGTGGAAAAAGCTAACGAAACTTACTCCAAGCAGACTTGCATCTGGTGATTGAAGAAAGTTCGCAGCCTCCCCCAGCAGAAATCATGTCACTAAGATAACAGAAGTCAGTAACAACTTCCAACTTGTCATTACCCATTAGAACTTCAGTTATTTTCCTACCATCCACTGGTCGTGCAGTACCCAGACAACGAGCACATCTGAATGATGGATCTCTCTTCAAACCACCGCTTATACCACAACACTTCTTATGCACCCAACTTTTACAACCTTCACAAAAAATTGAATTACAGCCTACACCATTAAAACAAACACCACATAGAAAGCAACCAGATTTCTGAGCATGCTCAGGTGATTACCACCTACCATAACCTTCGTTTTCACCATATTTACTCTAAGCCCTTTAATCTCTAAGCCATTTTTCCAACCTAGAAACCAAACACTCTAATGCTTCAGAAATAATTATCAAATCATCAGCGTACAGCAGTTTTCATGGAGAACCAATCCGAAACCCCATAGAAACAGCTTCAATTACTATAATGAAAAGAAGGGGACTCAGAACTGAACCCTGATGTACGCCTACATCCACACCAAATTCTTTGCTGCACCCATCACCAACCTTTACTATGCTCTTTACACCCACATACATAACCTGAACCATACGCGCCAACCACTCTTCAACACCAAGTTTCCGCATAGCCCACCATATTATCTTCCGAGGAACGCGATCAAATGCCTTTTCCAGGTCAACAAAGGCCAAGAAAAGTTGTTTGTTGACAGCCATGTACTTCTCTTGCAACTGGCATAAGATAAATATAGCGTCAGTGGTGCAACGCCCAGGCATAAAACCGCTCCGCATCTCATCTATGTTTATATTTCTTCTGATGAGAGCTTTCACCACACTTTCAACGGTTTTCTTCAAATGGTCCATCAGTTTCAAGCCTCTATAGTAACCTCTGACCAACGCATCACCTTTACCCTTGTACAGATTAACTATGTAACTATATTGCCAATTTGACGGAATGCAATTTTGAGCTATGATAGCATTGATGAGGTCTCGTATAAGCTCGATGCCTGCGCCACCAGATGCTTTGATCATTTCAGAAACGACTCCAGATGGACCAGCAGCTTTTTCAGGAATCATTTTACAAACGGCTTTACGAACCATATCATTAGTGATAGGAGGACTTGGACCTTCTACCGGCAGTACATCAGAGATTATTTTCATCCCATGGAAACTCATGGTTAAGTAAGCAGACATAGTATTCTCTCCATGCGGCTTTCTTTGCTGAGTCATCTAATGACAACGTGCCCGTGTCATTTAGTACTGGTTTCTTGCCCACAACATCTTGGTTATTATGCTTTATTTGCTTGGCTAGACGAAAGATGTTGGTAAAATCAGCCTTATTCTTCTGAAGATGACATTTTAAAGCCTCATTTTCGGCATGGTATACTATGCGATTAGATACTCGTTTAGCTGAGACATAGGCATCACGACTACCACCGCTTTTCCATAATTTGAAAAAATTTCTTTTCTCAGTCACAGCGGCGTCTACCTCACAATTCCACCACCATGTCTGCTTTTTCCATGGCACCTTGGAAGACTCCACAGACGTGTTTCGAAGTTGATAACAGGTTCTTCTTAAGAAAAAGCTAGTTGTCATTCACAGACTTTTTAGCTGAACCTTTTCGGTTAGTGAGTGAAGTGAACTTTGCAGAAAACTGGGCTTCCACATCGGGGTTAACATCTTACAAAAAGCTCCGTGAAATAAAATGAACTTCTAAAAGTGTTTTCATTTGAACATTCACAGTAGCTATCTCATAAAAACAGCAATAAACTAATTAATGTACTAAAAGAGTAAAAATAGGCATATACTGACGTCATCAGATGACTCATCATAACCATCGACCTCCACCTGTCCTGAGTCTCCAGATATCATTTTGTGCCTTACCTTCAGCAAAGTATCATTATCATGCAGTGATGCGCTTTTGGGACTTAATCTCAGTTAACTCGTTAACGCCCAGGTTCTTGTTTACGCACCAAATTTTTTAAAACATTTCAAGACCTTGTTGGAAAAATATATCTAAAAATGTTTTTCCCAGAGTTGCAGGGGTGTCTCCTTTTCACAAGCTTCTAGTATTAATAAAAAGTAGTTTTGCTGAATATAACTTATTTTTAGCGCAAATATATCCTAATCTCGTATAAACTATGTCAAAATAGCATAAATGAGAAAAAGTATGCCGGTGTAACCAACAGCTTGCACCTACTTTTATATCTCATTTAACTTGTCTATTTTCAATTTATTTCAAATGTTTGAGGATGAAATACATTTATATTAAAAATTTTTTTACGGGATAAGATTCCGTCTTATTTGAAGTCAATTTTTAAAGGGTGTACATGCTTTTGAAATTTTGCTTAGAGTTGCTTGTTTTAAACTGAAATGTTCACA